>WAAF01016400.1:1080707-1245598 GCA_013400475.1 Tricholaema leucomelas
CTGCCAGCTCTCTCAGAACCCTAGTATGGATCTCATCTGGCCCCATGGACTTACGAGGATCCAAGTAGCTCAGCAGGTCCCTTACCTCCTCCTCATGGATTAGAGGGGGACTATACTGGTCCCTGGCTCCACCTGCCAGCTCAGGAGGCCATTTGTCCTGGAGACAACCTGTCCCACTATTGAAGACTGAGGCAAAGAAGGTGTTAAGCACCTCTGCCTTTTCCTCATCCTTTGTCACTATGTTCCCCTCTCTATCTAATAATATTGTGAAGTGTTATACATTTTCTGAGAATTCTCTGGGATCTTGTAGCCTTTTCCTTTCCTTCCAGATGAAAGTGCAAAATATGCTCCTTGATTAGTTCAAGATATTGAGACTATTTCACTGGATAGGCTGGAGGGGGAAATTAGGGGGAAAAAAATCACTCTTTATCCATATATATTTCTATTTGTTCAGTTTATCAAGCAAAGCTCTCAGTTCTTTCAAGTGGAAAGGTTGTTAGTGGTGAATGTAGGGCTGCACAGGATACTGCAAACAAGATAAACCTTCATGGCTGTGACAGATCATGCAAAATTAATAATCTGTATTAATTTTGATATCCAGGGAATGATTGTTAATAACTATGAAAGCTGGTTATTAACATTAAAACTTGCCAGAAAACTTATTTAGAAGGTTCAAAATGCACAGTTTGGAAATTTACACACACATGGGAACAGGCAAAACCAGAGCACTTATTTTTTAAAGTGGCAAATGCAAGCATTATACTGGAAGAGAAGATTCTTGCAGTTAATTACACCGCCTATCGACTAGAGGACACAGGATGCGCCTTTCTGCTTATGGTAGAAGGCAATTAGTGGATTACAAGAGGCTTTAAGTATTTACTCACAAAATATTATCAGACAGTACCCAAAGCACATGGAGGGGTTGCTGTTGGTGGTCTCAAAGCTCTTAGAGGCTTTGGAGTTACCAGGCTCTTTTCTCAGGAAGCTGGGAGTCTATAGCATAGTCTCTGACCTGGTTTCTCTTGACTCCTGATTCAGCAGAAGCCTTGCAGAGGGTCAGGCAGGATGCTATGTGTGGTCTTGGCAGTGTCACACTGACTATGCAGGCCAATCATGTGCAGGCATTTAGAGCCTGTTCCTGGTAAAGTCAAGACAGTGGAGCTTACAGGCAGTTTCAGGATGCAATGAGGCAGCAGCAGCACTCCGAGGCTAGTGGGCCTTTGGACATAGATTAGCCAGTCATAATGGCACTTTGCCGAGCTTGACCATATTAGGTGAAACCAGGGCTTTCATTTTCCTTTCCTGCAGTTGCTTCTGCCAGCACAGAAGGAAAGGGAGAAGGGGAACATGTCTAGACAAGCCATAGTCATTAGACTCAGTGGCTCCAGGTTCTTTGTTCTTTGTCCTGCTTCTCCCTATAGCAGAAGGTGGGGAGAGCAGAAAAAAAAAAACATGACTGGGCAAGCCAGGACATGGATAAGCCCATTTTTGGCCTATCAGACCTGCTATGACAATGGCTTTCTCATAATCCTCAGCACCAGTCACCCCCATGAGGCTTACTCATGGTTGAGAGACATCTCAGCAATAGTTAGGTGAAGAGGAAAAGGCTGGCACCACACCACCTTAGTCTGCTTCTATTAAATCTGCCAGAATGCTTAGGAGGCACAGATTCTACTGTCATGCCCAAGGGGTTATTCCAACATTCAGCCTTTTTTTTTTTTTTTTTTAACTTTAATAATAATAATAATAAATTATTTTTTAATGGAATCTCCTTTTGCATTTATGTCTAAAAATAAGGCTGTCGTTTGAAAATCTCACTGTTTTGTTGTGATCCATGACTGACACATTGAGAAAGGCCAGTGCTACCAACAGCCAGGCACTGAGAAGGACCTACTAGCTATATGTGAAGCTATGTTAGTTTAACACAGTCTTTCCCCTAAAACACAGAACTGAGGGAAAGTAACAAAACAAACAAACAAAACCACCTTTGGAATGAGGTAAAGAGTTGAGATGAAACTATTTTAATATAAATGTGATAGCATAATGCATAATTAGCCTATTTGCAGACAAAAACACAGCAGAAAATCAGTAGTATGCAGAAGCCAGTGAGCTAATAAACCAAACCAGGGAGCTACCCCCTCCCCGCCCCATTCTTTCCCATCTGGCTGCCATCCCAGCTGAAGACCCAACACCCCAAACCTGGGAACCTAAAAGCAGCAACCAGTAACAGGAAGCTTCTCATGTTACAGTCTGAACATTAAGCCTTGTAATGCTTTGCTCCAACCAGAGCTTTCATTTTGAAGCTGGCATGATGGCAGCACGGTATGAATACTAGCAGCAGATTCAACTCAACCCATGACAGAAGCCCATCTGATCAGGTGCTGAATTTCCCTAGCAAAGAGTCATCAGAAATAGAAATGTTTTCCAGAGACATTTTCCCTTGTCATCCTTCTGTTTTCCTTGCCATGCATTTCACCGTGTGAGCCATGGTGTCTCATAGAGTGATTAGTGTGAGTACAAGGAAAGGCAATCAGCATCTCTCCTCTTTAACACCATGTATGTACACAACCTGGCAAAACGGATGACTGCCCTATCTCACCAGAGGCCTGACCACAACTCATTGATTGTTGCTGCTCCACATAGATGGTTGTCCACTAATCAACATACTTGTCAATTGGACAGAAATAATTTGCATGTTTTTCCAGCTCCAGTACAAACACCAAAAGTCTAGGTTTTTAATATTATATGCAGCTGCCTTAGAGTCTATTGCAATACAGCTCTTTTTTTTTCGTTTTTCTTACTCACTTTCATGCATGTAAATGAGGATGTGAGGCTATGCAGATACAGAGAGCTGTCAGTTACCTTGTGTTCTTACTTGGCAATAAAGTAATTCAGAAATACAGCTTCCTGTAGGTAACACTGGCTTTGAGAGAAACATGGAAAAGCCTCTTTTGCATGGTGGCACCTCCTTGATAGTTGTGTCGAAGCAGGAGACGTTATCGCTTTTCAGCTGTATGGCAGAGAGATAAACTGTAAAGTGTTACACCCTAAAAGGAGGATTAAAATGTAATAGCAGATTGCTGTTACAAGCAACCAATACAAACCTTTGGGAAATGTGCTGAGTAACTCGACTTTAAATCCCCATAGGTAGTAGCTCTATATCAATCTTAAAAAAATATATTTTTAACTAGAGATTCAATTGATAGTATTTAATATAGTAGTTGTTGCCACCTGCTGCACCTGCAATTGCATTTGTATCAAAGCGCAGAGATGCTGTGACCTCTACGTACAGCAGCACATTAGAGAATTCAAGAGTTCTCTGCTGCTTGTAAATACTCTTCCTTTGGAGACACACAGGTGAATATATCTGTAGGAACTGATAGAAGCAGTTCACCAAGATAAAGTGTTCTTACATTCTTACATTTCTGACATGACAGAAACATCTGCTTCCTTCTTAAATAAACCACTGAATGAATATTCTCATACAGCACTACTGAAGCATGCAATACAGCTTTACTAAAAGCCTTCCACTGCCCTCCAGATACACTTAAGAAAATAACTCTAAATGGAAAGATGATATACACAATAGCTAAAGGGAATGCAATCACATTCAGAGAGATGAAATCATAAGCAGCCACCTGCATTTCTGGAAAGTCCTTGGGCTCTCGCTATTGACAATTCTAGCAAAACACTTCACAGCAAACACCCATGTCTGCTCCCAAAGCTTTCAGGCTGAACCACAGGCCCTGGGTTGCATTGTTATTGTGGGAATAACCTACCTCTACTTACTTAGGAAGAGAAAAGACTATTACAAATAAGTAATAACCAGACGATTCTTCTGCAGGAATTGAAGCAAAACTTTCTCAAGCATTAAAAAAAAAAAAGTAGCTTCTGTATAGAATCATAGAATCAGCCAAGTTGGAAGAGACCTCCAAGATCATCCTGTCCAACCTATCACCCAGCCCTAGCCCATCAACTAGAACATGGCACCAAGTGCCTCATCCAGTCTTTCCTTGAACATCTCCAGAGATGGCAACTCCACCACCTCCCTGGGCAGCCCATTCCAATGGCAAATCACTCTCTCTGTGAAGAACTTCCTCCTAATACCAAGCCTATACCACCCCTAGTACAACTTGAGACTGTGTCTCTTTCTTCTGTTGCTGGTATGTATGTGTTAGGGCACTCCAGAAGGCCACCTCCAGCTGCCTGCATAGGAACTCAAGTTCAGATTTCACTTATGCCATGGGGACATAAATGGGTAAGACGATAAAATCAGTCCTAGAATGGAAATAAGATTTGGAAGAGACAGTCATAAACAAAGTCATTTAATATTGTCTTTCAGAAGAAGCAGAAAGCACTTTGGCAGTCAGAAGTAAGAGAACATGATTAATCTTGTACTAGGTCATCAGTAGGAATATGTATTGACTTTGATCTAACTGTACTTGGGTTCTACAGCTCCTTGATTTCAGATTCCTTTCCTTCTAGACTGTTTAAATTAAAATCTACCTCTTACATTCTAGTTGTGTCATTTCCATCTTTGAGAGAAATTTCTCCAAATTATGCTTTTGTTTTGACTTTTCACCTCTAAATATCACCACAGGCAGATTCCTACATTGGGCAAATGGACTGTCCCCAAACCTGGCTGTGGCTGAGTACTCTCACTATCCCAGCGAACTCTTTCATAATCCTCCCAGCTGAAGTGCTGCTGAGCACAACTCTCCTAACTGTTTTTGCTCCTTAACATCTTGACTATTTGACCCTCAAGCTTTGCAACAAAGCCTGAACTGAAACATCATATAACTTCTTCTTAAAACACCAACATGTCAATTTTTTCATAAAAGACATATAGGTCAGCAGTGGTTTTTTTTATAACACTTTCCTTTTTCTATGAATAAGACCTGTATTTTTCAAGTGTGCAAAATCCTGGAGTAAAGGCTCTTCCTCAGGTCTTTGTCTCCTGTCGAGTTACTACCTCCTCAATAAGAAAAAAGGTGCTCTTGTTTAAGGCTATAGGGGGCATACTGAGCTTCCCATCCCCTCTCTTAAATGTTCTGCCTTTCTTTCCCTGGAAAATCCTGTTGAAAGGAGTATATTTCTTAGAGTGAAATTCAGAGAGAAGGACTAGAATAGCTTCCTGCAGGCAGTTGCCAGGTTGATATATCAAAGCGATATTGCTTTCTGAATTGAGTGGCACCAATCAGCAGGAACTGTCAGTCTGGGGATATAATAACTGTGGTGCCAGTCTTCGGGAATCTAAATGAAAGTTTCAGCTGTACTCATATATTTAAAAGGGCTTGTTGGCTCAAGGAGGGAAATAGGAAGGGGGGAAAGCTTTGCTGGAAGTGTCAAGGATAAGATGGCTTCACAAGAAAGAATTGGTTAAGCACAGAACACCTGAATTCTCCTCTTGGTGCAGTGTGAGAGTCAGAGAACTGAAGTTACGGCATGAAGCGGATCTTGCATGTGTGTCCTCCGTAATTCCAAGTCCTGTAAACTGTCTTTCTGAAGAGGTGAAGATTCATATAAGCTTGTCACATTTGTCACAATAACATCCTACCAAACTGCCTTTCTAGACTCCAGTCCAAATATATATCCCTGAATGCTCTGCTCCACTGCTGCCTGCCTCTGTGGAAGCCTGAACTCTGTAGACACCTGATTTTATTTAATGAATAAAGTTTCTCGATTTGTACTGAGATGGTGACACAAACTCCTTTGAAGTCTGCAGACTCAGCACCATTCCCTTCACCCTACCCATGTGGAGTTCCAGGCACACAGAGGAGCCAGTGACCCACAGGGTAGTGGCCAAGGTGGGGAGCATACACTAGTGACCTCAGCCATAGCACTCATTCACAGAGCATGAGGAGTCTACTTTTATCTTCCAAGGAAACATCTCCGATGCCTAGGTTGTCACTACAGGCATAGCATAAGGGTTTAGTCTCCACTGTTGAAGCTGTTCCCTTTACATTACTGAGCTGGTAAGGGTCAGGACTTTCAGGTGAAGCCAGAGAAGGAGGATCAGGTTGTGCTTTCTGCTTGCAGGGCTCTTCCAGAATACAATTGTATTAAGCTGGCTCAATTTAGAGAAGATAGTGTTTAAGTAAGGACAAAACCCTGGCTACCCCTTCCTGAAGGAGTACCCATAGCACCAGAAGGTTTATGAAAATTATAACATGGTGCTGCTCTCAGTGATATGACGTCAAGGACGTTTTGCAGGCCTAAAACAGAACAAAGTAATCGATGTAGTGAACAGGATCACTCTTCTGTGAGATAATTACAGGTCCTTATTATCAGAATCATATTTTAATTTCTGGTGATAGTGGGGTTTTGGGGTCTTTTTATTTGTTTTGGTTTGGTTTGAACAGTTTGCACTGTAAATATGAGACAAACATTTATATCCATGCAGTACCTGTGACTAGTGAGTAAGGTTGCAGTGTTGAATCAGTTTTGATGTACACGGCTATGAATCACCAGGAAGAGGCAAAACTCTCAGAGTGCAGTAGTACAGGAATCAAAACCAGTTAAAGCTTTTCTCTTCTCGACCACACAAGTGCACCCTCATTCCCCCCAAAACTTAGCTTGACATAAGATTTATTGAGAGGGGTGCAGTCTCAGTTTCATGCCTGTTCCTGTACTGCCATGCTGTAGATCTGTGACTCCCACCTAACTCACATAATTGCCTGTGCAGCTATTTTCATGCTGAACTGAGAAAAAAAATAAACCAACCCAAAATAAAACAAAACCAAAAAAATCCCCAACACTTCATTGTCCATTAAAAGGGGCAGAGACATTGTATGTGATGTTGCAATTCCTGATCTGTAGTTTTGAGAAGAGTTAAGACTCACCACCCTCCAAAATAGTGGAGACCAGAGGAGGACCGGGAGCCAAATCAAAAGGGATCCTTCCTTAAATTCAAGGAATTGGAAGTATCTGTGATTCATTCAGCCATCATAGAGACATGATTAAGTAGGTGTTCTGCCTTTAATAATATTTGGGGTTTACCCTCCTGAATCATGGAAATCTGAAAGTCTAATCTCTAATTAAGAAAACACTCTTTAAGGGTAATTTAAAAGAATTTCTAAATGTGTATTCTAAAAATGAGTCTTACTCTCTTATTTACTTCTTCCAGTAATTAGAACAATCAATTATGATACCTGTGGAATGGGATTAAGCAGACACTTTAAACACTTTCTTTGCCTGGGGAGGAAACAGGAAAAGAGAGCACAGATCTGATTTCTGAAATTATCCGAACATGACCTCTAAAAGATGACAACCACTGAAAAGTTGATAACTGGATATATATATAGGATATATATAATATTGATTTTATAAAATTATTCAAATATGACTGCAGAATTTCCTACCATCTATCCCTTCAGGAAGTGCTCTGTGGTAGTAGTGAAGATTCATGGCAGATTTATGCTTAGGCTCTTCAGGCTGTTTTGGCCTCCCGGATATTGTCAATTGCATTTGCATTTCTTTTCATTCTCAGTGTTTTGTACCCTGGTGTCCACTGAGTAACAGATTCTTATGGACACATCCTGTGATAGAATGATCTTTTGTATCACTGAACTTTAGAAGAGCTGTCAGAATATGAAAGAATCACTGAATATATATATATATTTTTTCCCATTAATTAGCAAAAGTAAATTCACTTCATCTAAAAGTTTTTGAAACGTTCAGCCTGGAAAAAAGAAGGCAAAGACAATATTGAATGGCTTAAAATTTAAGATAAAAGCATTTGGAATGAAAGCAATGTACTCCTATTTAATAGTGGCAGCACTTAACCACTGAGAGACCTCATTATGGAGGGGGCATAATAACCTTTATTCTCTGAATTGAATCCCTCTCAGTATTTACAGTTGTACTCCAAAAGCAATTCCTTCATAGGGACTATCGGTTCAGATTATCTGATTTGCACCACTTAAAAAATCAGAGCAGATCATTATGAACATTTCCAGCCTAAAGTTTTTACCCCAAATTTTACATGAAAGTTTTTGTTTGGTTGGTTGGTTGGTTGGTTTGGTTTGGTTTTTTTTGGCTTTATGAATGGAATGAATGAGGAAGAGCTAAGTAAGTCAAACTATTCAGTGAAAGTCAAAATCAATTTGCCATAACTGATAAAAGGAAATTTTAAGTTCTTGATTCTTGTTTCTTTTTGATATAGTCCTACTGGTTATTATTACATCTGTGAGCTTATCAGGATATTGAGAAGGATAAGCAGTTACAGAAGGAGAACGTTTATAAATCATTTACTAACTATGAGAAGACATAGGGAAAAAAAATCTCTGCAACTGTGAGTTACAGGGATTCGAGTATGCTCCTGAAGAATCAATCATGCCTGAGATCAGATGTAAGGCAACACTAGGTGGACCATTGCCTTAATGCTCCAAACCTGTGTTGCAGTTTTGTACTTTAAGTCTTCCAAGCTTTCTTAGTAGTGCAAGAATAACAATTTAAATGTCACAAAATAGTAAGTTATCACACTATAACATGTGATACCTAGCTAGTTAATTTTCTTTATATATTTGCTCCCCCATGGTTTCCTCTCCAAGTTTCTTGTTTTTTTAAAAAGGCACAGACCATTCTCAAAAAGATACAAGGACAGGTTCAAAGAACTTAATGCTTGCAGACAAGTTCCACATTTTTTCAAGTATAGATGATGGTCCCATTAAGCTGAACATGCAGCAGTCTTAGCTCACTTGGCTAATTCCATTTGCCAGTTTGATTTGCCATTTGATTGATTTTAAATTGATGACAAAAGTTATCTCCATATACAGATCCTACATCTTTAAAATATCTGTTCATGAGAAACAAAATAGCCCTCTTGCAGTGTAAATACTTTGAAGAGTAGACATTTCATGAGGTTGTCATATAAATGCATTGGTATATATTTAGATAGGTCCTGGTAGATAGTGGGCTCCTTGAATTTTCATATATCTGTTTGTTAACAGCTTGATTTTAATAGCTGTGCTGTTGGAATACTGTGGATTGCTTGGTGAGGACAAGGGTATTTTGTATCTTCTTTGAGCATTTTTCAGGAGCATTTTTGTTGTTTTTATCTCTACCATATGACTAGCTTTATGTGAGCTGCATGTCAGAGATACAGAGAAAAGCAGAAGGAGCTCTGTAATTTAGCCAGCTCTTCTGTAGTTGAAAATAATTTTTTAGCAAATGGTTTAATTGTGTAAGAACAGGTAATGCAAGTGACACACATCAGCTGTCTTCTGCTCTCTGCTGACTGATACAGAATCCGCCATCACTGGCAGAGTGATAGTGAGTAGATAAGTTAAACTCTGTGACTGCATTATAAGCCTCTGATTGCAGTTGCTCATAACTTTAGTGATCTGATGGCCCCAGCTGTGCCACACTGGGCTCAGGAGCAGGGAGGCCATCTCTTCTGCCCAGCTGGGAACAATATGGATGTGATGCAAAATGGAGGATTAAGATCATCATGTATGAAGATAAGGAAGAGGAAAATCACACAGGATGACCAGAGGTTTTAGCAATAGGCACTCTAAATAAGAGGCCTGGGAGAGGGGACTCTGGCAGCTTTATTGCTACTGGCAAAGGGAGACCGAGATTAAACAAGGCTCTGGGATGAAGATAGTAAGGTGACCTTCAGGAGAATGATTGAGATACCATATGAAAAGACAGAATTGAGATGAAAAGACTGGAGGAAGGAATCAGACTCTGAATATGTGAAAGAGCCCTGCTATGGGGTAGCACAGGGAGGAAGCAGAGATACTGAGTCCACAGACAACAGTGGGCTTGGGCAGTGAGAATCTGTGCAGAAAAGCCTATGGGAAGAGTTCAAGACTTAAGGTATGTGAAGACGAATGCTGTGTTTGGAAGGGATCAAGGCACCAAAAGAAACAGATTAAATCAAATTGTTGAGTTTTCTTTATATAAACAGTAGTTATCTTTATCTTACGGTGAACATATATTGACAAGATCTAAAGCAACTCTCTGCTTTGGGGTTAAAAGTTGCTAGAAGAAATATAACCCTGCATCCAGTTAAAGCCATAACTGTTAGCTTCCTGTCTCCTTGTCTAGTGAAGTGCTAATGTGACAGCTGCCATGAGGCATCTACAGTTACTCTAAGAAATATCAAGAGGATGTAAGATGATGTAGGACTATGGGTGAATGACAATAACTGTTCATTAGTTTTCTCACTCATCATGTCAAGGCTTCATCCTGGGCACCTGGTGCCATCTGCTTCCCTCCAGCTGTTTCCATCAGGGAGACTAGAGCAGCTCTGTTGTAACCATGACCTCTGCACCACTTGGATTATGACGCTGCAGCCCACAGTTTTGCCTTCAATGGGTGATGCTACAAATTAACTAGATTTTATGTGAACTTCCAAATTTGTCCAAAGGTTGGACTTGTCAGTGTTGAGTTTTGTGTAATGTTCATGAACACTCTCTGTACTATGTGAATGATATCAAGCTACCATTATCTCCAGTTTCTCCATTAGCTCAAACACCCAGAATACAAGTTGTGTGAGTCAGGCCATTTTCTAGAATGACTCAAGTTTCTGATGTAAGATCCTTCAACGCATCTGTAACAGAGGCCGAAGGGCTCATATTGAGGAAGACAAGATTCCCGTAAGAGAAAGAGTGGTCTTGTGTTTAAGACAGTCTAACAACAATCCTATCACTATTCTTGTCAGAAAATTCTTACTTAAAGCTAGATTAGTCACTGGACTAAATTCTCTACAACATAAATGGTCTTTGCTGATTCAAACGAGCTGCCCTAATTAGATTCTCATTTTAATCTCAATCTTTCACGTTTTTTTCACATAAAAAAGTAGACAAACACAAAAATACTGCATAACACAAAAATACTACATAAGTAAAGTTTCAAGTGAGTAACACCATAGAAAAATCCTTTAAGGACATTTCTGATTCTGTCACATGGAAGAATTTGAGTAGAATAAAGTAGATGTGTCCATGGGCCATGCACTGAGATGTGAGGGTAGAACAAAAATATTGAGAAGCCACTCAATCACAGAGCACTGTCCACCCAGGGCACTAAGGGAGACAGTCTTGCAGAAAAAAAAAGTATGTGATACTCAGTCAAGCTGCCACAATTTATACACAACAAGGAGACAGCCCAGGGCTGCACAGACAGAAATACAGAAACCTTAATTCGGGCACTTTCCAGTGCTTGCTTTACAACCTTACTGTAACTTCAAAGGGCTTCTTGTTTAGAGCATAGGTTGACTGGAGGTGAAGGATAATCTGATAGCTTACTGAATTTCTACTATCGCTTATGTGTTCTTCAGTTATATGTTCTTCACATACTTTCAAAACAAGCCAGTTGCCTATTAATGTGCTGCAATTGTCCTGAGTGACCATTGAAATCATTCAGTAGTCAAAGTGCTGCAGCAGCAAAACCTTACTGGATAGCCATGAGAGGTAAACTTTCGTAGTTTGGTGCTCACTGTGTTATCATCATTGCAATCAGGTCCTCTTACATTCGCTTTGACATTTCACTTTTACTCAGAATACGTCATGGCATCCTTTCACGTTACCAGGGACACATGCAACATACTTTCATTTACCTTGTGAAGGTTGGAGATGGGTAGGTTCAGGCTGGACGTGAGAAGGAAGTTCTTCACCATGAGAGTGGTAAGAGCCTGGAATGGGTTGCCCAGGGAGGTGGTTGAGGCCCCATCCCTGGAGGTGTTTAAGGCCAGGCTGATGAGGCTCTGGCCAGTCTGATCTAGGGTAGGGTGTCCCTGCCCATGGCAGGGGGGTTGGAACTAGATGAGCCCTGTGGTGCCTTCCAGCTCTGACTGATTATATGATTCTATGACCTTGAACACCACATCATTTTAACTAGATGTTGATTTCTTCTATTGTATCTGACACAGGCCTCATAAACCATAGAGTAGCAAGCACTTTTGAGCTCATTCAGGTATATCTTATATTTAGGTTGAGGGAACTGACTGCAGTAGCCACCCTGAACACAGGCAAGAAACACACATCTTTTCCATGGTATGTGTTAGTGCCTGCATGATAGGTGCAAGGCAAGACAGTTCACTAGTTCTGGTCCCAGGGAATTAGATTCCTACACATATAGTTCCTGAGCAACTTGATCTAGTGTGAGGTGTCCCTGCCCATGGCAGGAGGGTTGGAGCTAGATGATCCTTGGAGTCCCTTCTAGCCCTGACAGTTCTACGACTCTATGATTCTATAGAGTATACGTTACACTTATTGCGAGTGGCAGGAACTGCCACATCATCGTGTACTATCAAACAGGTGAAGAGAGGATTCAAGCTAGGCAGACCAGACCTCCTCCTGAGCCTCCCATTCTTTCATTGTCCCTGTGTGATCTGGAAATTCAAAACCACAGTCAGACCAAATATTTCTTAACATGTTCACTTTGGTCAAATAGGAGGTCTTTCTCCTGAATGTGTTGCAGTTTTCTGTACTTTATCAGTTGAAAGAGGGAAGGAAAGTACATATCTCAGCGAGCAGTGCAAATGTGTGCTACCAGCTTGGTACAGTATTCAAAGGATGAGAACTGACAGTTCAAGCCTCCTTTGCTCTAACACGCTGAACCTGAATGCCCTAAAGAAAGCTGGAATTTCAGTTCAAAATTCAACACCCACACCCCTAAATTCAAAAACATTTGGAGTTAGTTTTTAATGTTACTACCTTGTAGGGGTAAAACCAATCTGATCTGAAGCCAGAAAAATTCTGGGATCTTCCCTGCTCTTTGATACAGCCTTCTAGCAAATGAATCTCTCTCTTGCCTTAATTGAACACTGCACCTGCAGAATATTAAAGACTGGTGAACAATGTTCACCTTAATAGGATATATACTGACAATGCTAACACCGTGATAATAGCCCTCCTCTCTCATCACAGGAGTCTGACATCAGTCAAGACATCTGGCATCCTGTGCCAGCCACTGATTGTGCTGCCTAGTCTAGTCCAACTGTTTCCTTGTACCCATGTGAATTGAAATGGAACTGTTGAGCAACCTCCTTTATAACTCTCCTTTCCTTGCCTCTAAGCATAATTCTCTGCTGGCATGTGAGCCAGAGCTCTCTATCTGCTCAAAAAGCTGTATATAGCATAGAGCTTCAGAGAAACTTTACTAAAATAATGATAAACAGACGATAACAGTTGCCAGTCAGTATTCAGAGGAAAGGCTCTTAGGAAAGGAAACATCAAATATGCAGAGAAAATATTATAAATAACATCAAATATTAAATATTATCTGGAATGTTTCGCATAACCAAAAGAGGATGGAATTAGCTAACAGAGATACTGCAGCCCTTCATTCTTCTCCTACCAACATTAATAGGATTTCAGCTGCAATATTCATTTACATAGAATTTATATTGTATTAACGCTAAAATAATTTAGTGCCCATACAAACACATTCCTCCACAAGTTTCTTTAAGAAGTGGTCTCTTGGTCTCTTCAGGATGTCCCTGATATCACAGAATCACAAAATTAACCAGGTAGGAAAAGACCTTCAAGATCATCAAGTCCAACCTATCACCCAACACCTTTTAATTAACTAAACCACAGCACTAAGTGCCTCATCCAGCCTTCTTTTAAACCTCTCCAGGGATGATGACTCCATCACCTCCCTGGGCAGCCCATTCTAATGCTGGTCACTCTTTCTGTGAAGAATTTCTTCCTAAGGTCCAGCCTAAACCTGCCCTGGAACAGTTTGAGACTGTGTCCTCTTGTTCTGTCACTGGGTGCCTGGGAGAAGAGACCAACCCCTGCCTGGCTACAACCTCCTTTCAGATAGTTGTAGAGAGCAATGAGGTCTCCCCTGAGTATCCTCTTCTCCAGGCTGAACAACCCCAGCTCCCTCAGCCTCTCCTCACACGGCTGTGCTCCAGCCCCCTCACCAGCCTTCTTGCCCTTCTCTGGACACATTGAAGCACCTCAACATCTTTCTTAAATTTAGGGGCCTAGAACTGGACACAGTTCTGAAGGTGTGGCCTAACCAGTGCTGAGTACTTCCCTGTTCCTGCTGGCCACACTATTCCTGATATAGGCCAGGATGCCATTGGGCACATAGCCTCCAGAGACTGGAAAGAAAGACAGTCTCTCAGCCCTTTCAACATCCTTCTGACTTGTGTCAGCCTACTCTGTAATTCTCCACATTCTAGCTTGTAGGTTAATCACTGATGACTCTCTAGCTAACAGTTAACAGAGATATAGGGCAACTCTTGGATTCATCAGATACAGCATCTCTTCCTTCTGTAAGGTTTCACTTGAGGATCTATTTCAGTTCCTGTGCATGGGTTTGTAGGGCTGCTGAGATATTACTGTCTTCCAATAAACCCAGGTGAGTATCCATGCAAGTATATCATTAGCTCAGTGCATTCCTTTCTGAAGAGAGGCAGAACCCAAAGTTAAGAGCAGTGAATAGTAAAATGCAATATGCAATCTATGGAGATGATGACCAGCTCATTCGGATTCATAAAATACTTTGTGGTAGATCAAAATTCACTCTTGGCAGATAAATGAAGTTATTATGTGTATTAAAATGGTGAAGGTAGAGGACAGAATTTACAGCAAGTTAATTTAGGTTCTGCGCTATTCAAGTCTCTTTTTTCTTACATTTTTTTTTCTCCACTCTGAATAAAAAAGGCCTTGGAGGTGAGTATGTATGGCTTCAGGGAACAGTCAACCACAATCTTCCTCAGATAGTGCCAGAAAAAGCTACGAGGCATAACTTGTGACTGCCATGCTCATTTCTTGCTTTTTCTGGGTATTGTAGCTGAATGTGCCTGCTTTCTGCATGTGGGTAAAGATTCAAAACACACCAGCTAAGTTCCACCCTTGTTTTAAACTGGTTTTCTTCTGTCCTGTGGCACAAATCCAAATGTTTGGAGTGTCAAAGCATGTAGGCTACACCTTTCAATGTGTTCCCTGCTCATTAAGTCTTCTCTCTCATTGAAAGAAATGCCTGGGTTTGGAGCTGAGCCATCTAGTTAAGTCTGAGCTCTTATCACAGTCGAGTCATGGTCAGCAGCAGAGACTCTCCAGGGACTTATTAGGGCTTCTAAAATTGTGTATAAATGCAGTACATGTGTATATATGTGTTGCTTTGTCTCAGAAAGCTCAGAGGACAATCCCACTTTAACAGTAATGTAAGCTGAGGCCCAGAGAAGTAGCAAGGAACTAAAATGTGTACTTAGTGCTTTGAACAAGGATTAAGTATTAATGCAGCCAACCATTTAATTAAACAACAAAGTATAGACCTACTGTGATGTTTAACTGAAGAATAGTTGAGGGAATCACACTCCTCAGGACTGCCTCATTCTGTCTTATTATTTTCATGTTTCAGCCCTAAACTATCAGCATAAACATCAATTCTAACTGTGCATTTTACTGTTAACAGAGAAGTTCATGGACCAGTGACAGAGTACTGAAACAGCAAAAACATTTTTCATAAAACTAACCTTTTCTGCAACAATCTCACTGATGACTTCACTAAATTAGGGAAGACCTCACAATCCCCATGAAAGTGCATATAGGTCTTCTGTGCCTCTGCTCTCTTGGAATATTCATACTTACCAGGACCTAACTATGAGAAAAGGCACTTTCTCCCTCATTAATCTGGACTTACTTTCACAGAAAGACAAGTGTGCTCAGGTGCCTTGGTTTTTGACTACTTTGTAATCTATTCACTGAGAGTTTGGTCAAATTCAACATTTCATTTTATGCAGCCCAAATTGGCCAAGTCAAAACATGCTTAAAGGCTAAATATAGCTTTATGTTAATGACATTAGCTGCAGCTGGAGCTCTAGACAATTCAAAACACAGATATGCTTCCTTTTGTTTCCATCAGTCTAGCATGTAGACTTTTCTTCCAAATATGAAGGCTGCTGAGTTCACACCAAACTTCAGGCTCAGGCAGGCAACTCCTTCATGTTTCTCTCTCTCTGATGTCTTTGGATGCTTATATGGTATAAGCCTGGACCTTTCATCTGCTTTTTGACTCTCTACATTGCATACAGCTCATCATGAGGTTGAAGTGACCGCATCACAGCTTTAAAAAAGCAGGGGCAAAGATGAGGTGCAGCTGGGGATTCTTCCCTGGTGGGCTTCTCAGAGGAGCTCCACAACCTGGCATTCTTCACACCTGCAAACTGCTAATGTCCCATAAAATGATCTACCTGAGTACAGGCCACACTGGTGTCCTGTGATAAAGGGTAAGAAAAAAAGATGGCTGAGTTCTTTGAAGAAGAGGTCTAAAAGGTGGTCTCCGCCACAGAATAAAAGCTTGGCAAGATGTCTATCAGTAGGATTTGAAAATCAGCTCTGACAAGAGATGGCAATGCAACATTTGTTTCTTCTGATAGGTTTTGCAATTCAGATTTAAGCATGTGACACTCTAGTGTATGGGAAAGCTGTCAGGAGCATTTTAAGCACAGTTATTTTTCCTCTTTCTGAGCTTGTGTTAAGGAAACCTGGGTTTGAAACTTGGAGAATTGCAGCAGAACATTTTGTAGAATCCTGAAGTGTTTCTTAAATACTTTCTACAAGACACAGCTTATGCTGTGTGTGTGGTAGTGGGATAATGTTTATTAGAATTCACTTGCTACAACCTAATTTATTCATTGCTTCATCACCTCTGAGAAATATGCACCCTTCCATGTGAGATGACTAAACCATATACCTTACCATCACGCATTCTCTCTCTGTAAGATTCCACAAAGAGTAAATGTGTGGGAAATATCTTTCTCCCTCCAAGATTAATCTGTTCAGTCAGGGAGTCTAGGAGATATGGCAAGGCTGATGTACTGTATAGCAAATCATTTCAGTGCAATATTTCTACATAAGTGTTGATAGAGAACAAAGTTGGAATTTGCTGAAATAGTCGTGTATGGTGTGCACTAGCATCTCAACAGCAGGAGCCTTTTAGATATGCAGCAGCTCATTCCTAAAGCATTCTTTTCTTAAGCCAAGATGCAGCAAAGTTGGCAGTTCAGCCTCATACAGAGTGGTGCTAGACAAGATGCAGAACCACAGGGTTTGGACAGATGTATCACTGACAGATGGTGCTGAGATTAGTCATTATCAATCAGCTTCAATTTGCATTTATTCCTCTGGTTCAATGCCAGTCAGTGATGAATGCTGACTGATAGCACCTTATTACTGGCTAGTATTTATTAAGAGTTCCTGAATCCCTAAAAGATAAAGTGGAGACATAGACCCTGCTCACAGGAAAGCACAGACACAACATACCGAGCTTGCACTCATTATGTCTAAGACTAATGCTTCCAACTCACTGTATCATTACATTGGCTCTGCTGGTGCCACTCTCTGCAGAGGGATCAAGGACTCAATACAAGAAGAAAGACCAGATGACACCTCTCTGAGAGACAGTTCCACCCAGTTACAACTGAAGTGTGCTTTTTGGGATAGCATAAGGCACTAATATGTAGGAATCAAAGCCTGGCGATTATATAAGTATTATGTCCATTTCAAGAATTATAAATAGCATTTGATTTTAAATTTACATGGGGTTACATGGCAAGATGATCCTGACAAGGTCAACCCACCACAAAATCTTGAACAAGGAACTGAAGACTTAACTATAGCTCAGTTAAAAAAACCACTAACCCTCTGTTTTCTTGTCTCAAATCTGTCTGTATAAGTACATATATACATGCACCTACATATGTAAGTATGCCGTAAAGACACTTACTTTTATAACAAAGTAAATGAGACTGAACATATCTCCCTGTTTCTCCCTCCATTATACAATTTCATGAGGTGGTAGTAACAAAGCAGGACTAGCTGCATTTCATCCGTTATGATCACCCTTAAGATTGCAATGTGTAACACTAAACTCATCTCCCATCTCAAAAGTACATAAAGTAATATATGATTGCACTGGTCTAAGCCTTGATTTACACAGACATGGTTCCACTGAATCCAGCACCAAGACTGAACTCCTTCCCTTGACATTATGAAAACTGAAAAAAAAAGAAAATGATGCTCAAAATGAAGACAGTTGTCCTCACACTCAGACTAGTATCTACAAATTATGTTAAATTCCTCTAGGAAAAAAAATTCATTATAAGCAACAGGCAACATATTGCATGCTCATTGTTGAGGTGTCACGGAAATGTCTTCTAAAATCATCACTGCTGATACTGATTAGAAGTAAAATAAAGCTGTAATAGATAGCTGGTTTAACAAAACTGTCCTAGCATGTCTTTTATTTGATAAGGATTAAAAGAAAAATACTGCATAATGCAATATGCCCCAGTCAGCACAACAGTAAGAGGAGTCATTTTATCTACAGGATTAAGTCTCACAATAGAATAATCCATAATGGAAACTACAGAAATGGAGCAAAAGAGAGACCTAAAAAGGTCGTTCTTTGCTTCTTTCCCCCCCACCCCCAAGAGTTCTAAGAAGATGATTTAAAAGCATACTTCCATAAGCAGAGGTTTTTTTCCCAAAGCATTTCCCTGGATCATTTCTTGTTATATTTAATGAATTTCAGGAAGTGAGGAAGGTTAATGTTTTATGCTTAATGTGGTCCCTGAAGAGCAGAATACAGCTCTGAACACATTCTATGTACCTTGTTTTATAGCTGCCAGAAATGCTGGTGGTTTTTTTTTCTTTTGAACAAAGACCCTCCAACAATTTATGAAAGCAGTTAAATGAACAGACATTTCAGTGCAGCAGAGGTTTTACCTCTGCAACTGTGGATATAGAGAATTTACATACCTTGGGTTTGTAAGCCAATCTCTGAAGTAGCACATGAGAATTGATTTGTCCCATGCAGACACCTAGGATTTAATCTCAAAGACACTCCCAAACTGGTTTAATATCAATACTCCCTAGCACAGGCTAGGCATAGTGTCCAGCTGCCCCTCCCAGGTTGGAAGAGCTTCTTGGTGAGGGGAGGCACTTTGGGGTGGCTGCAGTCTATATTAAGAGGTGAAGCTCAGTGAGAAAGCCAAGCTCACAAGAAAGACCACCGTTCAGCTGCTCCTCCTGTGAAGCAATGTTCAAAAATTAAGTACTCCTTAACTCAGGAAATGTCTCTGCATGGTGGGAAGCACAGATGGATTCAGAATCCCTGTAGAGAATTCATGGCACTTCCACAGATACTTTTCAAGGCTAATATAATCTAAATTAAAAAAAAATAAAAGGGAGTGGGGAGGAACCACTCAGAATTGATTCTTCAGTGGAGCTATTACTTGGTCAGAAAATCACATCTAATTTCTCAGTGGGAAATGCAGAGAAGGCAACATCTTTTAATACTGTTCTTTTTTAAAACCACAGACAGGCTTTCAAGTACCTACCTAGATAGTAGAAAATAGGAATACTTTTTAGAAAATTAATTCACTGATGTTCATGAAGAAATAACCTGAAATACCTTACATGGTATGTCGAAACACAAGCTCAGCTGACAACTGATATTGTCATTTTGGGAAATAGACTTATTTACCAAAATAATTTTCCTGGTCTATTTAAAAAAAAAAAAAAGCACACAAAACTGAACACAATTAAAAACAAAAATAAAAAACTGGATTGAGTCCAGACAAAGGTACCTGAAAAAGATTCATACCTTAGATAACAGAGGCCTGAACTTGCAGCACTGACATAGATAAATAGGTTGCCTAATGGGTTGTTTATTGTGCTATTGGACCTGGAGCATGATAAAGTAAGTGGAAAAAAAGGACTGCATAAGCTTTATCTCCATAACAACCAAGAAAAGAACGATTACAAGAGATCATAGAAAAGCCACCTTCACAAAACAGGCTTTAACCTTAGAGCAATGAGAGCAGCACGGCACAGTACTGCTGATGTCTAAATAAGAAAAGACAGTCTTGGCTCAAAACTATTGCATCTTACACCAAGCTGGATGCTCCTGTTGGGATAATAGAAGTGTAAATCTATTTAACACAGCAGCTATGTGGTACAATAAATTCTTTCAAACGAATTAGAATTGCCTGACTGGAAAAGAGTCCAAATATCTCCCTGTACACTATTGCTAGATCACGTCTCTAAGCACCTCATGTCCCTAAACTCCTCCAGAACTGGTGACTCCACCACTTCCCTATGCAGCCTGTTCCAGTGCCTGATGAACCTTTTGGTGAAGAAATTTTTCCTAATATCCAATCTAAACCTCCAACTTAATACCATTTCCTCTCGTCCAATCACTTACTACCTGGGAAAAGAGTCTGGCACCCACCTCACTACAATATCCTTTCAGGTAGTTGTAGAGAGCAATGAGGTCTTCTTTCGGCCTCTTCTCCAGACTAAACAATCCCAATTCCGTCAGACACTCCTCATAAGAGTTGTGTTCAGGCCCACCAGCCTTCTTGCCTTTCTCTGGACACACTCTGCCAACCTAGCACCCTTCTTCTAGTGAGGGGCCCAAGATGGAACACAGTATTCAGGGTGCAGTCTCACCAGTCCTGAGTACAGGATGATCTGAATACCAAACTCTATTAGCATAGTATGATATTTTCCCACTCACCTACCCAGTAAGAGTACCTCAGAGTAAGCTTATACAAAAATGATTTATGATTATATCATTTGAAAGCTGCTAGAACTGGTATTGGACTACTTTACATGTAGAGCTCTCTTCCATATTTCAGCCATGATAGTAAGATGTTTGAATCTACTTGTTCCCAGAGTGGGAAGTAAGACAGGAACCTCCTATAATATTTCCTCCCTGCTATGTCATATATCTAGCAGATATCTGGGAAGATGAAGCCCCCTACAAGCATTTTTTTTCAGTTGCTTATAGAATAATCCATCTGTCTCTCCAGTCTGAATGGGTGGCCTGTAACAGACTCTCACCATGATATCTGCTTTGTTGGCTTTTCCCCTGATTTTAGCCCATAAGCACACAACTGCATCATTCCCATCATGGAGCTCAAGGCAATCAACCCTTCCCTAACTATACTTCCTTGCCTAGCCCATCTGAAGAACCTGTAGCCATCTGTTGCAGCACTCCGGTTATGTGACCTGTCCCATTATATCTCTGTGATGGCATCTATATAATAGTTTTCTAAGTGAACAGCAGCTTTCAACTCCTGTTTGTTGCCCATGCTCCATGTATTGTTGTACATGCACTTCAGTTGGGCTATTGCTCTCTTTTTTTGCAGAGAGAAGACCTAATTCCTGCCTGTCCATTCTCAGGTGTCCCCATGGTTGCTAACCAATTGGATTAAGATTGTATGTCACAGAGGGACAAAAGGCAGCATTGCATTAAAGTGACTTTCAGTATATACCTACATATCAAGAAATCCTTCACATAACACTTTCATTTAGTATGTTTCCAGGTGTTAAGTAATTTTAAAACTGGAGTATCTTCCTTTTTTTTACAAAAGTTTGATAATTCAAACAGCTCTTTACTGTACTTTGACCTAGCTGTGTGAGTTCTTCAAGGTTTTACAAGAAAGGGCTTGAATGCAGTCTTAACAGAAATGTCCTAGCTGGATGAATAAAAAAGGACAGGTGTTTGAAATGAAGGAGTCAGTGGTGAAGGTAGACTCGCTTGTAACCTGAAACTCTTCCTAGTCGAACTACTGGCAAAACTCCTACTGGCTTTAACAAGCATGGGATCAAGACCTTGGCTTTTCTCTTTAGATTACAAAATCAGCTTCCTGATGTTAAAGTACTTTTATGGAGAAACTGCAGCTTTAAGGTAATGATCCTCAGTAACACGTTGTCTGGTAGAGACTTACTTTGGCCAAAACTCTTAGGGGAATTCTTATCCCTCCCAGGTGAAATAATTTATCAAAAGAAATAGCGCAGACATGCTGCAGGTGTCTGTAGCCATGCCAAATGGGCACAATTACCTGGCTACCACTAGCAATTGTAGTTAACTCTTCTCTTGTCTCACAATCCACAAACTCTTTGCATGATCTCTCTCACACAGTGTCATCCTAGCATCCCAATGGGCTACAGGCAAAATGAAACTGAATATTTGGGTTGGATTTTTTTTTTTTCTAGGCTGTTTAATGCTTGTGAAGAAGGGAAAGTTAAAGTGACTTTTTTTCCTGGCAAATAAGGTTTCTAGTAAACAAGAAGCCATGTCACATTTTTTCACATAAACATAAATCAGTTTGGAGACAAAAAGGTTATTTCCAATACTAAAGCTCTTTATTTAAAATCATTTCAACAGCCCTAGAGGACAACTCTGCCCCATGGAGCAGATCCCCTGTCCCTGCCCTACCCACCTTGGATCCTCCAGCCTGTAGCAGGGAGCAGTCCTTGCTCCTATGGCAGCTACTGCACAGCAAAGAAAGTCAGGATGCTTGTCTGTTTCCTTATTGATGTGCAGTGCCCTTCCAGAAACCAGAAAAAAATCTCACCTCTGCTGAGTGCATTTGACCCAAACTAACCTACCTATACAAAGAACTTTCAGAAAGACTACCAATTCCATTATCAATTAATTTTTTTTTCTAAGCAGACATGCTGCAGGTGTGTGTACAATGTAAATAAACTGAGAGTGGGTACAACTACAAATGCTACAATTAACAATTAACAAATATGTATGTAAGGGTTATTCAAGCGCTAGCTACTCAAGACGTCATTTATTCTTTTCCTTGCTGTTTCGATCAAGTAATAATTTCTTTGCCACCTGTGCCAAAATATTTGAATTACAAAATTCTTTCTCCAAAACAATGTATAAGAAATACAGTTGTAAAAGACCTGCCAAGGGTGATGTTTCATATTTATTGTTTCAGTGTTCCTTTTAAACTGCAATATGTAACTTCAATGGTAAGAAAAAAGTTAATTATTTTTAGAAATTTTTTGGGGGGGTTATTTCTTTTTTTTTTTTCAGTCTACCCTGCTAAGTACACAAAAGCAGTGATACTAATCAGAGGAAAACGAGAAACTAATGTTTAGCAGAGGCAGATGTAAAGCTGCTCAGATATGACTGCAGAAGAACTGACTGCAACTCTGAAATGCTACCTGCCAAATAACTGTATCAGGAGTACTGCAAGTGATCATTTTAACTTCATTAAAAGATCACAGTAATCAGTAGATTAAACCTGTTGACTGTGAGCCCCTTTTAAATCCCACATGTTCTCACTATGGGGACAAGTAGTTTCAAATGTCTTGCTGTCATGGCTGAAATATGGCAGAGGAGTTCTCAGTGTTCCACCACTAATTCTAGCAGCTTTCAAATGATATATTGACAAATCATTTTTGCATAAACTTACTCTAAGGTGCTCTTACTGAGTAGCTGAGTGGGAAAACCTCACACTAGGCTAATAGAGTTTGGTATTCAGATCATCCTGAGGTCTTTTCTTTTGATAATATTTGACATAGATTGAAGTTTGATACCAAATCTTACAAGCATGTACAGTAAGGTGTTGGGCCCATTGCTATGACCCTTTCTGTAGACTGGAAACCCTTCCTGGACTCCTACATTCACATTCATTCTGCATAGCGTTCATGAGCAATTGTCATGAAAGCAATTGTTTCTTTGTGTACTATTGTGCAGATCTTACTTACAAAGCTTACAAAAGGTTAAGACTCGTCAAATGATGACCTCATTTGCTTTTCCAAGAGATTTCTTCTCCTAGAAAAGGTTAGTGTCACAAATGAGCATCATATACCTACGTGAGATACACATACAAGTATGCTAATGTTTTATTTAGCTGTAAGATAACAAGTAATTGTACTTGCCAATGGGCTTTTAGCAACATGTTAGCTTTGTCACTATTCTTCTCACTATTCTGATGACACCAAGGGAAAGCCTGCTGTTCATACCTCTCTGTAATCAGCCACAGACAAAACGCAAGGGAAGGAAAAAAAGTAGAGAAGTTCAAAGAGTTTTGAATTGTGTTGGGTTACATGCAATTACATTTTAACTGTCAGATATGACGCTAAGGCAATGTTACATCTGTACAGTCAAAATGGGAATAGTCTGAAGCACACACCAACACCAAACACTAATTTATTTATGCACTACTAACAAATAGATTATTTGTTAACAACTTATACACTAGCTGGCCATGTGGCCATTCAAGGAGATCTGGACAGACTGGAGATCTGGGCAAAGGGAAACCTCATGAAGTTCAATAAGATTAAGTGTAGAGTCCTGCACCTGTGAATGAACACCTCCTGTACCTGTGAATGAACACCACCATGCATCAGTAGAGGTCAGGAGTTGAACTGGTGGAAAACAGCTCCATAGAGAAGGACTATGGAGTCCTGGTGGATAATAACTTATTCATGGCACAGCAATGTGCTTTTGTGGCCAAGAAGGTCAATGGCATTCTGGGGTGCATTAAGAAGAATGTGGCTAGCAGGTCCACGAATGTCACATCCCTTTTTTCTCTGCCCCAGCAAGACCACACCTGGAGTTCTGGTCTCCCCAGTTCATGAGGGACAGGAATATACTAGAGATTGGCCAAGAGTGGGCTATGAGGATGATTAAGAGACTGGAACATCTGTCTTATGAGAACAGACTGAGAGACCTGGGCCTGATTAGCGTGGAAAAGAGAAGACTGAAAGGGGATCCTATTAATATTTCTAACTATCTGAAGGGTGAGTGTCAAGAACATACTTGTCTCTTTTCAGTGGTATTCTGTGATGGAAGAAGGAGCAGCAGATATCAACTAGAATACAGAAAATTCCACCTCAACATTGCTAAGCTTTCCCTTGACTAAAATTTGAGTGTGTCCAAACCAAGATGTCAGGCTCCTTTCATATCCACTCAGCCACCTGTGTTCTTTCAGAGCACTTCACTATATTAAAAAAGAGGAAATATTAATAACTCCATATCTGAATGTTTTTTCTCAATTGTATCTCCATGTAGAGTGCAGATATATAGGGGAATAAGAACACAAAGATGTCTAAATCTCCTCTAATATAATCTGCTATGATTCTACTGGCCTCAGTAAAATTATCTGAAATTCAAATTGCACTGTTGACCAATCCTTCATGGCTAAGATCCTACCTATGCTCCATACCACCCAAACTCATGATAAAAAATGCTTTCTCCTTCATGACTTTTCAATCTAAAATAATATTCCATGATCTTAACGAGATTTTGGTGGCTGATGGCAGCAGGATATCACTGTTTTAGAAGTACTTCCAAACTTTTGTTTGAAACCTGGCTCAGCTGTGAGCAAAACTGGTTTGGCCAATTTGTACATGTGATTAGGAATGCAAAGCAGAAAGATTTCACAAATCCAAAGCAGCACAGTTCACATACTGAAGAGCATGGCAAAGGCAAGTAATTTTCCTCAGGCAAGCAGCTTTGGAACAACTTGGTGATGAGCCTGCACATGATAGGAATTCCACTATGTCTGCAGATAGTTTGTTATTGCCTGCAAAGTTACTGCTTTGTCTATATCTCTGATATAAAAAGGTTTAAGATCTTTTTGAAGGTAAGCAATCAAACAGGCTCAAAAGATTAAATACCTTTCCTAGACAGAAAGAAAAATTAAGTTCTTATTTCTGTACATGTTTATCTTTAATGAATCTTGTCATGAAACAGTGCACTGATACAGCAGCATAATCATGACACAGTACTAGCTCATGGCAGACATGGTTTTGGTGATGGAATTCAAGTAACACAATAGGGACAGACAGATGGAGAAATGGTGGCTCCTTTCTCAGCTTTACAGCTCTGGGAAGTCATTCCTGTCTGTACATAATTCTGGGATGGTTGCATGAAAATAACACCATCAGGATACTGCTGGCATGCTGTAATCATGCTATAGTGTAATACTGGATTTGTCAGAAATATCACAGCCTGATCTTGTCCCTGACAGTCGGGAGAGTGAATTCCAAGGTATTTCTAGTTCTAAATTGCATATTCAGTCAATCTGCAATTCAGTGCAAACATGAGGCAAACTGAGAGGTTGATGAGCAGCAACAAATAACACCCTGTTCCACTCCAGTCTATGCAGAAAGGCATTTTACTTTTCCCAGAGAATCAACACTACCCTCTCTGCTCTTTTAGCCTACCCATTCACACTTTTTTTTTTCTCTCCTTGCTAAAAGAACCACATAAAATCTTCTCCCTCTCAGAATACAAACATTCAGATTAACCCCCTAATCTAGGTTGAAAGTCTTTCTAAATACCAACAACAGGAGTCCTTGGTCTCATTCTCATGACCTATGAATGTTTTTAATGCAGTCTGGGGTCAGCTGCACTTTCAGGCTCTTAAAGTACCCCCATACCTCTTCAGGATTCAAACAGGTTACAGTACTTATGCTCTCAAACGGTCCTTTTCTGGAGACGTCACGCACTGTCCTCTTCCCCAGGATGAGGAATTAGATGTGGACATAGTGCCATTGTACTGTGTGCTTCTCATGTTGCACATTTGCAAGGTACAGGTTGTGCTGCTCCAGCATGACCTGTGCCAGAATCATATGTTTTTTTAATACTGCTCTGTGTTTTAAACAACAGCTTTCTCTTTCAGTTGTGTTTGGTTTTTACTTTCTTATGACATCTGTCCAGAAATAGTTTTGCCTTGCTGTTCATCTACACTGTCCTGGGCATAGCTATGTAATAAACCTGTCAGTGTGATATCTAGATATTGGTAATGTAAATCTATCTGTGAAAAAATAACAGGTTGTTGACAATGAAATTGCTGTCTGTGAGAAAACTCTATGAAGTCTGTTTTGGCAACAACAGGAAAAGTGGTGTCTCTGTCTTTGCTTTACTAAATCTGGAGAGGCAGGAGGAATGGAACTGGTATGTACCATAATGAGCAACACGCCTGATAAGGAAGGATTAACTTGAACCAAGGGGAAAGAGGTCACAGGAGACCAGGATATCTTCAGAGGGTTTGATCATCAAGAAAGGCTTAGAAATCCCCTAACTCCTTACCTATGAGTGACTAGTTATTTTTTTAAGCTCATCGTACAACACTAATTAATATCCAATTCTAATGTTTACAACATTAGAATCATTCCCATAGTTGTACATTTAAGCAGAATTTTTAAAGACCACAATTTAGAGAAAAAATTTCCAGAGTTAGGTAATATAGTGATTTGCTGTTTAGCAGCATAATCTCCATTTGCTTCTTGAATGGGTTTGTACATTGTAGCAATAGAAAGAAAAGATTAAATAGTCACCATGACATAGGGTATGTCTAGATTAATATTTTAGGCTGAAACAGTAATTCGGTTTTGAAGCTTAGGCAGTGCTCATTACACCATTTCCCACACACTGATGCAGATTGCCAAGCAGTACCTCTGAGAAAAGTCAACGGACACCTGTAGTGCCTGCTAGTAGCTCCAGTAAACAGACTGAAAATCCAGAAAAATACAGGCAGATAGATGGCAGTGTTCAGCTCCACAAGCATTTTCTGTAGATCTGGAGATGTTCAGCACTTCCCCAAAACCTTTCCTAGAGGCACATTATTAACTGAGAGTTCCTGATTTCATTAGAAAAACATAAACTTTTGGCTCTCAGGAGTTCAGAGAAAAGCATAACAGTTTTAGCTGTCGTGACTTTAAAACTAAGATAATTATTTGACAGTTTTCTCTGTGATTATCTAATGCTTTAAGTTTGCATCTTCTGATTATTCTATCAATGTTGACCCAGAATAATCTGTTCCAAGATTGATTTTGACTGAAAACTGAAGTGTCACCAATGAAAAACTATTTATATGTCTATGCCCTTATTTATTTATATCTATGGGTTTATATGTACATATATATGGATATATATATGTGTGTGTGTATATATATATGTGTGTGTGTGTATATATAGATAGATAGATAGATAGATAGATAGATAGATAAATTAATGTAGTATGTAAAATTTGACAGTAAGCACAAAATAGCTTATCACAGCTGAGCTGGCTATTCTAGCCTTCTTTCAATACTATCAATATTTAGTGAGAAATTAGCAACATTTAAGGTCCTTTCAGAAATTATGTGTTCTAGATGTAAACAAAACATCCAAGTGTACCCCCAGATGAAAGCAAATTGTGCAGAACATTGCACAGTGTTTATTTGACCTTTATTTTCTGAATCAACCTTTTGATGGTTCATTTAATAGTAATCTTGGGCATACAATAAGAAGTTCAAAGGTTCTCAGCCTTCATCTGAAAAACTAAATCCATTAGAAACTGAATTAATGTGTAAATGGATGAGTATGTAAATGTTCTCTCTTTCTCTTATGTATAGGCATGCACCATATGAATCCCATACGTTGCCTATAAACCCACCTAGAAGATTCCAGGTTGTCAAGCTGAAATTATTTCTATAGTCCAGGCTACGGATGATTAGTTATGCTAATATTGATTGATATTTTGCCTCAAAGGAGACACAAGCTTGTGTCATTTATTAATTAATTTGAATTTCAGAACATTAACAGAAACTCAAGATATTTAAATGTAATTGAAAACACAATTAACCTAAGAAAGAAAATATACTCTCCTAATTGAGTAGCTCACATAAGAGTCAAATGTTGCTAATAAAATATATTTAATATAAACTCAGTTCAGTTTTAAATATAGAATAGAATCTATGGAAAACATTCACCATGAGTCATACATGGGTTTTTTTGTGAAATAAATGGGTTGTGTAGTTAGAATGATTGTGTGTTTTTTTCTGGTTTTGCAAGCCTATTTGCATAAAAATAATATACTTTTCCCAAATTCAGGATGGGCCAAACTAGAGTCACATAAGCTTCACACAATGGGAGGTCTCCATGTAACTTTTTTTGTCTTTTCTTTCCAGGAGACAAGGAATAGCTGCTATGGCATTGCATAGAGGTCCACTGTCCAAATGCTTCAGTATTGATTCCTGAATTACTCTGTACATTTAGGAAAAGACACAGATGCATGGCACCTCCTCTGAATTCATCCACCTCAGGAGCTGTGGATATTCAATTAAGGCAACCCACAAGGGGCAGGTAGATCTCAAAGGATGCAACTTGACCCTACAGTTGCAGAAACTGGTGTGCAATGTTCATTTAATAAGAGAATGCTTTGGAATTATCTATGCTGTCATCTACAATGAAGGTAGCTTTACCAGAAAGCCATGTGTAGTGTTGACAGGTGTGACTAATTAGGGAGCATCCTGAGACTGTGGCATGCCCTGCTTCCACTAGCACTGTTGTGGTCACTCGACACCATAGAAAAAGAAAGAGCACAGAAAGATCTCATCCTAGAAAATTTTTCCTGTTGGGTGATGCCTGCATCCGATTAGATTTTCTGGGACAAGTTACAGTCATTTCTAAGAGTGAGAGCAGATGCCACATACAGCTTTACCTGCATGAAGCCTGGCAGTAAGCCTCTCCTGACCTCACACTTCTGAAGTGGCAGCCGATATCAATCAGAAGAGTAAATTCATACCTCTTACATGAATTTTTATCCAACCTGTGAAAACTTACTCAGAATCAGCCAAGTGATAAATCTCTGGAAAACCTCCAGTCCAAGGGCTTTTTTGCTCAATTTCCTGTCTCTGATAGTCACCAGTAGCCTGAGGAGAAGTGTTAGAAAAGGGTCATCACATGGTACTCCTTCCTTGGCATTCATCCAAACCTTGGCTGAGACAATGAAGTTATCCTTAGAAAGTTATCTTAACCCACTCTCGATTACTGAAAATCAATGGGATGTGTTTTGGGTGCTCACCTAAAGTCTCACAAAGAGCCATTGAACAAAAAATATGCAGAATACTTTTTTTTTCCTTACAAAATTGGAAAGAGTTGAAGGAGCTGAAGTACAATTCAGACACATAAAAAAGGAGAGAATACAGAATAAATGATAAAATAGCATTTCCCCATAGGAATACTTATCACATAATTAGTGACCACATCATAGAATCAAAGAATGGTCTGGGCTTGAAGTGACCTCTGCAGATCATCTGGTCCAACCACCCCTGCAGTCAGCAGGGACATGCTCAACTGATGAGTTTGCCCAGAGCCTTGTTGAGCCTCACCTTAAACATCTGCAGGGATGGGGCCCCAACCACCTTCCTGGGAAACCTGTTCCAGCATTCCACCATCCTCATAGTAAAGAACCTGTTCCTAACATCCAATCTAAATTTGCCTTTCTCTAGTTTGAAGCCATTGTCCCTTGTCCTGTCATCACAGGCCTTTGTAAACATTTCTCTCTCCCTTGTGTGTGTAGGCCTCCTTCAGGTACTGGAAGGCCGCTATTAGGTGTCCCCAGAGCCTCCTCTTTCAGGCTGAAGAACCCCAGCTCCCTCAGCCTGTCCTCATAGCAGAAGCACTCCAACCACCTGATCATTTTTGTGGCCCTCCTCTGGACCCTATCCATCAGGGCCATGTCCTTCCTGTATTGAGGGCTCCAGACTTGGATGCAGTACTGCAGGTGAGGTCTCACGAGAGCAAAGTGGTGGAATCACCTCTCTGGATCTGCTGGCAGTCCATGTGATTGGACTTCTGGGCTGCAAGCACACACTGTCTGCTCATGCCCAGCTTCTCATTTATCAGCATCCCCAAGTCTTTTTCCACAGCATTGCTTTCTATCACCTCATCCTCCAGTCTATACTGACAGTGAGGATGCCCAGGAGCATCATATGCTTTCACATGGGATCAAGTCAAATTTCTACAGACAAATTATTAGTGGCCATTTTCCAATGTAACAAAAATAGCAGTGAGGAAACTTGGTTACTGACCAGAGGTTAATATAAAAAAACATGAAAAGGTACACAGAAAAAAAAAACGCCAAAAACCTGGGTTTAAGAAAATAGGTTTTACTTTGGTTGTTTATACTGATTGTATCATTTTTAAAAATAGATACATTTTACAAGAATACTCAACACTAATCTAACATCCCATCTAGATTTCAGTTTATTAATACACCTGCGGCTTTCAAATCCATAAAACAAAATCAAAACAAGAAAAGAAAAACCCAAACCCAAACAAACAGCAACATCCATTTCTTTTTAGTCAAATAAAAAGTGAAAAATCTGAATTTCTGAATCTTTGCCAAGGTTCCGTCTTGATATAAGAAGATATAAGAAGATACACGGTGACATCTCTGCTGTTTGACTCCAAACCTCGGATAAGTATTCGGTCCACGTTCTGTACGAGGCTATACAATGACAATACACACATAACAGCTTTGTGCAACAAATTGCATAACAGCTCTGTGCAACCACCTGAAGGGTGGTTGTAGCCAGGTGGAGGTTGGTCTTTTCTCCCAGGCAACCAGCAACAGGACAAGGGGACAGAGTCTCAAGTTGTGCCGGGGGAAGTATAGGCTGGATGTTAGGAGGAAGTTCTTCACAGAGAGAGTGATTTGCCCTTGGAATGGGCTGCCCAGGGAGGTGGTGGAGTCACCGTCCCTGGGGGTGTTCGGGAAAAGACTGGATGAGGCACTTAGTGCCATGGTCTAGTTGACTGGATAGGGCTGAGTGATAGGTTGGACTGGATGATCTTGGAGGTCTCTTCCAACCTGGTTGATTCTATTCCAAATTCTAAATATTATGAGGAAAGAAAAAGTAGAGGTAATTCCATCTTGGTGATCTAGTTTCTCCTTTTGTGAATATAAGGACAATGAATGTTGTCTTTTAATGATTTAATAACACATCCAGATCACCTTTTTAATATAGAAAAAGAGAAATGCCTCCTTCATGTACAAAGGTCAATTATGCCTTGAAGGCTCGCGGAAATCAATGCAACAGTGATAATGGAAGGTTACAGTTTAGATGAATTCTGGCTGTATAATGCATTAAAATCCAATAATGAAAACTTGAGAAGTTCTCAAGATAAACCCAACAGTTATAACTCTAACTAATAAAAAAGTCCTTCCAAGTAGCTTCTTCAACACTAAAAAATTAATATAAATTTTGTCTTTGAGATAAATTCTCAAGTCTGCTCAAAGAGATAACCAAATTACAAACTTATTAAAAGGCCTTCTGAGCCTCATACCCATGCATGACTGCGTATTTTAACTGGAATTAAAAAACGGTCATCTGATCTCATTTTCAGTAAATAAGATGAAAGTCATTTTCCTGGTTAAAGTGATGCCCAGTAATGTTAGTACAGATAAGAGTCTGTCAGCATTTTCATTATGCAATCCTATTTTTAGAGATTTAATGCAAGCTGGCTGTCAAATCCAGTTCATTGTTGAAATAAGAAATACAGTGACTCAGACCAGTAAATGTGCCTTAACACAAGAAAATAAACCTTGCATTTAGCAGTATTTAGGTTTAGGAGATGCAAAGCAGGTATTTTAAAAACAAAAGTTAACTACAGAGCAAATCCAAATAGCTTTACAAGACCCTTATATCAAGTTATGCCCTACTTTAATAACTGCATTTCATGGCTGTCCTCACTTAGTAAAGATCCTAATCACACAGGTGACTTAAATGTATGGATATTCCTTGCATTCTTAAGGTAAGTCATGTATAGAAACAGTTTATTGGATCACAGAAAGAAACTGAAAGGCACATTGGAGTGCAGATATCAAGGACAGGAAAAAGATCCTCAAAGACATATGAATAAAGAGCTCTGAATCCTTAAGGAATGAGCTGCTTGGCTACAGTGTCTGGCTGACTCTCTCCACATCTTCCTCCAGGTGGGATTCCATGTAGCTGATTCTTGTCCTGCAAACGTGTCCTCAAAAGACAGCAAGACAGATTTCTTGGAGTAGTGAGCCAGCCTGCACATTTTCTTAGGAGTAGGTTTCAAATATTCCCCTTGAATCAAAGTCGAAATAGAAGCTGAAGCCTGGCTATTTATCACTGCCCCACTTCATACAATGGCAACATGTTCAAGGGTCTATTGTCAGAGTTAATTATAAAAGGGATGTGAGATACCCATTGACTTTTCTGAATAAGAATTAAGGCACCGTGATCAAATCTCCTTTCATCATTTTATTCAAGTGGATTTTTTTTAATGTACAGAAACTTTGCAAGCATATTAGCCACCAGGTCAAGTATTAAAAAGTTATTTATTGATCAATACACACAAAAGGTGTCTAAGATTAATGAGGTCGTCACCTCAATAATATGTGTTTGCTGTTCAGGTAGGCATAGCTAGATGTGGAATATGTGACTTCCACGGATCCCAGGAGCAGTTCCTGCATGCCACCGGTCTGCTGTTTTCCAAATACAGGTTTTTTTCTATTGAGAATTATCTGTCTTTCCAAGCTGAGATTTCTCCTCCTGTTCTCCTCCTCAAGCTGCTAATGAGCCCGGTCACAGCAGTCTCACATCTTTCTGCAGTTGTGGCTTTTTGTCTTGCACAGCATGACTCCATGGCCTTTCTTACACCTCTTTCCTACTTCACAGCTCCCTCAGAAATCTGAATTAGGGTTATGTAGATGAACCATATAAGAGATGGACTTTGGACTCTTGGTCACAGATAGCTGAATCCCAAGGTAATGATAAGGTTACTGTCTCCTCTAGGCTGTGGGATAACAAAATTCAGGTTCCTCTCTGATTAATATTATTAAAGTAAAAAAGTTACAATAGAAAAGGATGAGAATATGCCATCACTAATAATTGATGCATCCTCTTAGAACAGAAAAGCTAACAATCATGGAGCAAAATTAAGATGAGGAAGTATGTGAAATGCTACTCTGTGACTGAGATATCCTTTGCCTTTTCTTCTCATGTAGGCACTTTTACCATTAGTTTGAGGGACTGCAGAATTAGTTAACATGGAGAAGAGTCTCTCTTAGTGTCTATGTGTCTGCCCACAAACAAGACTGAGACACTGACAGAGTAAGGCAGCACAGCAGTAGTTCTCCAGGCATCAGAAACACAGTTCTTTGAACAAAATGTGTTAAAGGTGCTGCCACATGGAAGGACATTGAAGCCTGAAAGTTTCTCATTTAGCACCCTGAATTATCTACATAAAATATACTGATCTCCATAAATCCTTCTTTTGTACTCACTTGGACCTACACATATTTTAGTCCATTAACTGTACCCAGAATGGCTGACAGTCCATTTAGGAGACTGGTGGAAGACCTTGTTTTCCATTTTTTTGCCAGGCAACTAAAGGTTTTGTTTCACAAAGACAAGGGCAGCTCTTGGACATGTTCAGAAACTTTAGTTCTGGGACACAATTAAATGAAAATTACAGTGTTTGTGGAGACAGAGACATGACTGTGGCAGAATAAGGATTATAGCCAGAAAAATAAACATATAAAGTCCATTTTAAACTCCTCCTTAGATACCTAGCACCTGCTCTTTTAGTAATATTCAGTTCTTTATCCACACTACTCAGATAAGTGCAGGGCAGTGGATATAAATGAGATCTTCATTTTCAGTATTGGTGTTGCATTCTATAGTAATGATTTAGATTCAAATTCTGTTTAGAGCAAGGGAAACTATCTTTTAGAAAGAAGTCATTGTAAATCCTGGCAATTTTTGCATGGCATTCACAGTCCTTTATTAAGCCAGCTCTATAAATGGCTAAACAATATTCTATGAATAACACCCATTGCAGATTTTTTTTCCAATGAATAATTATCTGTCTTGAAATTTTCTAGTTGCTCAAACAGCCCTTATTCTCAGACATATAGGTATGCCACTAGGAATACTACATCTGGAATACACTGAAGGTCCAGATTAGAAGTACCCAAGATTACATTTTCAAGCAGTGTATAGACATTGCAGCATGGAATGCCTATTAACTGCTATAAGAACTGAGCTGCTAAATCCACATTCAGGTATGATCCTTCAGAGTACAGAATATAAAGGCATTCTTTGTACTGAATCCAGTGTTAAACTTTGTTCTCCCTCCTTTTCACAGGGTATCTCAGTAATTCCACTCAGCTCCCCAGATGACAGACTAGGTTGAATACCTTGTATTTAATGCCATCACTGCAAGAAGTCCCCATAAATCCTCCTTCTGGGCTGGATAACTATGAAATGTGCTGTCACCTACATTACATTCCTTGTTTTGAAAATTTAGGGAGTAAATACTTAAAGAATGCTGTGATTAAAGTGAGTATTTTGACTACCAATAAGATGGAGCACACAGGCACCATGATTTATAGGACTTCAAGGAGTACTGAGAGTGAAGTAGGTATTTCTAAGGAGAAAGAAAAAAAAAAACATGTTATAACATCAGCTGGTTCTTCATTTCCCCAGAGAACAATGCAGCTCCTGGAAGCATTGTCCTTCACAGGCTTAATAGTACTTGGCATAATAATTGGAACTAGCACATATCTAAAAGCAAGTAGTAAAAATTAGTTTCCTTAATCGCAATGTTAGCTAATAAGGACTGGTATTATTTTTCATTAGTATTTACGGTAATAGCACTGGAAGAGCCCTGGTAAACCCTTGGCTGCTGCTACTGAAGGAGCACTCAGTGTGTGGGTACAGTGACGATGTAGCCTGAGCTGTCTTCCTCTAAAACAAGCTGATCAGCAGCTCTGATGTTCCAGTGTCTTTCCTCAGTGCTTGCCCCATCACGTCTTGCATTCCCCTTTCACTTAGAGGAGGAACCCAGACACGATCTAGCTTTGGCTCATCATCATTTTCTGCTCATGTTGGTCTGGCATGATCTCTCATACATTATGCCCCATTGCCCTTTTTTTTTCCTATTTGCCATGTGTCTGCCTGTCTTTTTCTTCAAAGGTTCTAAATCTCTACAGACTATTCTAAGCAGTCTGCTATATAGCAGCAGAGGCGTATATGACTACAAACTAGGTTGTAAATTCAGATTATTTCTGTGGGGGATAGTAGTAGAGGCAATTCAAAATCACTTCCTGTTGCTAGTAAAACAAAGCCCCATGGTGAAGGATGAAGTTTTTTACACCTTCGTAATTACCTTAGCTACCAGCCTAGTTGTTAAAAGGATGTTAAGACTTGCTCTTCCGGTCATCTCCTGGAATAAACAATTTTGGACTTGCTCTTTCAGTCATTTTTTGGAATAAACAACTTCACTTTGTTGAAAATAAACAATATCAGTTCCTTGTTATGAAAAAAGTTCCCATCTTTGGAAAACAGAATTTAACAGCCTGTCACAGGTGGGACGCAAACTCTTCTATTGTCTATGTTTCTACTTTAGTAAGGCCCTTTTTTACCCTTAAAGCTTTCTCTTCACATGATATAAGACACATTGGGTGCCTTACCCAGCAATGTGTATTGCAAGGAATCTGAAATTTCTCACATTATTATTATTTTCATTTAAGAAGCCTTCCTAACATGATCTAGAAGCTAGAATCTTTAAAACAACTTAGAGAATAATTAGTAGAAAGGACTTAACTTTATCATCATTTATTTTTTCCTGCATGTAATCAAGGAGAAAATGACAGCAAAAATATCTTCTCAAGGTTGCAAACCTTCCAAGAGTAATGAACTTGGTGTTTGGCATCATATCAATTCCAATGTATTTTACCACACTGATTGTCTTTTACTTTTGCACAGAATACCCAAAAGCTCACCTCATCTTTATGGTATATTACCACACATATTTTAAGATATTTGAAAAGCACTAACTACATTAAAGTAGGCTTCAATATTCATGGATATTCTTTCCTGCTTTCCTGTTCTCACATCATCTACTCAGAGACAGCCTAATTCCTCCTCCCCAAATTAGAAGCGGATGATACTAAGATGGCATTATTTTATGCATGATGGCCTGCTTCTAGCTTGTTTCTAACATTATCTGGGCTATTTTGGTATCTCAGCCCTTTAGGAAAGCTCTCACACATTGATCAGTTGCAGGTTATGATCTTTTTGCATGTCCTCAAAAAGAAAATCACTTTAAAAATTCTAACCTTCTTACTTCTAGACAGAGTAAAAAATAAAACTCATTAATCATGTCCTGCAGAATGTCAGTGTTATAGATGCTGTGGAGAGTTGCCACAGTGGCAGTAAAATATTCATATTTTCAAAAAACCAATTACAAGGTACAGTAAATCACTTCAATGTGTTATTGGTAATAGTCAGAAATCAGTGAGAATTTCTTCCTGTACACATTAATTACCTGAGGCAACTACTTCTTCTCACGGCCAGTGAGGGGAAAATGATAGTCGACGGTGAAAAGAGGAACTTATGTTTGCATTTCTCATCCTTGACTTCAAGAAGATCTGAATGCACTCTTCACCTCAGCAATTAGCAAAAAATGAGCTCCAAAGACCACAACCACAGAACTTCAGAAGTTGGAAGGGACCTCCAGAGATCATTGAGTCCAACCACCCTGCCAAAAGAGTAGCTCCTAGGGTATTCTGCACAAGAATGCATCCAGGTGGGTTTTGAAAGACTCAAGAGAAGGAGACTCCACACCCTCTCTGGGTAGCCCTTTCCAGTGCTCTGTCACCCTCACTGTAAAGAAGTGACTGTCGTTTTGGCTCCTCCCTTAGGTCTTGCCCCTTACAGATCTGCATGCCTTTTTGTCCTGGGTTAAGACAGCCCTTTCTCACAAGCCCATTCCCCCTCCCCACACAGATAGGAGGGAAAACTCTCTGGTCTGAGATAGACAGCTTAAAGAGATGATAAGATGCACAATTACCTTAGCCTATTTGCAGAAAAAACGCAGCAAAAAGCAGAAGCAGCAGCAGAAGCCAGCAAACCCTCCACCCCTCAACCTTCAGCCCACTCAGCACAAAAAACCAAAACTCTAAACCTATACACTAAAAGCAGCAATCAGACCAGGAAGCCTCTCATCTTACAATCTGAACTTCGAGGCCAATAATGTTTTGCTCCATCCAGAACTTTTATTTTGAAGCTGGGATGAAGCAGCACGGGATTGAGTATCAGAAGCGGATTCAACTCAACTCATGATGCTTTCATATCTTATTACAGATTGGGTGTGATGATTAGCTGGGTTAGATAACCACCTTTTCCCCATGCTTTTGTGTATTTTATAGTCAGCAACTCCAGGTGCCACCAGAACAGAATGCAGTAACAGTAGGAAAAAAGTCCTCAGGATATATTTTTAAACTGCTGCACGCAACCAAACAGTGCTGGATATGCAGCAGTGTGATTGTTGAACAAAGACTGCACGTGTTTTCTTTGCCAGCATTCTGCTAATAGTTACTATGGAAATGTAAATTAATTAAATTGTGATGTGTTGGACTATAAATAGACTCGTAGATGTTGTGTGCAGTGCCCACTCATTGAAGCAAAATAATTGTGCATTAGAGTTACCTGTAAGCAATATTTGCCTGAAACACGAGATACCTGTTACTGTTCCTGCGCTGCTCTCTAGGCCGCACTCCCAGACCTGAGCAAGAGGATGGGTTGATTATAGCAGAAAGAATAAAATCTCTCTCTCTTTCTTCCTAGCCTCTCCTTATTTCACTCCCTTCTGTCTTTTTATCTTTCTTCTTTTTTTTTCTTTCTTGTTGCCTTTTATGGGAATGACATATTTCAGCTCAGTACTGATGAAAGAATGGGTACTTCTTGGGGTAGGTGGTAGATAAGATAAATGGAAGTGTGAATGGAAGGAATGCGGCTGTAGGTCTGATGTAATTCACCAATGTAATTAGTACACGTGGGTAGTAAAGGGTATCACCTGAAGACTATCTGCAGATTGCCATGTGAATAGAACTGGAAGTGTACATAAGAAAAATAAGTTGTGCAAGTAAATGTCTTCACTTGGAAAAACCTGTGGAGTCCATGCCCCAGCCAAATGCTACAGCCTTTTGTATTTATTTTTTTGTTAGATGGTTTTCTTTGACATCTTATTCTCAGATATCATTCTTCTATGTATCACAGAAACTCTGTGGAGTTAAACTGCAAAGCTGATAAGATGGAGAATTATTTCTATATACACTTGCCTAAGTTTAATTGTATTTGCTTGGCAGTGCCTTAAAAACTCCTTCTTGTGCTAGACCTTCTCCCTTTGCCAATAGTGGCTCCATCTTCATAACCTTCTTCTCGTGCTAGACCTTCTCCCTTTGCCAATAGTGGCTCCATCTTCATAACCTTCTTCTCTTGTGCTGCCTTACTTCTGATCTTCTTTGACTATGAATTGATTATGTTGTGCCTTCCAGAAAAAAAAATTCACCTGTAAGTCAGCAGCAGAGAGTAACCTTTGGTTGCAACCAGAGTGATTCTCTTGTGTTTACACTGACATAAATTGTAAATAATCCCAGTGAAGGGAGTGAGTCAACTCCATGCATTGGATATATCTGAAATCAGAATCAGGCCTCATACATTTTTATCTCCATATGCAGGTAAAAGCTTCCAACAGACCCACTGCAGGATAAACTCTACACATGGCAGCTTTAACACCCGTGGGCACAGTGTTTACTTGTAAAACTTAACTGAAATTAAGTGTCTGGATAAAGGCAGGTTCTCTGAAGATCAGATACAGTGTTCCATTGTTTCACTTTTGTTATCACTGCTGCCATGCAACATTGTGATCACTTTCAGTTGAGAGATGGTGCATGACTTTGCTTTATAGATGAGCTGCTCAGAACAGGGGTGACACCTGGAAGCTCGCTGACCATCTCAGCCTCTGATGGCAGCATTCCATGATGTATCGGTAGCATGTTAGCTATCCACATACACAGAAATATGACACACTGGGCTTGTGATTGTGTTATACACTTATACATAATTTATCTTACATCGAAGCTGCACTCATGCTTTGTTGCTGGCCTACAAGACTTCAACGAAGCCACATATTCAATCACTTAACATTGACTACATGGGCAGAAATCATGACATCATACCTCCTCTTCATCAAAGTGTCCAGCTTTGGGGTTTGCAACACAAGAAGGACATGGATCTGATGGACAGGCTGAGAGAGTTGTGGTTGTTCAATATGAAGAAGAGAAGGCTCCAAAGTGACCTTGTAATAGCCTGAGTGGGGCCTACAAGAAAGCTGGGCAAGGGGCAAAGATTTTAAACTAGAGAAGGGAAGATTTGGATTAGACATCAGGAAGAAGTTATTTACTATGAGGGTAACACTGGAACAGGTTGCCCGGGGAGCTGGTGGAGGCCCCATTGCCAGAATCATTCAAGGTCAGGCTTGATGGGGCTCCGAGTAATGCAATCCAGCTGGGGACGCCCCTGCTTACTGTAGGAGGGTTGAACTGAATGACTTATCTCTAGAGGTCACTTCCAACACAGTGTGTTCTGTGATTGTAGGATTCCATGATCCTTTACACAGATGTGATTGAATTCAACAATAGCAACATTTCATCTGTGTGGAAGTAAAGCCATGACAGACAAGAAATAAATTAGTTTCTTGACCTTTGATTACCTTGCCTATGCCAACACCAATGTATCTCCCTTGGGAATGCATGTGACACAATAAACCTATAGGCCCTCTGAAAGACACCTGAAAGTGTTTTAAATCACCCTCCAGGGCAAACTATTTTCTCTTTCTTCAATATTTCAGTGTCCAAATAACATTGTATTTCTGCCTATCAGGCATGAGTTTTGCCAAACTTCAAACTGTGTCATGAACTTCATGGTACTTCCTACTAGGTGACTTCACTTAAATTTGTGTCTTTAAGGCCATCATCATAATGCACTAGAATGTGCGCTGCGAAGCCATCAGTAGCTACTTCACAGTTAAACAGTTTGAGATTTGCAGTATTAAAATGTCACTATTTCACCCTTTAAGTACTGGATGTCATGACCGAGTTTAATAAATCAGTTCTTCAGAGGACAACTGCACTACTGTTTTTTTAATTTGATATGCAGTGATTACTGGAGCCATTGAATACTTTTTTAAACAAATGACTGTAATCCTCAAAACTTTCAGACATCAAATATGCATTTATTGTTACAACTTCTCACAGAATATTAATCAAATTTGAACGCAGAAGCTATTTCCAGTTCTTTTCATAAAATCTACTTTTGCAGAAATGCAGTTAGAGTCTCTCAAAATCATAAGCAAATAGACATCTTTAATTCTTCTTAATCCTGTGGTACTATGGATTTTCTTTAGGGCTTGAGAGTTAAAGTAGTTCTGCCAGTAAACCTTTTTAAGCTCCCACTTAATTAAAATTAGGGCTATAAAAACCTGGATGTGTCAATTCTGATGCACCTTCATGATGAAAGGAAATTGATACGGACATCAGAGGTATGCAGCTACATTTGGGCGTATTTGAGTATTACCTTTGACTGGACAGAAAGTAATAGTAGTCATCCTTTCTCTTATGTGTGATTCCTAATGCCATCTGCATTGAATGGTGGACACAGTTAAGAATTACTTTGAACTACAATGTTAACAGTTAAGCAGACATTAGAGTCTTAGAACCATACTCTTTTCTCTTAGAATCAGTCAGGGTTGGAAGGGACCACAAGGATCATCTAGTTCCAACCCCCCTGCTATGGGCAGGGACAGCCTAGATCAGGCTGGACAGAGCCTCATCCAGCCTGGCCTTAAACGCCTCCGTGGATGGGGCCTCAACCACCTCCCTGGGCAACCCATTCCAGCCTCTCACCACTCTCATGCTGAACAACTTCCTCCTCACATCCAGTCTGAATCTCCCCACTTCCAGCTTTGCTCCATTCCCCCTAGTCCTGTCACTTCCTGATATCCTAAAAAGTCCTTCTCCAGCTTTTTTGTAGGCCCCCTTTAGATACTGAGAGGCCACAAGAAGATCACCTCGGAGTCTTCTCTTCTCCAGACTGAACAGCCCCAAATCCCTCAGTCTGCCCTCATAGCAGAGCTGCTCCAGCCCTCTGATCGTCCTTGTGGCCCTTCTCTGGACACGCTCCAGCATGTCCACATCCCTCTTGTAATGGGGGCTCCAGAACTGGATGCAGTACTCCAGGTGGGATCTCACCAGGGCAGAGTAGAGGGGGGAAATCACCTCCCTCGACCTGCTGGCCACACTTCTCCTGATGCAGCCCGGGATCTGCTTGGCACTACCTCGCCCAGATGCAGGACCTTGCACTTGGGTTGCATTAGTGTTATAGATGTTTATATATCATGTTCCAAGTATCATTGAATTGTTTTGGTTGGAAGAGGCCCTTAAGATCATCAAATCCAACCTTCAACCTAAGACCACCATATCCTGAAATGCCATGTTCACACTTCTTGAACACATTCAGAGATAGTGACTGCATCACCTCTCTTGGCAGCCTGTTCCAATTCCTGACTACTCTTCCAGGAAAGAATTTTTTCCTAATATCCAACCCGAGCCTCCAAACCAATCAAAATCAATATTGAAATAACTATACATTTTTAGTTATAGAAGTGTAGCCACTGACAGACTGAGCACTGCTAAGTTTAACTGTCACAATCTGAGTTTCTAGAGGCAAAATGCAATAACTGCAATGAGGGACTCTGCCTTTACTTTGAAATTCTGTTAATTGTTACAAATCCATGGAATGTAAGTTAAAATTATGATATAGGGAGAAAATTCAAGTTCCTGTTGCAATGTGGATGGGCCTAAGTTCTGTTCCTGTGCATACATCCAGCATACTTAGGCATTATTTACCTGGAGGGCCCAGGAACTCCACAGCTAGTCTCTGCACAGGGGAGACAAATGGTTCTACCACCTTCTTTGATACAAATACTGACTTAAAAGAAAGTGATCAAATGAACATCACAACAAAGCACTTGACTAACCCTAACAGGAACTCTCCAGGTGGGAATTCTGGACAGTCAACTCCCTCAGACACCTCCTGCTGCGCTTAGTCCAATTACCAGACGCTATTTTTGTGCTCAGGATGTGCTGATTAACTCCCTGGGTGGAGAAACTGGCAGTTCCAGGGATACCCCCAGGCAATTTCTGCTGTAGAATTGACCAAACTCTATAAAGATTGCTTTAAATCGTCAGTAGCAACTGTTTCTGAAGATGCAGAAATAGTCACACAGGACAGTATTTTGTATTTAGTTAAGGTAGGGCATTTTAAACACAGAATTAAAGATAATCTATAGCAATATTTCATGCATATGCTGCAGTAGACATATAGGACCATGGCCCAGCTGAATTATAAGACTTCACTGGAACAGTTTAAAGACTCTTTTAATATAGCTGAATCTGGCACTGCATGGGACATTTCTAACAAAGACTCATATCATCTTCTGGACAACGACTGACCATGAAGTTTGATTACATGCATGAACATGTCCTTATGGAAAAGATCTTAATCAATTAGGATTTTTTAAAAAGCCTTGTTCATTAGTACCTGTGCAAAACAGTAGGTTAGTCATTCAGTACTCTCCATAGATCCTGGAGATAGTGCATCAGAACTTACACCCATCCACATTGCAACAGGAACGTAAATTTTCTTCCTGTATCATAATTTTAACTTACATTCCATGGATTTGTAACAATTAACAGAATTTCAAAGTAAAGGCAGAGTCCCTCATTGCAGTTATTGCATTTTGACTCAGCACACTATTTGCAGTGCTTAAAACTACATTTTCTCACCTTTCATCTGGTATTTCCATTCTGTGTTTTCAGAAGAAGCCACATGGAGTCAGACTTCGGCGTTTCTGCTTAAAAATTCTGCAATCACTTTGCTTAGTTAAGATGATACACACATAAGTGTCTTCTGTCCAACAGAAGAAAGAGTATCAGTCATCAAAGGAGTTTTAAATTCCAGTTACATTCGAATTTTGATGATGGACTTAAAATATTTTTTTTAAAAGCCAATGCAGGTCTCATTCAACCATCAAGTTGGAAGCCTTGTCTAAATCCTCAGCATTCCATTTTTCTGTTATTATACTCTTTGTTTCTTTGATTTTGCAGTGAATACAACTGTGAATGCAATTTGGTGAACACAGTTTTGTACTGCTTATGCCCACTGAGACTGGCACTGCAAAACCCAAATTTCAACTTAATTTTTCTGCTCTTTTATACCCAGGGTCTCTGTTATTGCTCTTCACAAGAGGACCTTCCAATAACTGTCCAAATTTACTTCCTTGTTGTCGTTCAAATTCCCACTTAAATCCTCCTGTGCTGTCATATTTAGAAACACCTGACATAACTTAGGCCTGTTGAACATCTTCGGTTACTGCTGTCTAAACATTTCCTTGTGTTCTTCTTTTGTCTGTATCATATACTGACATTTTTTATCTTCAGATTGTGAATACTCTAGAATAGACATATTTTTGTTCTGTGTATTCTCATCTCTTCAGACATTACCATTCTACCTATGACTGTGAGCTAAAGTGCTAAAAGTAAAAATTACTGATATTGAATTGTGTCAGTGGCTGCACACAACATGTATTAAAGCTGTAATTCATAACAGAAATCTTTGCTTTCATATTCTTTTTTCATGCCCCTCCTTTCTCTAATTCTCTCTATAGATTTCTTTTTTCATATTTTTGTCTGCTTTCATTTGGGAAGCTCTCCTCTTTTTCTGTCTTCTCCATCATTATTGGTTTGTGTTTATTATTATCTGTCTCAAAGTAACCTTAATTTATGCCTCTGTTACATCATTCTCTTCCTGCTATGCTTCTCTCTCCCTCCTTCTCATTTTTATGTTCCTTTTCCAAATACTTTTGAAGATGCATCTGCATAAATAGAAATGGATTGAAGTTATTCTTGACCTTGCTACAAGAATTCATAAAGAAAAAAAAAGGTTTTGTAGTGCCTTTTTCACTAAGTGGTCTGCACTTGTATATGTACTGGGATTCAGTTTCTGTGCCAGTCTCACCCAACTGAAATGCAGACTGTCTCATCTTGCAGCTTTAGGTCTCCAAAGAGCCAAGAACAGAAAAGCAGAAGAAACTGCACGTTGGTAAGTATGCTACAGACTTTTGGGAGGGGCAACCAATTCCTTCAAGTCTATTTCTTTTTTTTTTTCAGATGTGAAATGAGTTACCATGGTATTGCAAATGGTGCAGCACTACATGTCTTTGAGAGGGTGCTTAGGCAGGTGTAGGATATTTCATGAAACCCTATCCTTCCCTGTCTGTATTCTTGTGTTTTTTTCAGCCTATATTTACATATTTCATAGAGGCAAACCAGGTAGAAATATTTGGGTTTCTTCAGGGTAAAATAAAACAAACACAAACAAAAAACTTCAAACCAACCAATCAACAACACACCAAAAGAAACCCCAAAACAACCAAAACCCCCCATTTTTTTCTGTCAAAGACTAAAACCAATACATTTTTTCAACAGTATTTTTCAAAATAAACTAGAAGCCTCTGCTGTTTTGCCCAATATAGACCTTAAGGTAGCTACAGGATGCTTCCTTTCTGCAAAATGCTCTGAACTCAATCAGTGCCTAGCTGAGAGTTTTAACTCAAACCCACCATTTTTATTGGAAAAGCCACTTTGACAGATTGAGGGTTTTTTTTATTCTAATAACCATAACAAGCTATTGGATTGGATGAATCATAGAATCATAGACTGGTTTGAGTTGGAAAGGACCTTAAAGACCAACTAGATTTTACCCACCTCTCATGGGCAGGGACACCTTCCACTAGACCAGGTTGCTCAAGGTCCCATCCAAAGAATCAATGCTTTTCCTGTTCATGATTTTTTTCCCCATTTTTTTCCTGTTATCACAGTTATGGGCTCAGAAGGACCATTGTAAGGAGATACTGAGGGCTGAGAAACAAGTATAGTATTTGAGCATGTGAAGTACTAGTGCATATAAAGTGCTAGTGGAGGAGTGTTTAATGGAAACAGCACAAGAAATCTGTAGAAAATCAGGCTGGTTTAATGCTGCTGCCTAAAGAACAGCTTTTTCTCTCTGCAATACCATCTACTGTGGTCTGTAGGGGGCTTGAGCTCTAACAGACGACTGCTGGTAACTCACTGTGGTGCTTTAAAACATTATCAGCCTTAGCTGTTTACTTCCTTGACTTTGCTGAAGGCTACCACTCCCATAGTACAGACATTAAAAAGTAGCCTGTTCCCACATCAGCCATTCCAACACACAGGGCTTCTAACAGCCTAAGCTGCCCCTGAAATGATGCTGAAAGACTATTTTACAAACTGTAGCAGCTAAGGCAAGCTGGCTGCTCCTGCAGCCACTGCAGCTGCTGTGACAACCTCCAGCAGAAGTTTATTCCGCTCTGCAGGGCCACCGTGTCCTGAACCGCTACAACTTCTTGCTCAATAAACACAATTCAGAGCCTGTAGACCACATTTGCCCCACCGTAAATTACTCTGTAGTCAAGATGTTTGTTATAGTAGTTGCCCCATATTTTGTCATAGTATACTCACATCTAAAAGAGCATAAAGTAAGGAAAACAAAATCACACAGAATGTACTGGACAGTTAGCACAGTGCATGCTGCTGTGTAAATTAGGCCTGTGATTACAGTGTGTTACAAGAACCTAAGACCAACACAGAGTCATCATAACAATGATGCTGTTGGTTCTCTAATTGCTCTGTTTTGCATGGATTAAGAAAGCAGTCCAACTGGACACTCATGTTGCATTGTGAACTGTAAAGCCATTAGACTTTGTTTTACATGAATTAACATAGCTGAAACACTCTCTCTGTGGAGAGTCACCAGATGCCTGAGAACCTTCAGTGCCACCTATGGCCTCTGGAGCACATTTCTGCTTCCTTTGGCTGATGTGGGGCCATTTCTCAATATTGCCTGTGTGGCTTCGTCCACTCCTTGCTGGCTACAAGGGAAGACAGGGGAGCTGGGCACTTGCTAGGATGTTTTAGTTCCCTGCCTTATGATTTGCCACTCACCTGGGTAAGCAATGTTATGTCATTTTGTAGCTAGCCTTATAAACACCCGTGTCCAAGCAAGTTAAGGCAAATGCAACTCAACCTCATTTCCAAGGCAAATCACTCGTAGAAAGGGAATGACAGCTACTGCATTATTTGATCTGAACAGCACAAATGTAAAAGGTCTTGAATGCTAAAAAGGCTTTCACAACATTTTAAAGAACTGCTGATTGGGAAAAAAAGTCTAGCAAACTTTTCCTCACAAAATAAAGGCTCTCATTCACCAGGATGCTGACAGATTAAGTAAGCTTCATCTAGTGGCAGTTTATTGCCAGTGGCACTAACGGCTGCTGATCCACCAGTCAATATGCACAACAGGATTCTCTTCTGAGGTGGCAGCCACTTAACATTTTGGCTCACATATGATTTTTTACGGTAAACAGAAAAAAGTTCCCAATTACTGTATAACCATCTGATGCCTTACTTTACAGAAGTCAGTATATCAAGAAAACCCCAGCAAACCTCCAAGCAATATGCAGTACTGGATATTACTCAATAACTAGAGTTAAAGAGAGATGTTTTCTTATATATTAGCTTAAATGAAATCACAATGAAGAAAATAGCTTACTGATCAAGTAACACTTTCTGTCACCCAGAGGAGAAATAAAAACTGTCTTAATCTCTACTACATCTATTAAAAACTTGAAAATATTTGCCCTTAAATCTCCAAGTATTTTTGTAGTCCAGCAGTTAATATCTGCATCACAATATATTTAACTATTTAATCCTTCATGAGTTTTGTTTTGTTTTGTTTTTTTCCTCAGGTCTTGCAGCTTTTTCCTGTATCATACATCAGCTCTTCTGCCTCAACTCTTCTCAGTCAAAGGTGGCAGTTCTCCTGGTCTGCTGATACTCTGATAAGATTGCAGCCACCGATGTCCATAATTCCTACCATGATCTGAGAGAAAATACAGCAGCTCAGCTTTATAATGCCAAACTCCAATGTCTGACTAAAATAATATTCTGGTTTGCAGCAAACACAAACAGCCATCAAGCAAGGTTAAGCAGACTGGATTTGTTACTTGGTGCTCACAATTTTCTTCTTGGATCACTACAATATGTAATTGTTTAATATTTGTTATCCTTTGTTGCATCATAGGACATTAAATCATGCATATGAGTAGCTGATAAAGAAATTATGGGTAAAATATGTATTTAGAGAAGTATAGATGCCACTTGTCCTAAGTGAATGTCTGTGTGCATGTGGTAGAAAACATGTTGTACCATTCCTGTTCTTAATGTGTCCGAAAGAAGTTGTTTTGAAGACAATCTACCACTCCTTAAGGGAAAAGAGGAAAAAAAATCAAACAAAATCACTCATCTCAGGTGACTGGGGGAGTAAAATTTTGCAAAGCTTATTTTAATCTTGAGGCAATCACTTTTCCCTTTTTGACTACTCTATGCTGCCCTAGTTTATGTTGCCCTTGGCCTCCAGCCCATCTGGCCTATAGGTGAATCTATCATGGCCATCTGCCATATGTGACAGTTTTTAAAGAGTTGTGGTATATATACAGAGAGAAAAGAGACATAAGCAAATTCTAATTGATTGGAATAACTTTACTACTGACTCTTATATCTTTCTATAAAGAGGAACAACTGAGAAACATCCATTCTCTTGTTCTGCAAAGACACATACTCAAGCATAGCAAATTCACTGTTAAAACACCGTCTTGGAAGGGGAAACAAAACTGGCACCTCAAATATTTAATTAATTCTTTTCTTGGACTGAATTTGTCACTACCAGGAACTTGTTTGGTGCATTCCACGATTTTGCTTTTCTCCTGTGTATTTTTCTGATAGGAGTGTTTCCCAGACATCAATAAGGAGTGACTTAAATTGCATAAATCTAAAATAAAAAAAGAAGAAAACCGCCACTTTGGTCCCCAGGCTCCTCACTTGATATTCTCTAGCCCACTCCAAGCTGGCCATCAATGCCACTGGCAGTGAAAAGTGAGAAGAACAATGTTGCTGATGCTAGCACTTCTGTGTCAATTGTAATATTCAGTGCCCTTGGGAAGAGAAAATTTCTCCAAGCTGCAAGCCATTAATGGCACTGTTAAGCATCCTTTTCCAAAAGCCATTGACAGAAAAAAAAAGAAAGCCAAGAAAACCCCACCAAAGCCAAACAAATGAAGTGTTCTTCCTGTAGTCAATAAAAATAAGATAGAGCGTACAGAAAATTGAGGTAATTGCAAGAACACCAAGACACTTTTAAGATATTATTTAGCCCCCTGGACATGCAGCATCTGTGAAGAAATGTAAGAACTGAGATTCATCTGAATTTGTGCAATTTCAAAGTATGTGCCAAAAATATTGTATAGAAAGGGGCACATCTGAGGTTCTGTTTATGTAAACTCTGCAACGTACCTAGTCAAAGCTTGTCTGCAGATGATCTAGGAATGGATTTTTAGAGGAGATTTTTGGATTTGATGACCTTTACTGAGATGGTCATAGCTTCTCTCCTATCTGATACTTCAGCCCAACAGCTTCCTTAGAATTAAAAAAAAAAAAAAAGACAACGAAGAAATGTCTCAAAAGACTGCTGCTGTTATCTCTGCCTTCTCGTGGTAACCTTCTTCATTGTCATCTTCTAAATCACAAGCAGGGCAGAATAGACAGATATCTTTGGAGCATCTGTAGTCACTCTGAGCACAACAAAATTTCAAGTCATTGCACTTCACTGGAAAATCTTCAGGATATAGTGGTGGAAATACAAAGCAAGCAAATCATTCACACTGTGGGTTAGAGGTGTGTAGAGCTGGCATCACCTGTTTTAACTGTGATTTAAGTTTACTTGTTGCATGCTAATGCACAGCAGTTCATCGTGCCACAGTATACTGCACATGCAAAAAGCCTGATTCTGGAAAAGCAGTAAAATCACTTCCATGTTCTTCTGGCAATATCAGGTTTATAGCTGTGACAAATTGCTTACCTATTCAAGCCTTCCCTTAAATCAACCAGTGGGCACTTCAGTTATTTTAAACATTGACATAAATCAAAGTGCAACTGCTTTTATCTACAGCCAAGGCTAGAGATACAACGTTGATACGTATAGCGTACAACCTAGATTGAATAACACTGATTCCTTCCTTTCATTCTCACTCTTTCCTAAGAAAAGAATCAAATGTTGGTTTCTGTACTAAAAAGAGAAAATACAATAAGGTGTAGTAAGAAAACCTTTCTCAGAATATTGCTATGATTTATTAAATAAGGAATGCTTTGATCTAGAATACTGAAGAATAATAATGCACTTACAAACACAGAGATTTGTTATTAATGAAAGGTATATATTAGAAATTAATTAACAATGTGATTGTATAGTGCGATATGAAGTTACAAAAAGACATTACTTGTGGGATAAATATATAATTAGGTTGAGGGATAAACTGAGTGATGAAGTTTAAATTAAATATAAAGCCTCAATAAAAGGGAAATTATTATCCATCATGAACTGGACATTTAAAAATAATTATAGTAAGAAGATTTATTCTGGGCACTGAATTAATATTTGTTTCACCTTTGATAATGTAAATATATACTTTTTAAAGTGCTCTTAGGGAAACAAACAGAAAGCAAACCAAAATTAATGTTATGACTTACAATCCAAACTCTTCTTTACAAATGAAATTACCAGAAATAGCTTTTTCCTCTCTCAACCATCCTTAAACTAGCCTTTATTTGTGAAGGAACTTTTCTCTGCATGGATTGTCCTGGAATTTTCTTCTTCCTCAAGATTTCTTACACATTCATTTGAAACATTTAGAAAAGACCATTACTGGAGGTAAGCGAAAAGTCTTGATAGCCTGTTCCTTTACTGACAGGTCTTTTCTTCTGTGCTGTATCAGTGCATATTTGTGCACAGGATGCCACTAGAAAGCGTGGTCTGACCAAAGAACATATTTCTTATCAGCACCCCATCCATACCCTATTCCTTGCTAGAAAAGCTGTCTCTGCAACTGTCTATGACATGCACCTTTTCCATCACATCTCCTACTTACTTCTGTATTGCAGAGATTGAGGATTATGTGTGGCTAGCAAGATGTAGCTGAACTGAAGCCTTTTTTAAAAAGCTCTCACAGTGAATGGGAGAAAGGAAACATTATGATCAGTAACAAATCAGTGTAAAAGGCTCCTAAATGGGAATAATTGCAGTACTAGAATCTATATAGAAGAACAAATGATGTTTAAATGTATTTATTGTATAATAAACCATGCCAGTGCTATTCAGGAAAATAATTTACTTTTCCAAAATGCTGCTGGCTGGAATTGTCCTGTTTTAAAATTAACTAACGTTTTCGGAATCAGTTATTACTCCCCAACTACTTTGCAAGCCAAAAGTCTTGGAGAAAAAAAGGAAACATCCATGCTGTTCTGATAAATCAAGCAATAAGTGCAGAATTGACAGATGTAGAATCACAGAATTGTCAGGGCTGGAAGGAACCTCAAGGATCATCTAGCTCCAACCCCTCTGCCATAGGCAGGGACACCTCACAATAGGTCAGGTTGCTCAGAGCCACATCCAACCTGGCTTTAAAAGCTTCCAGGGATGGGGTTTCTACCACCTCCCTGGGCAACTGTTCCAGTGTCTCACCATCCTCATGGTGAGAGAATAACTTCTTCCTAACATCAAATCTGAATCTACCCACTTCTAGATTTGCTCCATTCCCTCTCATCCTATCACGACCCAACATCCTAAAAAGTCCTTTGCCAGCTTTCTCATAAGCCCTCTTAAGATGCTAGAAGGATGTAATAAGGTCTCCTTGGAGCCTTCTCCTCTCCAGACTGAACAGCTGCAACTTTCATCCACCAGTACCTCCAAGTCTCTTTCCTCAGGGCTGCTCTCAAGCCAGTCACTGCCCAGCCTGTATCAGTGCTTGGGGATTGCCTCCACCCAGATGCAGGACCTTGCACTTGGTCTTGTTGAACCTCATGAGGTCAACACGGGTCCACCTCTCCAGTCTGTCAAGGTCCCTCTGGATGGATCCCTTCCCTCCAGCATGTCACCTACACCACACAGCTTGGTGTCATGGATGAACTTGCTGAGGGTGCACTCAATGCCACTGTCCATGTTGCCAACAAAGATGTTAAACAAGACTGGTCCCAGTACTGATAAGCCTTGAGGGACTCCACTTGTCACTGGCCTGCACTTGGACATGGACCCACTGACAGCCACTCTTTGGGTGTGGCCATCAAGTCACTTCTTTACCCACAGAGTTGGTCGAGCCCATATTTTACCAGCTTGGAGACCAGGATGTCATGTGGAACAGTGTCAAAGGCTTTTCTCAGACGCAAGTAAATGATGGCACTTGCTTGCCTCTCAGCTATTAATGCTGTGACCTTCTCACAGAAAGCCACAAGATTTGTCAGGCACGTTTTGCCCTTGGTGAAGCCATGTTGATTATCACCTCTTCGATACATTGGAAGCCATCACGATTAGCCTATTTCTTTTGTTATTACAACCATTCTCTTTTTCAAGAAGATACTTTCATCTTTCTACAGCATAACCTGCAGCTAGAGTAAAAACCCTGGTTTTCTCTCACCATACACAAGTGAACTAACCCAATAATCATTAAAGAACTCAAAATACTACATCAGCACTGTCACATTCTCAGTTCCTGTAAATTCTTTTAAATTGGACTTCTCAACACATCAAAAATAGCCAGTTATGGAGCTTATGTCACATCCTAGTACCTGCTACTTATTTCATTCCTATCAATAACTGGACAGTTCAGTTATTGCAGTGCCAGTGTACAACAAGTATCTTCCAAGGCACCTTACCTCGCTCAAAGGGGCTGCTTTCCCTAGCCATCTCTGTGGACCCAGTATTTCAGCATTCTTCCAGCACTCCCACTTTCCAGCTCCTTTGACATTTTAAATCCTCCAACAAAGTAGCTATACCTGTTCTGTAATTGTGTTCTGAAATACTGATTTTTCTGCTTTGATATACAAAAGACACATGTATGCAAACTTAATTTTCCCCCTCCAATTATTTACATATAATTTGCTTTTCACTGGTAGTTAAGACTCTGGTTATTTGTCTCTTTATCCATCCATATGTCTCTTAGATGGCTTTAGATTACATTTTTTCCCAGATGTAGTTGATCAGGGTTGTTCAGTCTGGAAAATTGCATTGGCTAAAGTGATGTTTGTTTCTGCTCTAAATATTTCAATGACAATTTGCTTAGAAACTAACTTTTTTAGCTTAATACTTTAGATTTGTATTTATTCAAGCCTATATGTTCTTTTGATCAATTTCCAGCCTTACTGAGTCTAGGGAAAAGGGATGGTAAATGTTTAATCTCCTTCCTTGACCAAAAAAGCCCTAATTTTCACCCCATGTATTGATCCTGACTGAGAGACTGTCACACATTTGGAAGTTAGTGATCCACACAGCAGTAAACCTGAACAGGCACAGGTCTGCTTTCTGCTTCACAAGTGCTTGGTCATATGAGTTCAGCTCCTTGTACCAAGGCCAGCTGTGTGACCTTGCCTTTACCTAACAGGGAAACAAGTTTTCATGTGAACATCCTTTACAAATGGAGTTGTTCTCTTATAAGAAAATTATGTCATAGCTTGAATGGCTAAAAAGGAGCACTCTTGTCCATAGACAGGATATGTGCACTGCAGGAATATTCATCTAGGTGCTCTCCAGTGCTGCACAAACATGGGGTGTTCAACATCTGAAGGAACATAAGCTTTGGTTACTATCTATCTCATTCTGTTCTATTGAAGTAGTTATGCTGTTAAGCCATTTGTTGTCAAGCTTTTCTCATCAAGATTCAGAAAGGATCCTGCACTGTCTCTTTCTTCATCTCCCCTTTGCCACAGCCAGTGAAGAACACAGTTACCCCAAGCCTCCAAAAAAATCCTAGGATACTGGTTGAATGCCTTTTTTTCATTAAATATCACTTACCAATCCCAAACTTCAGATGTGCTTTCCAGTGTCATAATCTAAACATTATAAGATATTTCACTGTTTCACATCATTCAACAGCCAGAAGAAATTAGTATTTCTATGTGACAAATTTTTGTGTCTATTAATCATATTTCAGAAAGAGCTTTTGTACCGACTTTTGTTTTATAAAGATGGGAAAATCTTGATTTTTCACCAAAAAAAACCATGAAGCATTTCCTTGAATACAAAAGATGATTCATTTTAACATGATTTGGGAAGTAATCAGCTACAAAAGGATACTGTCACAGTCTAGTTTCTGCTGGATTGACTTCCACTGATTTGAATAACCCTGGTCCCTACTGAAGCCAAATGGAGCTTCAAATGTCCAAATCCTTGCAAAATCAGACCACATCTAAGCATACAACATTCTATTTTCCTTCCTTTACTTGCTTGCTTCTTTAATTCACACAGGGCATAGCAGCATCTTTAAACATACTCTAGATTTTCTGGTCTTTAGTTCCTTTATCACAGCATTTCCTCAGGTCACATATCAACCACTGACTAGATCTGAAGTGGCAGAACAGGGGTGATAAATGACAAAAATGTGTGGTAATGTCTGACATCCATAAAAAGTATTTTAACATGACTGGTTGAAAATTATAGGAAGAATTGTTAAACAACTTACAGACTTCTCAGGTATTAGGTACAGGACATCCTTTCACCAAGACAATTTCATGCCAGGACTTAATACTCTCTGATTTTTCATAATAGCAAAGCTGGAAATGTTAGGACATTTCCAGCACTTCTGGAACAGCCTCATAACCTCACTTAGGGAACGGTAGAATAACTCATGTTAATAATTTGTTGTTTTGGTTTGTTTTGATTTGGTTGTTTGGGGTTTTTTTTGAATCTCATTGGAAAGTTGTTATTCTAACTCCATATCTTGATGTGCCATATGGCTAGCAAGATAGACTGTGGGAGAATAAAGTCCTTGTCAAATACATCTTCCAGAGTTTTCATCAAATTTAGAGCAAAATACTACCATTTTTAAAGAGACTGGTATGAAAAACTTCACATTCTGCTTACTATCCTAATGAAATACACTTTTGTATGTTACTTAGATATAGAGATACAATTAATGTCAGTCACTCTCAGATTGGCTGCAGCACATCACTTTATCTCTCACTGGAATGCTTTGGCTTCTATTGACAGTGATGTTCACCTTATAAATATGAATTCTGGACACCGTTGCAATATACAATAAGCTATGTGGAAAGCCAAGAAAACTTGCTACCACAAAAGCTGCATTTGTGCAGTAATGGTAGAAAAAAGGAATTAAGAGAACTCTACACAGACAGTACAGAAGCCCTGAATATCATCAGTCTTTAGTTAATAAGAAATTCTGAGTTTTGTTTTGAGCCCATTGGAAGCTGGATGACAGAAGGAGTTATGACAGCAGGAAGACAAGCTGTCAAAGGAGCACCAACGTTTACCGAGAGAAGACATTTCAGAAAATAGAATATGGCTCGATTTCTGCTTGTCAGGATTCAATGAGGCTGAATAGCTCTGAATTCACTGCTCAGAATGGACAGCATACACTCATGACTAGTAACAACCAGCCGTTCTTCAAACTACAAATCTGTCTCAGAAGGAAATGCATGCCCAAGCACTTCCAGAGCATGACAGCTGGTTGCATAAGCCTGCTCTCTCGTGGCAATTAATGTGATTGTCAAGCATTTACCAGTACTGGCACTATGGCCCTTTTATGGTGGCAAATGTTTACTATTGAAACATATTTTTTTCCCTTTCTATATCATGTTCTGAAAAAAGAGTTAGTGCTCCCTTCCTTTAGCTTGAAAAATTATTGTATTCCTTCGAGTAAATTCATTACTGAGAAAATAGGAAAACATGAAAAGAAATACATGGAGCACTTTCTAAATCTAGAGAGCTGCTATATATGTTGGAAAAGCACCCAGTTTATATAAAGACAATTTAGTTTTGCATTGTATCTTTCAAGCAGAAATCAAGAAGATACATGTTCTTTAGCTCTACAAGCCTTTGAAAGGCCTGTCTATAGTGAACCAGAGCTAGAGATTCTTGGAATCTGAATGCCTAGAAGCAAATGTATGAGATACTTTCTTCTGGAAAGAAACCTCTGAGGCTAATTGGTCCAATGTGCTAAGTGACATTTTGCAGACAAGATGTGTGTCCTAAATACGCTGGTATAAGACACTTCCTTTTCAGTCATCCTACAGCCCTTAAAGACATGGAACTGTTAGAGCAGGTCCAGAAGAGATGGACATGAAGAAGTGATCAGAGGGCTGCAGCACTTCTCCTGTGAAGACAGCTTGAGAGAGTTGGGGTTGTTCAGTCTGGAGGAGAGAAGGCTTCAGAGAGACCTTATAGCAGCCTCACAGTATTTGAAGGGGGCCTGTAGGATAGCTGTAGAGGGACCTCTTACAAAAGCATGTAGTGACAGTATGAGGGGTAATGGCTTTAAACTGCAAGAAGCTAGATTTGGGGTTGATGTTAGGAGGAAATTCTTCACCATGAGGGTGGTGAGGCACTGTGACAATTTCCTCAGAGAAGTTGTGGAGGCTTCAACCCTGAAAACATTCAAAGACAAAGTGGATGGGTCTTTGAGCAACCTGGTCTAGCAGGAGGTGTCTCTGCTCATGTCAGAGGGGTTGGAACTAGGTGGTCTTTAAAGTTCTGTCCAACCCAAACTATCCCATGATTATACGATTCCATGATTAGAAGACATACTGCAATCTCATTATATTCCAGCATAGCCATCTCTAACCCCACACAGACAAACAAGTTATAGAAGCAGGCCAAGCTCTCTGAGGAGCCCATAGATTTCTCATTTCTGACAAGATGTAAAGGAAAGGGTAGAAGCATAAACTGCCAAGCCTGGGTGAAGGTGTGCGCTGTCCTATGTTGTCCTTCATTCCCAATAAATGAACATCGGCCAAGTAATTGTTTTGCTTGAGGGGGGGTTGCTTGTGACTACATTTGGTTTGGAATAACTTTAAGGAATAAAGAAAGGGTCTAAGAAGAATGTTAGAAGTGACTGAAAAAAACACAAAGGATTGCAAGTTCAGAAAGCACCTGTTGGAAGTCGGCATGTATCTTCTAACGAGCCTACATCTGCCCAGAAAAATCTTCAGAACTCGTTAAGACCTAGTCCTGGAAATGACCAGATACTCCAGCATGGAGAGTGATGTGGCAAAATATAACTCTTACCCCTCTGGGTGACTTGGCACTGTGCAGTCAAAGGCACAATTCTGACACAGCCCAGCTGTGTAACTTTGGCTCAGGCTGCTGAGGGAACTGTGAAACTGTGAGAAAGAGTACTGAGAAAACACGCAGAGAAGAAGCAGGTAAGATGAGGAACGTTCTCAGTTTCATTCAGTAGTTTATTTTAAGTGACTCTATTTAGTGATCTTTGCCCCTCTCTTTGAGCAAAACTGGTTTTTTTGCAGTTTAGACATGGCAATGCAGGCTTTAGTCAAACATTTACAGAAGCCTCGCTGCAGTATCATGGTAGTCAGCACATGGAAATAGATAAAAATTGCCTGCTTCTGCTGGAAAAAAAAACCAACCTCTTTTCTGTTGTGTTTAGACTGCCACCAACATTCAGGCTAGTTAGTAAAGTAAAAGCTACAGTGATGTCGGCCTGCAATTGCAGTGCAGACATAGTTAATGTAGATTAACAATTCAGGCATGTGGCAAGCTGAAATGCTGATTTCATTTGATACTATTTGTGCTCATTGGAAATCCATCTCCTGACGGGGCATGCTTGTTTTTAAATAAATATCATGTGTTGCAGAGAACTTGCACAGCAGGGAGTAACAACAATGTCTCTCTGAGTAGCTTCTGCTAAATAGGCTGCGGGCACACATCCATCTCTTATTCAGGATCATATCTTATTTACTTCCACTTCTACCTATTCCTTATTCTAAGAGTTTTTTTTATTGATCACTTTCTTTGTGTAAGTTGTAATTTTCCATGTCACTTTGTTCAGGCACCTTCGACCATATGTAAAGAGACTGCTTATGGGATACGCACAACTTACAAGTATGGAATCACTATCTAGTGGCTTACAGGAATACAATATAGCAGTGAATACCTCGGTATTCAGCTTATCGCAGAGCCGTCACTGGTCCGCAAGGTCAAGTGCCAGGTCCTGCACTTGGATGACAACAACCCCATGCAATACTACAAGCTTTTGGAAGAGTAGCTGGAAAGCCGCCAGGTAAAGAAAGATCTGAGTGTGTTAGTTGACAGCTGGTTGAGTATAAGCCAGCAGTGTGCTCAGGTGGCCAAGAAAGCCAAGAGCATCCTGGCCTGTATCAAGAATAGTCTGTCCAGCAGAAGTAGAGAAGTGAGAAGTACTTGGCACTGGTAAGGCCACACCTCAAATACTGTGTTCAGTTTTGAGATCTCTCAGTTTTTGGAGCAGGTCCATAGAAGGGCACTGAAGACATTGAAGGGTGCAGAGAACAAGTTCTATGAGAAGAGGCTGAGGGAACTGGGATTGTTTAGTCTGGAGAAGAGGTGAGTGAGGGAAGACCTCATTGCTCTCTACAACTACATGAAAGGATGTCACAGTGAGGTGGGGATCAGTCTCTTCTTCCTAGTATGAGCTGGTAGAGTGAAGATGAAATGGCCTCAAGTTTTAACAGGGGAAGTTTAGAGTGGATATTAGGAAAAAATTCTTTACTGAGTGGTCAGGCACTGCCCAGGTGGAACCACCATCCCTGAAGTGTTCAAAAAGTATGTAGACAGGGCACATGGTTTAATGGCTATGACGGTGTTAGGTCAACAGTTGGACTCAATAGTCTTAAAGATCTTTTCCAACTAAAACGATTGTGTGATTCTATAGCAGAAGGCAGCCAGCAGGAAAGGCTTTTGAGACAGACTGCAAGAGCACTACAGAAAAAAATATCCTAAGGAGAGTGGCAGAGTGGCAGAGACCCATATACCGCTTCCTGTCTCAAACCTGTGGCAGAGGAAAGAGTTAAGCTCTTACATACTTTCAGAAACTTTTCTGAAAAGGAGCATGATAAAGACAGGGTGAATCTTGGGTTGCTTATTGCTGTCTACAACTACCTGAAGGGAGGCTGTAGCCAGGTGGGGGGTGGTCTCTTCTGCCAGGCAACCAGCAATAGAACAAGGGGACACAGTCTCAAGTTGTGCCAGGGGAAGTATAGGCTGGATGTTAGGAGGAAGTTCTTCACAGAGAGAGTGATTTGCCATTGGAATGGGCTGCTCAGGGAGATGGTGGAGTGACCATCCCTGGAGGTGTTCGAGACTGGATGGGGCACTTAGTGCCATGGTCTAGTTGACTGGATAAGACTGGGTCATAGGTTGGACTGGATGATCCTGGAGGTCTCTTCCAACCTGATTGATTCTATGATTCTATTCTACGAAAAGGCTTTGTAGGATTATGATGTTAAGCAAACAATAATGATTAACAACTCTTGGCACTAAAAGGAACTATGCAAGTAAGATGAATAAAAAATGTAAGTCAGAATTAGATTGACTACTGAAGTCAAGTTAGTTGGAACTGGTCCAGGTAGCATGATTTCCTTAGATAACAACTCAAAAACCAATATATCTTACTTAATTTTTAATAATTGTCCCATTTTTATTTTGCTATTAAGCAAATGGGATTGATTATGCACAATGATCAGACACAGATCTTTCACTTCCATCTTTGGACCTGGATCTGGTTTAAAGAGTGTTCTCCAAATGGTCTCCAGACAAAACCAGGATGCCGTGCCATGGCAAAACACAGTCTCAACTTACTGTTAGTTTGAGAACATGTGAATGAAACATTTTCAAACTTCAGAAGAAAATATGGTACAAATTTCAATGAGCAAAGATTTGGCACAGTTCTCATTTCGTCCCAACTGATTCCCTTCTCCTGAGGCTCAGGTAGGATGTCAGCCTTCAAGTGAGATGAGATCCATTTAAAGGCTGTGACATTGCAGGTGTCAGAAAAATCACAGATTCTACTTGAAACCAACATTTTTTATTACATTTGGCATTCCCATGCATATTGCTGTCACTTCTCTACTGCTGATGGCAATAGGCTAGGGAATGTCCAGCGTAATTAAAACCTTTCATTTCTAATATATTCAGTGACTTTTATGTACTTTCAAATCTTAAGACTCCTGTGCTGAACAAAACTGAATGGAAACTAGTGGTCTGACACTTCAAACACGTCTCAAAAGTAAGACCCTGCCTAGGTACTGCCAAAAAGTAACTGACAAATAGCTGACTTCATTCTCCCACTGTTCTACAGAGCTGGAGTCCTTTTCTAGTAGTAGCTGGCTAATTGATCATACTGGCTTTTGAAACCAGAACTGAAGGAGAGGTAATGGTATTGGTGCTACTCTCTACATTCTTCAGAATAACACTGTGGTTAGATCAGTTCACCTACGAAGTGGAAAATGAATTCTAGACTCTCTTTTAGCTGACAGGTTTCAAACTTCCTCAGAATAAAGCAAAACAATAGGTCAAAGTTGCTGTTCACCCCTCCTGCCAAAGCAGAGTCAGTGGAAAACAAGATCTGGGAAACTATAGACCTGTAAGTCTGACCTCGATACCAGGGAAGGTCATGGAGCAGGTCATCTCAAATGCCATCATACGTCATACAGACAACAACCAAGTGATCAAGTCAAGTCAGCATGGGTTTATGAGGGGCAGGTCCTGCCTGACCAACCTGATCTCCTTCTATGACAAGATCACCCGGCTACCGGATGAGGGTAAGTCTGTTGATGTTGTATTCCTCGACTTTTAAAAAGCCTTTGATACTGTTCCCCACAAGATTCTTGTAGACAAATTGGCTGCTCATGGCTTGGATGAGCACACTGTCTCCTGGATAAAACACTGGCTGGGCAGGAGGGCCCAGAGAGTGATGGTCAATGGAGTTAAATCTAGTTGGTGGCCAGTCACTAGTGCTGTTTCTCAGGGATCTGTGTTGGGACCACTTATTTTTAACATCTTTATTGATGACCTTGATTCAGGCATAGAGAGTGTCATCAGTAAGTTTGCAGATGGCACCAAGTTAGGTGGCAGCGTTGATTTGAACGAGGGTAGAGAGGCTCTTCAGAGGGACGTGGATAGGCTAGATCAATGGGCCAGCATCAAAGGGATGAGTTTCAACAAGGTCAAATGCCAGAACCTGCACTTGGGTCACAACAACCCCAAGCAACGCTACAGGCTTGGGGCAGTGTGGCTGGAGAGCTGCCTGCAGGAAAGGGATCTGGGGGTTGTAATAGACAGGCAGCTGCATATGAGCCAGCAGTGTGCCCAGGTGGCCAAGAAGGCCAATGGCATTCTGGTTGCATTAAAAATGCCATGATCAGCAGGAGTAGGGAGGTGATTATGCCCTTGTACTCAGCTTTGGTGAGGCCACACCTCAAGTATTGTGTTCAGCTTTGGACATTGCAATACAAGAGAGATGTGGAGGTGCTGGAGTGGGTCCAGAGGAGGGCAATGAAGCTGCTGAAGGGCCTGGAGAATAAATCTTATGAGGAGTGACTGAGGGAGCTGGGGATGGTTAGGTTGAAGAAGAGGAGGCTGAGAGGAGACCTCATTGCTGTCTACAACTACCTGAACGGACATTGTGGAGAGGCTGCTGCTGGTCTCTTCTCACAGGTAACTGGAGACAGAATAAGGGGGAATGGCCCCAAGCTGAGGCTGCATAGGTTTAGATTGGACATAGGGAAAAAGTTTTCACAGAGAGAGTGGTCAGGCACTGGAATGAGCTGCCCAGGGAGGTGGCTGAGTTGCCAACCCTGGATGTGTTTAAGGGTCATTTAGATGTGGTGCTTAGGTTTAAGGTGAATCTTGTAGAGTTATAGGTTGGACTTGGTAATCCTGAGGGTCTTTTCCAACCTGGATATTTCTGTGATTCTGTGTGAAAACCTAGGCAGCAAAAGCTGAGCAAATTGGAAGATGCCAGCACTCTGACCTTGTGAACAAAGCACTCATTTGGGACAGGGTAGGAATGGGTAGTCCTGATCCCTGCTAGAAGAAGCTATGCTGGTGGAAAATCAGGTAAAAATGCTGTCATGATTCAGACTGCAGAGTGCTGAAATTTTTGTCTTCCTTATTTTAATTACCTCATTCAGAGAGTGAGGTAATTGCTCAGAAGAGCAGCAAAGGTTTTCAAAGGATCTCCTAGACAAGTTTCAGTAAAACCTTTTCAAATACATTCTGAAGCATTCAATTCCTCCACCATCTCAAAACCAGAATACTGACAATCTACAATACGATATTTCTGTCTAAGCAGAGCTTCAAATCCTGAGGATATATATTGCAATTTCGTGTCAGACACTCCACAGGACACCTAAAGGAGAATTCACTTATGGTTGCAGAAATTGAGTGGTAACATAAGCACTACATCTGATCCCTTCATCAGGGAGATGACCTGCAAGGTCATATGGCACTATGGTATCACTCACAAGTCCTTCTTAAAATTAATTAGGGGAAAGGACAAACTGGAATGACAGTGAAACACATGACTACCGTTCCATAATGTGACCTTCAAGCAGCAAAATTTTAGAGTGGCCTTGGCTTCAATATCATGTCCAGACCAGCAGTATGACCGCATATTTTGCCAGTAGCTTTCCTAAAACGGTAACTCAAAGAACATCTGGTATCTCACATCTATCTTGCAAGGCAAACTTGTTGCTTAGTATGAGCAAGGATCAAACAAGGTATTTGAGTACATTTAGCCACTGGCTTGTCAAGCATTACTGTTGCTTCTCTTAAATCAGTATGTCAATCAAATCTGCATCATACTGCCATATACAAACTTGTAATGAATGTAAAAGTTCCACAGAATCACAGAAAACCAGGTTAGAAAGGCCACCAAGGGTTATCTGGTCCAACTTTTTTGGGTGATAGCGTAGTTTGAATGAGATGGCTCAACACCCTGTAAAGTTGTCTTAAAACTGACCAATTCAGGGGAATCCACTCCTTCTCTTGAGAGACTATTCCAATGTCTAACTGTTCTTATTGTGAAAACTTCTCTTCAGGATTCCAATCAGAATCTCACAAGGAGTAACTTGTACCCATTACTCCTTGTCTTTTCCATGTGATTCTTCATTAAATAAAGAAGTCTTCATCATCCTGGTAACCATCCTTTATGTACTGGTATGTGGCAATGAGGTCTTCCCTAAGCCTTCCCTTGGGGGAGACCTCATTACCTTCATATAATTGATCTGTAAGGCTGGGGACATGAAATTTTCTATTTTCTCATCATTTTTTAAGGAATTGCAATGGTTCTGCCCCCACTGGACATGAAGTCCATAATCAGAGGAATAACTTGTCTCAGTTATGGGTGCCATCAAAACAAACAGCACGAGACTTCCTCCTGACTGCGCTTTATACTTTCAATGGAAGTTCCACAGCAACCCAGACCTAGCCTGGGATTTTAGAAATCAGTGATCTAGAAAGTTAGACACATGAAGCATAATTCTGAATCAGCTTTGCAGCTGTGATAAAAGACCAAAGACATAAAAATAACGCTTGGTTTTCAGCAATATATTTGTAAGAGCAAGACATCGATAGACAAGATTTAAATGCAGGCTGTAAAAGTTCTGTGTCACAAAGAAGAGACAAGTGCCTGGCAGGACGTGTTACAAAGCTGAAAAGGACTAATACAGAATGGTTTTTCAGACAGTGTTTTGCTTGCTATAGCCACTTTTTAAAAATCTTATATGCCATTAAGATAAACTGGTTCCAAACCAAAGAAGTACTGACATTTTAAGTGCACGGAGTACACATCTCTCCAGCACATATAAAACCAAGCACTTTAGTGTAGCAAATGCTGTTAGGTGTCTGCTGTCCTAACAACATAGTTGTTCACAGGCTATATGTGAAATCGACAGTGAGTTTGTTCCACAATGCTTTGGAAATATTTTAGTTAATATATGTAAGTAATTCTCAGTCAGCCACTCTAGGTCTACATCCACAAAACAAGGCAAATACTCCTTGCCTTTTTCTCTATCCGCTTTGAGGCAAAGTTCTCATCAAGCATTAAGAGATCTCATTAGCTGCTGCTTTACTGAGATGCTGTAACCTTTCAGAGTAAAAAACCTCTCCATTTCTAATGAATACCAGTAAGAGGTGGACTGGTGGAATTTGTCATCCAAATGTCCTATTTGGTTGAGTTTTATTTCATCAAGAAAACTCTTCTGTAAAGCAAAGTAGTTTTGGTAGGGGTTGTGCTGCTTTTTGCAGCAGCAGATGCTAGAAATCACCTTTTTGGCTCCTTTGCTCCACTTTTGCTCATTTCCTCCTGATCTCAGATCCCTTTTGTGTCCTAAATTAGCACTTCTTCTCCAGATATTCTCCACAGCAGCCAGGCAAACCTGTGCACAGGGTCCAGCCAGACCCCAAATCAAACAAAGAAGTCTTAGATCACGTTATCAGCCACTGAAGGCGTTTAAATAGGTGTTTGCCAGTGTGGGCTTTTATTCTGATGCCTTTCCTCTACTCAGCCTATGGTTTTTTTTAGGATCTTAATGTCCTTGAGGCTTTACATCAGTAAAATTCTGAGGAAATTGGCCAGTGACTTCAAAATGTATTTGTAGCATCATAAATGACTGACAGAGAGAAAGAATGATCACCAAAAAAGTAAAGGAGGCTAACAATGTATTGACTTAAGGGACTTTTCATCTTTAATGCAGAGGAAACATCTGTGAAGACTTCAGAGACTGCAGGTACCATAACATAGTTATTTTATCTTGATCTAAACAGAATGAAATTGTAAGTTTGTGTATTTATGTCTGTGACTCCTGCCATCTGCCTGTGACATCGGACTGGAGCATTATATGCTAGGACTGCATATGACATTATGAAACATTACATTACTTGCAGCGACCTTCTGTCTCCAGGGACCACACTTTGATTATTATAGAAGAAAGACACAGCAGTCTTCTCCATTTGATACTTGGCATAAGATCCACCCTTTAAACAACAGATTTGTCAATTATTTTCTATAACTGGTATGTATGTATTAATTATGTCAGTTTAGTGGAATCATTTTATTAACAAAGAATCGAACCATGCATCCAAACTATGTTGAACAAATTTGGAAGACACTTGAAAAAGAATGCAACAGTCTTTTATGCTAGGGTGAGTAAATAGTCTTACCACTAAGACTTCCTTAGGAATCTATTAAAGTATCTGTCATTTATTAAAACTCTCATCATAGTGTTTCCTCCTCCACATTTGATCTGCCTGTGCCCCTTAGCCAACTCATAATGCCTTGTCTAAGACTCTTTCTTCCTTCTGAAATGGGAAAGCAGGACCACAAATCAGAACACACTGTATTTTTATTGATGCTCTATTTCTATTAAATTCTGCCTGCAAATATTAGTAGCAGAAAAGTTCTTCCACTGGTAAGACCAGTAGGGAATTAGACATCTGAGTGACTGTGATGGTTTGGGTGTTACCCGCTCACCCTTTGGAAATCACCCAGACTAGACTCAGCTGGCTCTGGAAATTGAATGAAGCTTATTATTTACAGCTTAGCTCAATATACAGGCAGATATTTACAGTATATACAGTTATATATAGAAATATACAAGGTAAAAGGTAATACAGAAACCTAAGTCCCCAGGAGGGGCTCCCAACCACCCCTTCACTTTCCCCCTATCTCTCTCAACCTTACCCCAGTCCCAAGGAAGAATGGAGGTTCGGCCAGAGGGGTTAGGAAGCAAAGTGGATTAGTCAAAGAAAACAGAGGGTGCAGTTAGGAGAGAGAGATGCAGCTCTGAGCTCGTCAGCTACAGAAGTGCCTTTATGTTTTGATTTTTGTTTTTATGTATCTCAGTCAGCCTATGAGCGAGGTAGACATCAGCCTTGTTTTCCTTCCACAGCCTACAATCTAGCTCTTCTCACCAAAGCATTCTAGCTAGGCTCAAACTAGCACAGTGACTCACTTTGCTCATGCTTTCTCAGGTCAGTCTTAAAATTTCTTTGGATGAATCCACATGACAGAATTCAATTCTGATAGAAGACAGATGAGTTAGCATAGAGGAGATATGATTAAACATTAATTTTTACAGTATTGTGAATGGGATCGACACTGTATGCCTATTGCTCAATAACAATAGGAAATATCTGCTCTGAAGGAGAACCAGGGCAGCAGAGACACATATTTCTGCTCTAGATGGTTCCATGCAGAACACTCTGTGCTGCATGGTTGTATCCTGAGAATGCTAGGCAACAGAAGCAAGTAAAATAGCCCTCTTTGGAAGCTGGTTAGAAGTTAGAAATCCCAACTTTCTTAGCATAGAAACGTGTACCATTTACACCAGTCTGAGACCTCTCATGAAATTTTTGTCAAAGGCAGGGCAAAGTATTTTCTGTGGTGACTTGACAGATGTCACAAAAGAGCCAAATTGGAATTGGCCTTAATGGTCTGGCAAAGTGCCACAGAATTCACAAAGAGGGGTCTAGACCCAAAGGGACCCAACTTGCCAACCCCGTGGGATTTTAATGTCTCAAAGACATCCAACACAGCTAGACGTGCAGTCTAGTTTGCCCTTCTAATTGCTCCACCTTACTCCTCCCACCAGAATTAAATATTTGCAGTTCTTTAGGGGAAAGTGGGACATGAAAGAAATTAGGAGACATCACAGAGAAAGTTTAAGAGTTTAGTTAATTCCCATTTAGTTAATAATATGGTTCCTGCATCAGGTTTAGATATAGGAGTGGAATCTGAAAGGCTGATTTTATCACACATTAAACACTCACTGTGTTGTGAGGTAGCCTGTTTCTTTCATTTTGTTGGCAAAAAGGAGAGCAAGTCCCCTGAGAGCTTGCAAGCAGACCTGGGCTATTAAACAACCTCTGAGAGATTAAATGAAATGCACATAAAAGTGAATTCCATCCAGAAGTGCTCCATCTTCACCCATCTACTCTGCAGTCGGAAGAACCTCGCCACTGTCAGAAAGGCAGTGAGCTATTATATTTTAAGATATGCTGGAAACTTTCTTCCCGCCTCCTGTCTTCTCCCTCCCCCCCCAACACATGAGCAGAGGAGGAATGTCCTTGATGCACAATATCTCGAAGGGCTGCTTTTGTGGTGTTTCAGCCTGTGACACTTGTCTTGTGCTGGGCTGTGCCTAAAGACACAGATTAGGTTGGAGGAGGAGGGGCAAGCAACAAACATGTCAGCACTGTAATCAAGCATAGGAACATCAAACTAACAGAGATAACCATACTGACATCTAAGCTGAAAGAAATATGAACTATGGATAAAAGTTAGTTCCCAAACATTATTTTAATGTCACAAGATATTGTTAGGCACTGCACTGTCATACAGGGAAAGTACTTTAAATATTACTTTTGTCTTTATGACGTCCTTTTAAATCCTCATATATAGACTCTTGCATTATTTCCAATCATTTGATCCTCAGGAAAATCTCTTCAAAGAAAGATGTGAGTGTAAATAAAGCATAGGAACAAGTAACTCCCAACAGGCTTCAAATTATTTTTCTCTGTGTCCCTCCTACCCCAAATCTCTTCAGATTATGTGTAATACAAACTAAATGCATAATGTCTTGTGGCATGAATTTTCATTTGATTAAAAAAAAAGCTAACACTTGCAAATTTTGGCCAATAAAATAAAAATGACTGCAAAAAGCCGTAGGTTGGTTGGGGTTTTTTGAGAAACAGAGTGTTTGCTAGCATACACACAAGCTTGTCTTTTGCTGAAACCATATAGGCCTGTGCTTACAGATGTTGCATCACTGACTATACTTGCAGGAGTTTCAGTTACATGAGTTCTTACCTGAAACCATCTTTGGAAGTCTGCATCTAACAAATCTTGAAGAGAGGAAAATTGTGGAAAAAAAGCTCAGTTCAAAACATCTTGCAGCATTAATACACTGCACTGAACAGAAACTTTCTTGATATGGTTCAATGTGCCATTCTATAGATTTTAAACAATCTAACATCATCTTTTATGTATTTTAAGAAGGAAAGGAAAAGAAAGGCTTGTCAAAGACCATGTCTTTCTATTTCCTGTCGCTGCTACAGGTTCTAACACAGCTGGCATCACACTGAAACATTGACACAGCATGCAACACGCCACACAGTGAGGGTGCCTCTCTTTTGTTCTCAATGTCTTTCAGAATTCCACAAGACAAATGCACTTCCAGCACATGTGCAGGGTGTGTAGCATGCCAACAGAGAATCTGTGCACAAAGTGAGCTTTCGTACTGAAGCATTTATTTAGGTTTTCATTTTGAAATGCATTTCTCAGTCTGTGTCAGTCACTATCAAAACAGACAGGTGCTGAGGATTTTGTCCTAAACTCACCCTTCATAAGCACTCTACTTTTGCCAAATTATCTTATCTCTTAGCAACCTTCCTGGGATAAGTATAGAGCCTTGAGTAGCATTTGAGTGGTTTAAATGTGTGTGAGTATGAACAGTATAAAGTCTATAGAGTCTTTTAATTAGAATTTTAGAAGCACAGAACCAAACAATCATTAAGGCTGGAAAAGAACTCTGAGATCATCAGGTCCAGCCTATGACCCACCACCATGATATCAGCTAAACCATGCCACCAAAAGTGACACATCCAATATTCTCTTAAAGACTTCCAGGGATGGTGACTCCATCACCTTCCTGGACAGTCCATTCCAGTGTCTAACCACCCCTTCTGTGAGGAAGTGCTTCCTAACATCCAACCTAAACCTCCCCTGGCACAGCTTCAGACCATGTCCTCTTGTCCTGTCACTGGTTGCCTGGGAGAAGAGCCCAACCCCATCTCAACTACGACTTCCTTTTAGGTAGTTGTAGAGAGCGATAAGGTCCCTTCTAAGTTTCCTCTTCTCCAAGCCGAACAAGCCCAGCTCACTCAGCCTCTCCTCATAAGCGCTTCCCTCCAGTCCACTCACAAGTCTTGCTGCTCTCCTCTGGACCCATTCCAGCACCTTCCTGAAGTGACAGAACTGCACACAGTACTTGAGGGGAAGCCTCACCACTGTCAAGGTCAGGAGGAGATTACATCCCTAGTCCTACTGGCCACACTATTCCTGATGCAGGTCAAGATGCCACTGGCCTCCCATGCCACCTGGACATGGATATATCAAAGACACTGAAGTGCAACAGTACTACAGGTGAAACAAAGAGGTAAGGAGGCTACAACAAACATGAATGGTGTGTGACAGGCTGGGTCCTCTGAAAGCTCAAATGGAATAATGGGAATGTGCTATCTATAAATTTGAGGTAACTAATTAAATATTTGTCTACCTTTTATTTTAGCTTCTGCTGCATATAAATGACTCTATATTATTCATAATACTCCCTTTAATATGATTTGATCCTCCTATTAGACTACAAATAAGTTCTATTTTTAATTTGGTCACCTGCAACTTGTAAGGCAATGGAAACACAACTTTAAAACCATGCATTCAAAACAGTAACTCAAGCCTCACGTGAAGAAATTCATCACGAATAACAGTTTGACATTATTGTTTGAAGTTTTGTATTTCTGCAGTGTGATAACTAAGAATCATTTCCTCTTGCTGTAATTCTTAGAGGACACAATGTTCATTTAATACAGAACTTAACAGAACAGGAAGTGTTCATGCAATGGGAAAAGACTAGGAAAAGAGATACACAGCATGCATCTCCATGCAACCTTTCCCACACATCTATTTTAGCTATTGCAGACCACCTGTTAACTCATGTGACTAGACACAAATATCATGTACCGGTTGTGGCTGTGCCACTTTGGATATTAAGGAATACTGACATTTGTCATTACTATCACTGGTTTGACGGAAGATAACAATCCAGGTTTCCGGTGGTTGATATGTATCACTAAGAAAGGGTACGCTGCTGAATTGTCAATTGTTATTTAAAGGCACAATAGTTATTACATTTCTTGGTAACACATTCAAGGGGTACTCTAATGACATGTAAATAAAGCCTAAGCAACACACTGAGATTCATGATTCACGCCTCTAAAATAAGGAATTTGTTTGCAAAGACACTCCATGCAAACTAAGGCTGGTGAGCTCAGTCCACATTCTCAAGTAATCTTATTTCAGTTGAATAAAAAAGTATTCAGACACAAATAATAAATATTCATGAATAATAACAATTCCTGAACAGTATTAATTAGCTAGATCTCTACATTGCAATTTATGTTTCTGAAAATACAGAATGTGACAAAGGCATTTCATGATCCACTGTAATTTACATTTTGAATTGTCTTTTTCTGAAGGACAGTCCTTAAATTTCCATGGTTTACAGATAAAAGAGTTATCTTTTTAAAGTAATGAGAACACACTACGTAATGAATGCATTTGTTATTGCTTCTTTGATAACAAAATTTTAATGTAAGGATCAAATTTAGGAGCATGAAAACAAGAGACAAGACAGAACTGTGTGATAACGCCAGGTTCTGTGAGGTCATGCTAATGGGACTGAAGAAGCAGCAATGTTTTATCCAAGATAAACTTTTCTCAGTAATAGATTCCATTGCTGACAGATTTTATTTAGCTTCCAAAGCCAAGTCTCCTACTTTCATATCATATATCATATCATATCACATCGTATCATACCACATCATATCATATTGCATCATACTGTATCATATCACATCGTATCATTGCAAGAAAATGTGGCAATTAATTTTGACATTTTCCTTCTGCCATTTTATAATTACATGAAACAAGACTATCAATATGCTACCTATCACTCAATAATTAGAACTGTTAATGTTTTCAAGCTTGCTTGTGAAATTACTGTATGATTGCTTCTCACTTGAGCAGAAGAACATAAATATATTCTACTGTGAGTCTGCAGCAAGTCAGGAATTTAAATGCAATATTGTGCAGCTATGACAAGGCTTGAAAATATATTAAAACATTTTCTTTACCTCTGTGCCTGAAAATTGTTTCTACAGTTATGATTCTGGCTGAGCATTGTATGATTTCCCTCCCACTCATGCCTTTCCCCAGTCCAGAATCGCTGCATTTCCTGACTGCTCCTCCTTTAAATCTGTTACAAGATCAATAAAAGTCTGTGAGACATTGCTTTAAACCTTTCAAATATGCCTCAATATGTGCCAAAGTTTGCCTAGACTTGGCAAGTCAGAGCATCCTTACTGCTTCATGAATTGAAAAACCTGGTTCAAAAGTCCCCTAGAGACCTATTATCTGTGGATCACTGACACAATAAACCAGAATAGCTTTCAAGGAACCATTTGGGTCAGCAGTGTCGCTTTGTACACAGTACCTGGGGAATCTTTAATCTATCACTCACTGACACAATTCAGAGGCATTTCAGACTACTCAGGCTTTGCCTAGGGTTCATGAAGGCAATAAATCTCTACAACTTCCCAAGCTCAGCCTCCTAAAAATCCTTATTGAAGTTTCTTATTGAAATTATTGATGAGTCTATAGTTGACCAATTATGTGCGTGAAGTAACTTCTTGTTTTAAAGCAGGAGTTTTAAAGCACATTCCTGCCACAGCATAACCCTGTACACCACTCTGGCACCACCTGTAGATAAAGAACTGTGTCACCTTCCAGAAGTAACTAAAAGATTTCTGAGGATTTTGTGTCCCTTATCATCCAGAAGAGTGCTAGGAATACTTTCATAAGCAACCCTGCATGGCTCAGGAGCACCATCAGGCTGTCACTGACCTGATCAGCTTTCAACTATCTTTCTCATTCAGCTCCTGCTCAGATTTTGGCTAACACACAGCTGAAGCTTCATGAATGCTGGGATCAGTTCCACTGTGTCAAAGCAACAGGTAGGCAGGACACGGTGGTGGCCAGAAAGAGCTAAAAGGTGTTTACATCGCCACTGTTGTCTGCAGCATTTCTGAAGTGGATCCAACAGTGGTTGGACTGATGAATCTTTTGTGCTCCCCATGTGATACAATGGACTGTGCCATGACAGAAGGAAAAATGAGCACCCTCACTTTTAGTGAAATAACAGTTTCAATTTTAGGTACACACGTTGCAAGTTAGGAGCTGCAAGTTGCACGTTACAAATTAGAGAACTTGCAAGCTAGAAGTCTCATTAAGAGTTAGTGAATCATGTCAGACTAGTCTGTACAAACAGAATTGAGTTACTCTTTGTTGCATTTGTTTGTTTTCCCTTCTAGTGAACTCATAAAATAACGTTTAAGGTATAGATTATGTTGTCCTGTAAATCTGAGAGATCCAAATGGACCAGAAGAGCAGTCCTCCTATGGGGATTAAATGTAAACATCTGGCGTCTGCACTGATTTCATGCAGCCATGTGGTCTCGGATCCAGCTTCACAGAAAGCAGCCAAGTTGCAAAAAAAGGCTGCAAAAAAACTTCTCTGAGGCCTTCCCCAATACGGGATCTGTACTGAGTACAGGCCTCCTCCTATGGAGCTTTCTGAAGGCACCTTACAGCTCTGCCTGCATCCAACCCCGTGCCCTGATGGTCTTGATCCTGACTCTTGCCTCCTGAGCTTTCCAATGAGGCCTCAGATCTGCCTTGTGGCAACAGCACTGTGGGAAACTGGGAGGCTTCAAATGCATTCCCAGCCACACGTACCACCACTACCCTCCTGCCCAGCTCTGGCATGATCCAGATCAGGGATATCTGCAAGACCCTGAGGAAAGACTAAAGGTAGAGTTAGGTAGGAGCAGTGGATGCAGAGTCATGAAAATGGCATTATCAGACAGGACATAACTCCTTCCTTGGTTGTTTTTGCTGTGATGCTAGGCAAAGATATCATCTTCCACATATCACATGCTAATCTGTTGTGGAGTGGTTGTGACAAAACACAGAAACAGCAGTATCATCTTTGGGAAAGATCTAAAATCAGATTAAAAATATAATCCTATCCATAACTGGATGTAGGAAAGAGAAAGAGCGTGAGGATGAGGAGTCAATCATCTTAATACTCAAATACCCTAAATGTGTACATGTCATCACCAGAACTTGAAGCTAAATAATAGTTGGAAATCTTACTACATGAATAAGGATGTGACTAAATAGGCATAGCAGGTATTTTGACGAAAATCTCACATGACTCACTTGTCAGTATGAAAGTATGTAACTTTTTCACTAAAAGTAGTAAAATAATAAGATGTTACCCTGAATACTCAGTGTCAAGCTTGCAGCAGGGGACTCTGAATATGAATGAAGTTGAGCCAAGTGAGGGAAGGTTTATTCAAGGTTAAGAAAGCCAAAGCATGTAGGTGCAGTCACAAAGAACACTCGATTACAGACAAGGAAGAGGTTTTTATGTGCAGGAAGTAGAAGAAAATGACCTTTAGGTAATGGGAAGTCTCAGCCTGACAAACGTCTAGGGAAAGAAATCTAGCAGGACAAACTTGTTGTACAGATTAAAGAAACATGATCTTGCTCAATCTCCTACCTCATCATGCAAACCTGGTTGGACAACTGGGGGCTAGATAGCAGCTAACAGTAGATGGCTGTCAAAAATAGATGAAGTTCCACTGTAGCCTGTCCTGCCTTTAGTACTGAACAACACTTTCATTAAGAATCTTAATTTATTGCATTTTTGCAATTATGCATTATTTTAATTATTGCATTACTACAGTTATTATATTTGTAGGGAAAACAAACAAAGTCAAAATAAACACACAACAACCAATAAATTAAAAGGGGCTGCAGAGAGCTAGCATCATCAGAATTCAAAAGTTCTTAACAAGCAAGAAATGAACTACTGAAGAACAGGAAACAAGTCACCACGAATAAATACAGGTTTCTATTCTTAGCAATAATTGACTGAACAAATGCAGGATGTACAACATCTCATTTAGGCAGCAGTTCTTTCAAAACTGATCTTAGGGATTACAGTGGATCACAAACTGAACATGAATGAATAATGTCCTACTCCCAAGAAATGCAAAACCAGCCACACTAGGATTTATAACTGGCAATATGAAAAGACAAGTCAGACTGGACGTGAGGAGGAAGTTCTTCACCATGACAGTGGTGAGAGCCTGGAATGGGTTGCCCAGGGAGGTGGTTGAGGGCCCATTCCTGGAGGTGTTTAAGGCCAGGCTAGATGAGGCTCTGGCCAGCCTGATCAAGTGTAGGGTGTCCCTGCCCATGGCAGAGGAGTTGGAACTAGATGATCCTTGTGGTCCCTTCCAACCCTGACGGATTCTATGAATCCACGAAATAGTTCCCTTGCTCTGTCCAGCATGGATTAGGTTTCACCTAGAATACAGGCTCCACATTCTAGGCACAGAACTTCAAGAAAGTTGCAGCAATCTAGGTGTAAAATAGAAAGTGTCATGGAAAATTTAAAATTGTTATTATTTAATCAAATAATATATGACTAACTTGGAAGCACAATAACTATCTTCATGTACACTAAGATGCTGCAGAAAGCAGTAAAATACTCTGCTCTTCATCAGTGATGCACAGGGCAAGACATAAATTGCTTGAGCTGCAGCAATAAATATTCACATCAGATCCTGAACGTCCTGGATTAAGACTGGCTGCTCCCACAAGCAAGTCCCCTACACACAGACAGGAGGGAAACTAACACCAAAATAAATTATGAGTTGAGATAAGGAGTGTTTAATGAGATGATAAGATGTACAATTACCTTAGCCTATTTCACAGAAAGCACAGCAAAAGGAGAGGCGGCAGCAGTGGCAAAGCAGTTCCCCTTCGCAAGCCTGCAGCCAGACCAGTAGAAAAGACCAACACCTCAAAAACGCAAATCAGAAGCAGACACCAGTACTGGAAGCTTCTCATGTTACAATCTGAACCACAAGGCTCACGATACTCTGCTTTCTTTTAAAACTGCCATGACATCAGCACAGTGTTGAATAACCACCATCAGATTTAACTGGCTAAACACATGACACTGGGAATATCTAACTAACAGTGGAGGAGCAAATCCCTTGAACATGTTGCATGGGGAGGTTTGGAAATCCCCTGTGCTGGCAGCATATAAAAAAAATTTTATATACATCCTTCTGTCAGAAAAAGATATGATATAGGTTACAGGACCATTCTTGGATGTGGCAGATCATTATAGCCTTTTCTGATGGACAGAATGCTTCAGGGGGGAAAAAAGCCATATTAGCCATATTATTTTTTTTTCTCATTTTTGTAGCTCTTTATTTGTGTTACAAAAGTAGCATTCATCATGACAACATTTGGTCACTATTCATCCACTTAGGATCTTTTTCCAAAGTGTTTTTCTTCCATTAATGAAGCCTTTTTGTTTCTTTCTTTAGAAAATCATTAATTAGCCTAATGGCTATCAGGAATATAATATATCTGATAGTTAGGTAAATTGTACCTTCATGAACACCAGGAAGTCTTTCAAAAAGAAATTAATTAGCATGCATAAGATCCAATACTGACTCTGCTAACAAGATCATATCTTACATCCTCTTAGTCTTAGTCTTAAAGCTGTATATCAACATTATTAGGTTCTATATTGTCTATATTTTCAATATGGTTTCCTCAGCAACTATATTTTGGGTGGCTTTTCTATGGCAACCAAAGATGACTGCTAATTTTACTGTTTCATTTAATAGTACATGACCTGAACCGTAAAAGAAAAGTTAGATAATACATCTACAAAAGGCTAAGTAAACATATGTTACACAAGTGCAAGCTTCTGTAAGAGTTATTTTTCTGGTGCAGGAATAATACAGAAGTACCTCAATAATTAGACTCTCCATTTCAGTGCTTAAAATAGGAACTCTGGGCTCAGTTCTAGCCTCACATAGAAGAGGGCACAATAGTGGGTTTTGCAACATATGTGACAATCATCTATTATGTGAGAATCACATTATGTCAGAATCAACTCCTTATTTACAAAAGCAAGAGAATGGATTTCCCAGTATGCCCTTCTGCCCCAGTCCTGCCCTCAATTATATGGGAACAAATCTGTTAAGTCAAAGGAGTCTCTCTGCAAAGCTGAAAGAGAATTGGGCCTTTGTCAGTTTTGCTTGAAGAATTTCTAACCACACTTAGCTGATCCACTGCTTTTGTTATATAATGGACAGCGCATGTTTCTGTAAGACTTCATATAACTGGCGACAAAATATTCTTAATCAAAAGCATTTCAGGATAGCAAGCACAAAAGCTGAACACGTTTTTAAGCAAACATGGGTTTCTCTCCTTAATTTGAAAAAAATATAAAGAGTATCCAGATGATCTTAACCCTTTTCAATTTCTCTTATATAAGTATTATTATTATTATTATTGCAGCTCTCCACATTTCAGCACTTTGTCATCTGACTATGAAGTGGCTTCCAGATTTAACTTTAAATACAAGCCTGGAAACCTGGTTTATGTCACTAATCTGTATTCGAACATTGCTTTCACAAGCCATGTCCACAGGATTTTTTTCTCATAGCAGCAATACCCTCACATTGCGTGCAGGTAAAATCACCCACTCTTTCAAAGTATACGATCAACTTAGGTAAATTAATTTCTGCAAGGTCTGCAAATTAAAATATGGCAAATGTGGGGACTTGTGCAAGCCAGTGCATGGTCCTACTATAGTAATTCTATCCTTCTTTGCTATATAGTATATGTCATAACTGTGTACTTGATGAATAGGGAGCAAGTGTATGCAACGTGTAATGTCATTGCACGAACAGGGCTAGGTTCTGAAGACAGTATCCCATGACAGGCCTTGGAAAACACAAATATCTATACAATTATATATGCCTTTTTTGTAAGTTCTCAGTCCCATTGACTTGTGCTTCAATATACTCACAGGAGCATCCCTTTTATTTCAAAACATTTCATTTTTTATGCTGCACATGTGGCATGCAAGTATCTGAAGGTGTGATGTGCTTACATAAATAGCTATATTAATCCTACTCTTGTTCAGTATTTGACTGTTCAACTCTTGCAACACAGTTAGATGGGCTTTCACAAGCAACAAAACTACTCCTCTCCACATAAATCAGGGTTCCATAGTTTTAATTATCTTTGATCCTTAGGTCACAATGGAAATACTTCAGTTAATCCATACATTTGGAAAACTTAATAACTTCAAAACAGCCACACTCACATAGTATTTTCTCTCTTTTTATTTTTTTCATAGCAACTTTGCTAACTGATGCACTTTTCTACAATTACTCTGTCTCTTTTCAAAGAAGATCAAACTGGAGCCATCATTTTCTAAAGAGAACACATGGATTTCTGAGCAGAACATCACCTCCTGAGCAATCTAAATGAAAGTGGAAATACAAATCAAAACCCTCATGTGCAGGTGCAGAAGTACCCACTCAATTTTCAAAACACAACACCAATCTATACATTCCATGAATTAATACAAGAGCTTTCACTGTTACATAGTACCATTACATTCAATGTCAAGATGCCCTTATTGTTTAGCATCAAATTTTCCAAGTGCTCTAAAATCCATATGCTGACCTAGATTGCTTTGAAAATCTACAGACCTTAAGACAAGAATGTATGAGCAAGGCACAATGCAGAAAAATACAGCACTAAAAAAAAAAAAAAAAAAAGAAAGCAAAAAAAAGGCAACCCAACAGAATACATTAATTGTTTTTCCCTCCATACACGAATAAGCTATGGGTTTAATATGTCTCAAACGAGTATGTTAAGGCTTTTAGGGAAAACAGTGCTTATAATTATTTTCATGGTGAAGGTGGAGGAAATCTTAAGTGACAGAAATCTGTATGTAAGGAACTATGCCCAGCTGGACAAAACTGATGTGAGTGTCAAGTGAGATGCAGGTACAATATATCTGGTGGCTCACACCTTAAAGAAACAATCAAACCCAGTGAATTTCCTTGTCCAGATACAATTCTTTGTAGAACAGTGCTCTAAGATTAGAAATTCCCCTGGATACCTGAGTTACATCCTGGGTTTTGCAGATAATAGCACAACAGGAGATACTGCTTTATACTTAAACTACTTAGTTTTTATTTTCATTATATTTTCCTTGGGATTTTACCAAGAAAATTTTCCTTCTTTTCCAAGATGAAGAAGCTTCCCTTTTCACTTTGTAAATGTATTTAATCTTTCTTAATAAAAGAATCTTACCAAGTTGTGAGTGGTTAATTTCACTGAAATTTCTGGACAGAGTTGCAATTAAATCACTGCAGACAAAAACAAACCAAAACCTTTTCATCAAATATAGCAGAAAGTCAAGGAATAGAAGGTTACAAATGTACCTGATGAAAATCTCCTACAGATACTGCTTACCTTATTTCAAAATTATTTTTAATATTTTTATATATTTCAGCAGTATACATTACTAATTCTAATTTTATTCTTCACATTAAATAGCACCACTCTGGCTTCTAGAATCAATTCCAAGATGAAGACATAACTGGCAATATGATTTGAGACTGAGCTCCCTACATAATGCATGTATTTGTGTTGTTTTTCGTACACTAATAATTATCAAGCAACTTGCCAATGTTAAGCTTAATTCCTGTCAAACGCCATGTTCTTGTGGTAATTAACCAACACTTGCTCAACAGAAGTTTAAGTTTCACAGAAACATTAAAAATATGCCACAAAGTATAGAATTACTAGTAAGACAGTCAGATACCATTCTCATAACTAACTGCGTGATCCTTTTCCTGTTAAGAGCTCAGGAAACACAATAATGGTGAAAATACTGCTCTGAATTCTGCATTTAGCAAAAAATGGTATTTTTATAGAATCATACAACCACACAATCAGTCAGGGTTGGAAGGGACCACAAGGATCATCTCCAGGGACACCCTACCCTGGATCAAGCTGGCCAGAGCCCCATCCAGCCTTGCCTTAAACGCCTCCAGGGACGGGGCCTCAACCACCTCCCTGGGCAACCCATTCCAGCCTCTCACCACTCTCATGCTGAACAACTTCCTCCTCACATCCAGCCTGAACATGCCCATTTCCAGCTTCGCTCCATTCCCCCTAGTCCTGTCACTCCCTGATATCCTGAAAAGACCTTCCCCAGCTTTTTTGTAGGCCTCCTTCAGATACTGAGAGGCCACAATAAGGTCAACTCGGAGCCTCCTCTTCTCCAGACTGAACAATCCCAACTCCCTCATTCTGTCCTCATAGGCGAGGTGCTTCAGCCCTCTGATCAACCCAGTGGCCCTTCTCTGGACATACTCCAGCACATCCACATCCTTCTTGTAATGGGGGCTCCAGAACTGGATTCAGTACTCCAGGTGGGGTCTCAGCACAGCAGAGTAGAGGGGGAGAATCACCTCCCTCACCCTGCTGGCCACACTTCTCCTGATGCAGCCCAGGATCTGGTTGGCCCTCTGGGCCACAAGTGCACACTGCTGGCTCATGTTGAGCCTCTTGTCCACTGGCACCTCCAGGTCCCTCTCCTCAGGGCTGCTCTCCAGCCAGTCACTGCCCAGCCTATATTTGTGCTTGGGATTGCCCCGACCCAGATGCAGGACACTGCACTTGGTCTTGTTGAACCTCATGAGGTTGGCTTGTGCCCACCTCTCCAGCCTGTCCAGGTCCCTCTGTATGGCATCCCTTCCGTCCAGCCTGTCTGCTGCACCACACAGCTTGGTGTGGTCAGAAAACTTACTGAGGGTGAACTCAATGCCTCTGTCCATGTCACCGACAAAGATGTTGAACAAGACTGGTCCCAGGACTGATCCCTGAGGGACTCTGTTTGTCACTGGCCTCTACTTGGACATGGACCCATTGACAGCCACTCTTTGGGTGTAGCCATCGAGCCAGTTCTTTATCCATCTCGTGGTCCACCCATCAAACCCATGTGTCGCCAGCTTACAGTTTCGCCTCCTTACAGTGATGAGGTAAAAACAACGGTGAAAATCAGCAAATGCTTTCCACACAACAAGAGAAATGCTTCGAGCTGAATGACGGCCTTTTAAGCTATGGAAATTTGGACTTAGCAAAGGTAAAAGATCTGGCTTAGAGTGAAAATGCTGAGGAAGAAGCTACAAAAATGGAGGTCATTAACTTTCAAATTAATTATTGGGCAAAAGAGCATTGCTGAACATTGAAGTGTGTCATTACAAATAGAGATGCTATAGTAAGGAGCCTGGAGTAAGACATGCATGACCTTGATACCAAATGTCAGTTTCTTGAGACTTATGAAGAAGGCCTGATGGGATGGAGATGGGTAGAGGTCTGAGGAATCTAATCTCTCCACCAGGCAGAAAAATTAACCCTCATTTTCTTGACTGAAATCACTGTATTTGCAAGGGCCAACACAAGAGGAAAAAGGGCCAGGCCTAGATTTGTGCTTATCTAGTTATCTAAAGCCATACATTAAAAAATAGGTTGATCGCACTTTGAGAATAGCCAATGCAAACTTCTACAGAAGTACAAAGTATTATTATATCATTATTATTGTCTTCTTTGAAAAGTAACATCAAAAACACCATTTGTGATATCCCTCAAGAGACTTTTCTTAGAAAAAGATCTCTTGCTTAGAGTATCTAAGAAGTTAGAATAGTACTAATGAAAATATGCTCACAGCACCCCCCACTGTGACAGACCTGATAACAGACTTACGGAAGAAAAAATTTTGCCCTTGCAGGGATATAGCCATGGCAGATTAGCTTCAGGTGATGTGTCTGCATTTGCTGGTGCAAGAGATCTACCTGCAAATCATCTAACAATGAGATATATACAGGTAGTGCAAATTCAAATTATTCAGTTTGTGCATGTGCTTTACTGGAACCAAATTAGAACAGAGGTAAAAGCATCCTACCACCACACAGCTATTTAGTGCTCAGTGATATCTCTGACACGCAATTTGTCTTTCAAGAGGGGGAAACCACCATCTGCATTTTAAAATGCTTTAAAAGATTATCCAGGCTGACACATTTTTGTGTTTCCTCTCTGCTCCACAGCAGTGAGTTGACAGTAATGCTCCTCAGTGTCACAAACAGGCTGCGATGATCAAGCTGCCCACTTCCAGAGAGGCAAAAATTTACCATGTTGACATATTCTTACTGGCGGTGTAGCTGTTTCACCTCCCGCAGAAGGAGCAAACTGCCGTGTTAGGGTTTGACAGGTCTCCGGGAAAAAGAAATGCACTTAGCTGGCAAATTCTAAGCAGAGACGACACTGTGATAGCTAACTCACTTTCATGAAGTGCAACAGAAACATCTTAATTATTATTGACAGTATAATTAGCACAGTATGGATTTTCACTATAGCATTTTCTTGTTAGTAAATTTTCAGAGAAGGTTTGAGATTAAAAATATTATTTTTACTGGTATCTAATCTCCACCAAGAAATTGAGGACATCAGTTCCGAGCTCTAAAGGCTAACAATTTCTCACAATTTTCCTCTATGACAGTAGATGATTGAAAGAGATTCTGACATTGTTGCTACCTCTGGGGAAGACACTACCACATGGAATCTGAAGTCTAGTGTCTTGCTGTATATGACTCCTTGTTTAGCTGAGAGAAGTTGAATAAATTCAATCTCCTTTGTCTTCATTCTGGCCTCTCATCAGAACTGCTGCTGCACTATTAAAAAGCAATACTCATTTACTGTTAACACAAACATATTCTCTCTTGGAAAAGAAATGTATCCTGGTTTGGCTTGAGTTTTATTATGACCAAACTAAACTGCATGTTCCTATAATTGGAGGATAAATATTCTGGCCTGCTGCATGCCCTGTTCTCAAGTGTTGTTTTTCATGATGCTTTTCTCTGGCTCCTGAGCCAACTGTTTGCCCTGAGTTATTCTTGATGTGATTTCTAATGCATTTGCTCCACGTTTTACTATACTGCCTGTACACTGCTTTTGGTTATTGAAAATGTCTGACTCTTGGAAATTATAGCTGAAAGAAGATGCTGATTATAGACAATAATATGTGGACTACATTAAAAATGGTGAACAAACATTCTTAATTAATTACCTAAAGCAACTGAAAGGCTGTATAGATAAGTATTTCGGATAGTAGCTAGGCATAATTACCAACACTGCAGCAGAGATGCAAGAACAGCACTGGTGATTGTCGTGGTAGGCCTGAGGGGCCAGAAAGTGACTTATACATGGACTGGCTTGCCCAGGCATGTATTTCTCCTGTGGTAAACAAGGTAAACACCCCTAGCTTGTGCCTGCCTTGTGCAAGGCCTATGCTTTTCCCAAATTTGGGTAACGCAAGCCTATGACCTCACCCAATATGGTCAAGCTTCAATAACTGCCATTCTGATTGGCTATTCTGTGTCCAAAGGCCCATTAGTCTCGGCCCACGTTGATAAAAGGAGATACGCATGTAAACAACGTGCTCTGCCGTGCTCTGACATGCTCTGCCTTTCTGTTCCTGCCTGCTGTTGCCTGCTGCCATTGCATACTGCCTTAATGTTTGCCTGGAAACTCCACTGTCATGAGTTTACCAGGGGCAGGCTCTAAATGCCTGCATGCAATCGGCCTGCACAGCCAGCGTGACATCATGCTGAGACTGCACATCGCAAGACATCCTGCCTACACCTGAAAGTCTCCTGCCAAGACAGGAAGACCTGGAGATACACAGATCATCCAGAGGAGCCAGGAGACAAGGTTGGAGATTTTCTGCCTGCTTTCCCCAGCACTCTGAAGCCTGTGAAGGATCAGAAGTCTCAGGAGTTGACAAGAAAGACAGAATTCCCTGAAAGCATTTGGATACTGCCTGAACCTGTATTTAGCCCTGCCAGTCAGGTAATAATATTTTGTGAGTAAATAGTTAAAGCCTTTGTGATTCACCACTGCCTTCAGCCATAGGCAGAGGGAGCTCCTTGTGTCCACCTGGTGGACAAGTGGTGTATTGGTCACAAGTGGTATTTGCCCTTGGGGGCCTTCTCTTGCAGTTCAGTTAATGTATATCTTTTTCTCAAGTTATTTCCAGATCTAGTTATTATCAGTAAAATGTTTCCATGACCATTCAAGAACTTATTGTTACTAAAATTAGTGGGCAAGTTCTGAATATCAAAATTAATAATCAATATTAATTTGGGGGAAAAAATCTTGCATTAATTAATTTCCTCTTCATAACAGTGATATAGGAGTCTGCCCTAGCATATCTAAAAACTTGATGCTGGTGCCAGGACTATAATCATCCCAGAGACAGCCTGCAATAATGAGGTGTATATTTGTAGTGGCTGAGGAGTATTGGACCACTCATCTCAACATAATGCTGTAAGATGGGATGCACTGAAATTACCCTTTTAAAATGGTACCACTCAGATAGCTTCTTACATTAAATATCTTTATTTGTTCAAATAATGGTGGATAATCTTCCCAATCAATAACATTGATCCTAATATGGAGGTTTGTAATTCCATTAGGATAGAACTGAATCTGTGGTACATATGCAAGATTATGTACAAAGAATGTTCAGAACCACCTTTACTGAGAAGAAACATTAAATCTATATTACATTGCTATCTAGAGCATCTAGGCCTTGACATCAGTTACAGAACCCAGGGTTTGCCATGCCTCAGAGTGAGGGCATAAAACAGAAGGCAGAAGTGAGAGTAGGTTGATTTGTTAATCAGAATACAAAATTCTGATATATCCGTTTGGGCTCTATACTAGCATAATTCTGCAAATCATCTGACAGGACAGTGAAGAATTTTAATTATTTGTGATTTCAAATTGCAGCTTCTTATCTTGTAAATGCTCCCTGTATGTTCATGGGAACCAAGGGAAATTTAGAGTCAGATCCAAAAAAGAGAAAAATAACTTCTAGTTCTGCAGCCCAGCCCACCCCATTTTTTAACCATTTGGAACCTGAATTCCTAGGCTTCCTCTGCAGTGAGAAGGGAGACCTGCAGCCCAAGGACAGAGAGCTGCATAGGAAGTTGGCTGAGAAAGGACTAATGCAGTGCCAACCTTCCAAAAAAAAAAATCTGCGGAGCGGCACATTTCAATTAGGCCCTTCTGTGCTAGAGCAAAGTGATTTCCTACACCGCACAGAGATCTGCAGCCCTGCACTTTTTCATGCGATCTGTGTTTAATTTGCTTAAACCAGGTGTAATATGCAAAGACGTTCTTGTGTGGGTGCTGGCTCTAGAACCACTTCAGAGCAAGCTCTGCCTGCAGAAGCTGATCGAGAGGTGAAGGCAGCCTAGCTACCCCAGAGCAGCACTGCATCAGACTAGTCAGAACCTGCAGTGTGGTGTGAGGTGGTGATTGTGTGCACGCATTTCCGTCTTTCCTTAAAACCTAGATGTGAGGGAAAGCCAGACATAGGCAAAAGAGTTTGAGAAATACTACCTTAATACAATTCAAATATAGCCCTGCACTGAACCACACTTCACATCCTAGGACTCTTCAATAGGCTTTCAAAGAATAGTCTGTAGCAAATTTAAATTGCAAATGAAGCTACTCTAATCTTAGCTACTTTAAATACCTTACTACACGGATCCTTCAGGGTGACAGATGACTAGATAAAGATTTCTTTCAAGTTAGTCTCATGACAACCATTTGTGAGATAATATAATCTCTATTTTCCTGCAGCTCTGAGGTAAGCTTTGGCTGTTTGACACATACTAAGGACACCTTTGTTTGAGCTCCTTGATAACCTGCTTAGCTCCTCCATTTTTAGTTCAGGGTCTGCATTAGCCTCTGCCTGTGAAGAAAAAATACCCATCTAATCACCAGCACTGTGCAAATTACTGCTAAGTATATAGGAACTACCTCACTCACCTGTGAATTACAGCATTTCTAGTGTCTAAACCATTCTGGCAAAGAGCTTTGAGATTTCTGACATGGGGGAAATAGTGTCTAAAATATACTGAATGCTGTTTATTCATTAATCACCAAACAATAAAGTTCTTGCGACAATTTCTCAGTAAAACTATGTTAAACTCAACTGAAACAATTTAGGGAAAGAGATAATGCTTTGTAGTCAGTTCTACAATTGAGTGTTTCCTATTGCTAAATTTTGTGTGGACATGTAATTTCAGATTACATATTTCAAACCCACAAAGATCATGCCAACACTCTACTATTCTACCTCTTGGAAGATCCAGTGGGATTAAATCGACAGGCGGAGTCCTAAATTGATTCATTACTATTCTCACTGATGTAGATAAAACAGTACTTCAGAACTAGGATCATGCAGGGAAAATTCAAAACTTGATTGCTTTTCATTTTGCTAGATGACATCACAAAAACCTCATGTACCAATGTCAACATCAAGAAATTCAGAGTGAAGACATCTTTACCTTTTAAATAGTTTGACAGAAAAAAATGATATTCATATCTTAAAGTAGAATTAATGACCTAACCACAAAACTCAGCATTGTTTCCATACACTAGTAATAAATCAGAATCAATGAGTACCTCTAAGTAAAATATCTGCAGCTATATTGTCACAAGTGACATTTCTAAGAGGACATGAGACTGCTGCCTTGGGACGATTGTCATAAGAGTAAATTACTTTTATACCATTTTCTACTCCTTCTACAGGTTTTGTCAGGAGAATGGATATATCTTACACTGCATTCTGTACTTGCTGTAGTCTGTTACAGGAATGAATTATCACCAAATTTTAATGCTTCAATACTGTGCATTTTTATTCTCATTATATTCTCCCTTTTTTATCAATCTTGTGAGGAAAATTAGAATAATAAAGAGAAAATAGCAGAACATTTATCCATTTATCCATTCCCTTGACACCCTTAAGATTGTAACCAGAACAGAAAATCATATGAAAATGATTTGTTCTTACACTAAATATAGGCACAAGGAAAGTAAGTTTAAAATTAATCAGTTCCCTAAAGAATATGAATCCTTAGTCCATCTTCAGTGCCCTAAAATGTACTTCTGCATTGAACACTGTCATCAATTAAGGCTATAGACAGTATTAAACATTGACATCAGCTACTGTGATGTCGATTGCTATGAAGACTTCAGCTGGACAAGATATCCCACTTTGGTATAATGCATAGAGAAAAAAAAAGACATGTTTTAAAACATCTGAAATGTTTTATAAAAGCACAAATGTTAGGAAATATGAACCTTCAAGTCCTTGCCTGTAAATCAAATGGAGATATAGTTTTGCTAAATATACAGAATATGTTGTATTTCATACCTTTTTGGCCATGTCCTCTTGTAAGACGGAATGAGATATAGGTGCATAAATTGACATTTTCTCAGTATGTACATTTTCATATCAAGGAAGAAAAAAAAAAAAACAACCACCAAACAGCTGCTCATGACTCTAACATTTTATAAATATACTCTTTCTCTCTTCAAATATATGTGTATATATATATTTGCATATATATATATATACACATTACTATGTCTGTACATACACATATATATACAGAGTAATGATATTCTGAGTAATAGCTGAAAAACTTTTTTGCAGATGAGCCTAGAAGAAGCTTGCAGCTAAGTATGCTGTCATAACTGTCTGTTTGCATATCTTTACCCAGGGATAAATGTAAAAAAAAATTACCCTGTATGTCTGCAACGTATGAGTATGCTCAATAGCAGTGGCCAAGGTCAAGTTCTAATCTCATTTTTTTCTGATGTGACTAGTTCACCTAATACTCCCAGTGTCGTGTCTGTCCTGTGAGGCACACTATCATTCACATAGTGAAGACGAGTTCGTATCCCAGACTGACTATAAACCAGATTAGTGAGAAATCACAATGGAAACTGAGGCACAAACAGGCAAAATTACTTACTAAGGACATAGAAAGAAAGAAAGTGATAATGAATATGATTCAGGTTTTCTGACTGTCATGCCAGTACCCTTTCTATTTCTAGGAGGCATAACATAGAATCATAGAATGCTTTAGGCTGGAAGGGATCTTTAAAGGTCATCTAAACCAACCTCCCTGCAGTGAGCAGAGAAGTCTTCAGCTAGACAATGTTGCTCAGAGCCCCATCTGACCTGACCTTGAATGTTTACAGGGATGGGACATCTACCACTTCTCTGGGCAACCTGTTTCAGTGTTTTATCACCCTCATTGTAAATAATTGATTTCTTATATCTAGTCTAAATCTACCTTCTTTTAGTTTAAAACCATTATCTCTTGTTCTTTCACTACAGCCTTGTGTTAGTGATGGGAAAACTCTGTAGATGTAACGATGGACAGAGGCTCTCTGTTGTACTGTAACTATCTTTTATCTGTGAATCTGACTGCTGGACAAGGCTTTATTCTTGTGACTATATGCAATGTAATAACTGAAGGTTAAAGGGAAGAGATTAGAGAAAGTGAGTAGTGAAATGGATCTTCACCCACGTTGTGAAACTGGGCTGTGTGTCACTGGACCTTGGAGCGTGGCATTAAAGTCATTGTGCAAGTGACGAAGAGGAGGGAGGATGAAGTAACAATCCTCAAGGGTACTAGATGACCACTCTTCTACCATAGGACAAATGCAGTGGTGCTTTCACATGACATAATGAAGGGGCATATCTTGCCCGCCTTCTGGCACGTACTGGCCAGTATATAACAGATCCAGAGCTATGATACAGTAAGGCAACCATTCAACCACTGTTGTCCTCACAGGGAGGCAGCCTGCTAAGAGCTGATGCTCTGCCACCTCAAAGTCTGGATTATGATCCACTGCCTACTGTTCTATCTATTGGGGTTGAAGGCATGTGTATTATGCTTTTGCTGTGCTAGACGGTAAACTGGTTTTGCTATGATATTATAGTTAATATTTATATATATATACATTAAATATATTGTACATTTTTTTTTTCATTGCACCTTGTCTTTTACAAACCTTTAACTGTGACAAGGACCTATTAGAAAGTCTGTCCTCATCTTTACCACAGGCCCCTTGTAAGTAAAGAAAGGCCACAATAAGGTCTCCCATGACACTTCTCCAAGACGAACAGATCCCACTCCTCAGCCATTCCTTATAGGTGGGGTGTTCCACCCCCTTGATTATTTTGGTGGCTCTCCTCTAAACATCTATTTACCAACACAAAAAGCAAGATAATTTAATGACTGGAGCTGACGGAAAGAATACTTTTTTCATATTGGTGGATATTTTAACCACATTTAGAAAACATTTTGCACTTCATTAAGTTCATCTGAAGAAGCTTAAACATTTAGCAAACTACAAGTAGCTGCACTCAACTATCCATGAATTCAAAATCACATTAGAAGAACTGTGAATTGAGGGGCTGTGAATCACATTGTGGGACAGAGAAATAGTGCCTCCTGGCCAGTCTGATTTTCAAACTGAAGTATTTAATGGGGGGTGATTTAGAAACTGCCCCTTTCTGCACTGAGCCTTTCTGCCTTTCCTCATTCATGGCTCATTAACTGGGATCAAGGCGGCCATGTGTATGCAGCTGGCACTAGTAGCTCAGCACCAACATCTCAGTTCTCCTTTCTTCTGCCTGGAATATTTTGTATTTTACCTCAGGATCATTATCGTGAGTTCCAGAAGCGTCTTGTACAGGAGGCTTACTCAGGGATAAAAAGCATCATGAATACATATGCTGGAGTTAATGCTAAGACTCCACAAACACAGTTAGAATTTTTCCTGGTTTTGCATTCCTATTTTCCAAGTTCTTATTGTTTAAACTGTTAATTCTGTGTTTATAAATACTCTCTGTGCAACTACTCCCTGTAGACCAAAAATCCAAAGAATCTCAGGGAATTTTCCCAAATCATTGGATATTAATAATAAAAAAATAATATTCATACATAAATTAATATTCATGGTGTCCTACTAGCCCTGAAAAACTCTTTGCAGGCTGGAAGGGCTCATCCTCTGCAGCTGTCTGGAAGAAATCCTAGGTGTTGCTGAGCTGCCCTTCTTCAGCAGCTCCATCAACATTGATGAGGACGACTCAATTCTATCACCCTTCATGATCCCTGACTAACCCTTGACCAGTCTCCTTGTGTAATTGTTTTAAGGTTTTACATCTCTCTGTAGTATGTTTTCCTCTTCAGTGCTTCAGCAGCTAACAGTCATGTCTCCACAATCCTAATTCTATCTAAAATTTTACCTTTCTGCAGAATTTCTCACAGCTCTGTCTCAGCAATATAAGTCAAGGTTATGCAGCATGGGTGTGTGAGAGGTGGTAGCACAGCCCACAAATGCAGTATCCCTAGGTTCATCAGGGCGCACAGATTGTATAGTCCTTGCTATTCTTCAACAACTTCTGGATCTCTGTTTAATACACATTCATAGGAAAAGACTCTATCTCTCCCAGAGCTGACATAATAACCTCAGGCAGAATGGAACAGAGTGCATCTCCCTGCCCATTAACCAGGTCTAGCTCAGGGTCAATCAGCTGAGATTTCAAAGTCTTAACAGACTGGAATTTTTTTAGAAAAGGAAAAGTTGTTTCTTTCCAAGAACAAAGTGAGATCTACTGCTAGTACTGGGGCTGAGATTGTGTCTTTTAAGGCCTGGATTCTTAGCAAGGGAGCTTGGATGTGATATTCAAAGCTTTTTTTATTCTCGCTCACAGTCCATTGTACTAAGGCACCAAAGTGCAGCTACAGAACTAACATGATATAGGAAACTTGGCAAGCTTTTAGCAGTATGATACTTCACAGCTGCTGTTTAATACAGCTGCTGGCTCAATAGACCAACACCAGATGCTGCTGCCTTCTGTGGGACAGGTGGGCTCTGGGTGGTCATTTTTCTCTCTGTCCTACCAGAGATTTATACAGTCCAAGGGTCTTGGCATGTGTGGCTGATTATGCACTCTCTTCAGCGGACACAGACGCTTCTTTTTATTGCCTGACCAGAAGAGGGAATGCCTCATATTAATCACTAACTTAAGCCTTATTCCAGGTACATATGATGAAGACTTTACAGCTTGTAAAGTTGTATTTGTCAGGCTTGGATATTTTTCCTGGAAACGTGGTTTGAAACAAAGGAAGCTCTAAGCACTTCACTTCCGTTATAGCTAGGGAGGGGATGAGAACCGATCACTGATGACTCTGGGTACTTGATGTTCAAGCAGCGCATAGTCAGCATAAGCCTTTGGACTACCAGCTGCGACAAAATCAGGCCACAGGATATGGCATCACAGCTGTCCACAGGTTAAGTCAAGGAATAGGGATGATATTTATCAAATATGTTCTCTAAGGCATTTACCTGTGGAAGATTCTGGAAAATGCTCTGAGAAATACTGAACCAATGTTAAATATTTTGGTAAGTTTGCCACCTAGGACCTTTCACCGGAAAACACTATGTGCCTTTTACAATAAGGCCTGCATAAAGGATGCTGTCATCTCAGAAAATGTATAAAAATTTAAACTGATAAACAAATGCAATATGTAGGTTTTATTCTGTGTTTTGGAATAAAAGTATATGAATAATACAGAATGCAGTGTATTTCAGAGTAGTCTAAAGCTTTACCATTGTTCCTGCTTCAACAGACAAAGAGAATCATAAAGATTTATTGTAAGCCTTATCAATGTTCCTTTTCTATCTGTCTGTACTGGTAAGCCAAAATCACAACTTCAAGAAGATACACAACGGATACAACATACTGGCATAAAAAAAAAACATGTTTAAGCAGTTACACAAGAAGTCATCTAAAAGAGGCACCAGTCTTCAAGTGCAATGACAATAAATATGCAATAAAATACTATCCAACCAAGTGATGAAGAAGATATGTTACCACAAAATGATCAAAAATGAAAGGTGTTCAGGAGACTGGGGAGGAGAAAAGATTGGGAAATGTGCCTGAGAAGACCACAGAGAGCGATGAGACACAGCAAACTGGCTACAGTACAAATAGGTATCTGGACCTGCCACCTCTAAAAGCAGCCATGCTAAGGGACCAGGGATTCCCATTTATCTAAGATGCATACAAAGATTAAATTAACATGGTTAGTACAGTAATTCATTTGGTTGTTTCTTCATGTATTTATAATACTGGAATATAATACTTCTATTTTTAACATTAACTGTCTACAGAAAAAAGAAAACATTACATTACCAGATAGTGCTTTTAATGATTGAGCTTCCTAGGCAGAACGTCCAAGTGCAACACAGCAGAGCCCTTGCAGCTCCACACTGTCAGCTGCAGCCAAACATGGACTTAGTCTGACCCCTGGCAGGATCCCCAGTACTGCATAGCCACAAGCAGAAGATACTATATGTTTCTTAGACAGTGTCTACCTCTGGGATGTTCTTGGTCATGCCTGGAAGCTGATTACCAGACTTCTAAGCCTTCTGCTACTAGTGTTGGGTCATGCTGGAACAGAATTCCACCCTGGCACAGCACAATCTTCAGCCTTTCCTTGTCCCTGCACTGCACAAAGTAAGTAGAGGCCAGAAACTTGCTCCACAAGATCCTTTTAAGTCATGTAAGACTTGATTGCACAGGGAAAGATTTGAGCTCAAGCTAAGCAGCCATCCTCTCCAGGGACACCCATTCATTTCTACCCATAATGTAAAACTATACATTTTTCTGTACCTAAGGATACTTTGCCTTCTTGAGTGATGGAGCAACCTGGCAAGCAGGGTGCTCCCATCTTCTGTTGAAAAATGCAACTTCAAGTCCCTACTTTAGATCAGGATCAAGTAAAGTCTTGAAGCTGAACTTTTTGGGGTGTGAGGTGTTTCTCCAAGCAGTAAAGTATCCGGTACACACACTGGTATTTACACACCTGGTTCCTGGGCCGTGACGAAAGCAACACCCAGATGATGCACACACCAAGCACAGACAATGTCTAGGGTTATGCTAACATGCTGGAAGCCCCTCCAGCTGAATTGAGGATCCTAGTTCTGGGGATGTCAGTTAAAGTCTCACAGGAATGCCTAATAAGCAGATGAGTAACAATGGAACAGTGTGACATGTACAGACACAATATTGTAGCATATAGATACAGATTAAGGAGCAGCCAGGCAGTACTGATGACAATGGTATTACAGGGAGATACTTGTAGAACCTAAATCTGATTAATTTGACCTATATTTGCCAAAAGTATGGCTTTCAAAGATTTATAATGTGAATTTTCTACTGTTTTTCCACCAATAAATTGATAAAATCCATGGGACATTCAGTTATTCATATTCAGATGATGTCACAACTGGAACACCGAAAACAACACTCAGAACTCAGTTCAGTAATTCACAGAAAGAGTAAACAAAACCAACCAAAAGATACACAAACAAAACAGAACAGAAGGAAACAAACAAAAAAACACCAAAGACAGGTGCTGTGTCAGATTTCCTCAGATGATCACAGGGAGGATTAAAGAACATGAATTCTCTCGTTACTCACCTCATAAGGTCAGCTGCATCTAAAGGCTATGCAGTATGTTTTTCTGTAATGTTGAGATTTTTGGGGAAGTATGATTGCTGTGCTCTGTTCTAACAGCCTGGAAATGTCACCTGGAAGAAGTGAACCAATCAAGTCAATAAAGTTTAATTTGCTTTCAGAATTAGCCTAAACTTAGAGCAGATACTTAGAAAACTATTAGAAAGAATAAAAATAATAAATACATTCCACTTCCAGGAACAAGTTAGAGGTCTAGTAGAAGCCAAACAGGCAAAAAGATTTAGCAGTGAACTTCTTCAACACATGAACTCCAAGTACAGTCCAATGCATTGATCTCTGTGTAAGTCATTCACTAAGGTTTGTCATGCAAACAGGTAGTAATACCTTTCCTAGCTTGAACTGATACCCAGGGCTTACAATTCATCCTTCATGCAGACAGAATGACAATCAACACTCTATAAGAGACATTATGAATAAAGCCATACACCACAGGATTATTAAATAGTCCAGGTAACTTTCCTCATTTTTCTAAGGGTTATTTTTTGTACACTATAACAAAATACATTACTGTCACAGTGACTTGCTGTCAAGATTCTTAGTCTAAGCAAGCAAGAAGAAAAAAGTGATCCTGTGCAAAATGAAGGACTACTGCATAAGAACTTTCAGTAATAGTTGCTGACTTTTCACTATGTAAAACTGTTAGAGCAGTGAAACTAGAAAGAGTATTTCTCAGTGGCTGATAAGGGATATGCAGGCTTTCATTTGTGTACTAATTCAAATCCTGCCTGGGTCACATTATTCTTCCAGTCATACTCAGCTGACAATTACCCTGCTGTAAGTTAAATGATTACCATCAGCTTGAGTCTGGGGAAAAACGTTAACTCTTTAACCCTCTTCCGTATTATCCAATATAATCCCCATTCTGTGGGACTTTCCAAGACAGTTTCAGCATCATAGTGCAAGGTACCTGGGCCACTGGCAATAAATGTTACAGAATGGATCAGAAATTGTTGCTTTACAGCAATAAATTTAGATTACTACCATCTGGATTCACATTTTAAAACTCATCAAAACCAATCTTCTGTTTTCTTTCCCATAGTATGAATAATACAACTGCTATCTGCAGCTTGTAGTGTAACCTTCAACCCGTATGTTTTGCCAGGCACCCAAATGACAATAGACCTTGACATGGCTTTCTCTTTTCTCTCAAAATCCAACCCTTTCACTACAAAAGTACTTATTAAAATAGCAGTCCATGCTCCTTCCATGTCCCTCTTTGACCCATATTTGTTAAAAGAAATTGTGAATCCCTCAGTGTTTGACACTTTCAGAAGATGACAGATACAGGCAAATGGAGTCCCTAGAGACTATGAATACGAGCAACTAGCACCACCCTTTAAATATTTTCAAGATATTCTGCAATAGGAACAGATAGACAATGTGTTTATAATTTAACATCAGAATGCAGATGTTCAGACAAAATTGTTTTCAAACTTAGTAATGTCCTATCACTCGTTTTTCAGAAGTTTATTCTCCACATCCTCAGAATCGTTATGCATTAGAATCCATTTTCAAATGGTCTTTAATGTAGTTGCCTTTTCTACACACTTACATGTAATTACTGTCTGAACATTCATTGCTGCTTTGCACAGAGGTATGCAATAGCATGTAACAAAGGCATAAAACCCAGCCTTCGCACACTGAAAATTCAACTTCAATCAGAAAGTGGGATGCCATTTGCAGGAACTTATTGCCTTCTCCACTTGCTGGGATACATGTCTAGGGTTTTATATGGCAGGGCTTCGAATGTAGTGCTCTTGAAATCACGAAGCAATCAACCACGTGGGTAATTTCAAACAGCTGACTCATCTCACTGCCTGTCTGGGTGCCACCAATATCCCTACAAGGTAGCACATGATTAATTGCTTCGTAAGATGTCCACCAAATGTGCAGACTGTCACACTACTCAGACTAAGGAGGAAGTGAAACATCCCACGTAATTCAAGAGTCTATGTGTGTTTATGCATAGGTATATACATACATACATAGATTTACATATAAATATATAAACTTCAGTGTATGAATGTTTTATACATTTATATTGAGTGTTAAGTATTTTATCTAAGAAGTGACAAAGTTTGAGCCTTATTTTATTCTGATACCAATGAGTTCACAGACATCAATGCAAAAATTTTAGACTATATTATAGACAATTTTGAAGAGAAATAACACTTCCTTAATGCACAAAATGTGTAATCTTCCCTATTGCTGCTCTGGAAAAAGGACTATGACTACACAAAACAGCAAATAGCTCTTTAGGTGAAACAGCCTCTATTCCATTTGAATTTGAGCATTAGTAAAATAAAATATTTTGTGGTGAAAATAGTGACACTGTGTTGTACATATTTCTACAGATTCCAACACAGTCTTCTTTGTATCTCAACTGGAACGTAAGGCCAGCTAGCATGGAAAAGTGTGGGAACCAAGAAAAGGGAGTCAGGTAGAGCACATCCCTGTGTACCCTTGATGCAGAAAGATTAAGATTAGAAACATGATAAACTGGTACGCTTGTCTTGAGTAACATTTGTACAGAAGCACAGTAAATCTAGAACAAGGAACTGAAAGTAGTCTGTGCCAAGATAGCCAACACCTCACTGTTATCCAATAAGAATGTTAAAAACAGTATTTCATCCAATCATTGTATTCCACAACTTGTAGAGTTACCACAATCTGTAGAATGGCATATAAAAAGACTGCTGCTATAGCAATAAATGGCTTTGGCTACTATGCTGTCCACATATCCTTGTATTGCTGTTTCATTCATCACAACAGTAATAAAAAAGGTTGAATTTTGTCATTGCAAAATACATCTCCTATGACATTCATGTGCTTTGTGGTTTTGGCAGCAAATTCCATACACCTTGACAGAGACAGCTCATTTTCACAAAAGGATTTTCCTTTTCTGTTTCCACAGAAATCTGCTACAATGGTAGTATCCTTTCCTGACTTTGCAAGAATTTCAGGCATTTGTTTCATCTTTCCATGTCTTTGATTATTCCAGCTGTAAAGCAGAGGTAAGTACCCCCATTCTCCTTCATAATATGCCATGACATCCATGCATGAAAGTGTGAAGGATTATGCAAAATAATCTGTATTAGTTTTGATACCCAGGCAATTATTGTTAATAACTATGAAAACTGTTTATTAACATTAAAACTCACCAGAAACTTATTCACAGGTTCAACACAACACACAGGTTGGACATATAGACACACAGGGCACAGGCAAAATTAGATCACTTTTTTCTTAAAGTGGCAAATGCAAATATACTGGAAGAGGCTTTTAAGTATTTACTCACAAAATTTTAAGTCAGAGAGTACCCAAAGCACGTGGAACTCTGTCTGATTGGCCACTGAGACTTGATTCTTCCCAGGCTTCTGGGAAAAGGAGGCAGACAATCTCTGACAGGATGTCTTGCAGTCTCAGCACAGTGTCACACTGCTACCTGCTCATCCCTTTTATCAATATCCAGCCCACGACTAGTGGGGCATTGGACACAGATTAGGCAATCAGAATGGCACTTTGCCAGGCCTCACCATATTAGGCAAAGCCAGAGCTTTTGCCCTCCTCTCCCAAGGCTGCTTCCCGCAGCACAGAAGGAGTGGGGGCAGGAGAACATGTCTGGGCATGGATAAACCCATGTTTACCCCATCAAGCCTACCACCACAGAAAGGCAATATTTAAACATCACCCAAACCCCACCAAACCTATGAAAAAAAAATCAGTTGCTTTAGTGGGTAAGTTTGGATTGAGTGCTCTAATAGTAATATGACTATTAATATTACTTACGTATATTATTACTAAACACAATGTATATATAACTTCCATATTTCATGTGTCTCAGATTTTTACTACCATCAATACTGGAGCCATCAAGGTGAGGTATGTCCATTTTAACTGCATGTATTTACAATCCTATTTCTCAGTTTATACCTGACAAGTGATACTTCTCACTGCATGAATTTTCAGACTGCTAACTAAAGCTAAATGCATTTTCCTTTTAAAGTTTGTGTAATCTGTGAAACACAAAGGCATTAAGCTGTTACATTTTTTGGAATGACAGTGTCTTTTGTAATGACAGCTGTGTATTTAGTTCAATAGTGGAACTCAAACTGTTTTGCTAATGAAAAGGGAGCCAAATAACCAAGTGCTGGAATGAATTGCAGGCTATTGAAAATGGACAGTTGGCTCATTAAATGTGCCCCTCATGAATGATGTTCCTCCCTTTAGACTGGCACTGAAATGATCCAAATTTACTTAGTATTCTAAAAAAGGATTTTTAGAGCCTTCTATGATCAAGATAGGATAAGCTACAGGAAATACCTACCAGAAATATAATGCAAATTGTTAGCCTGCAACAGCAAAAGCCCAGCCTTTATTGGAAAAGTGCATGTAGATTTTAGGCTGCAGCTGTGACTTTCAGTGTAATTATTTATAGGATTTCCTGTGGGGTTACCACTACACATACACCAGAAAACGTATTAAATTTTGTTGATGTTGGGAAGAGTGATTGCTTCTATTTTTTTGAGATACAGGTGGAATCATGGCCTCACTAAAGGCAGTGGAAAAATTCCATTACATGTTAAGGAGATAATACTGGGAATTCAAGCTCAGAAAGATGTTCAAGATGGACCAAACAATTCTAATCAGTTCTCAAGTGATTACACTGCAACTATTACACTCCCTTTTCCTTGAAAATTTTAGTTTTATTTTATCCAGCAACACTTACCCTAAGTTTCACTCAGTCTGACTCAGATCTTCAGATTTTTTTCCTGTTTTCCTTCTTCAGGCTTTGTTCACTTTTAATTATTTTTTAAAATGTATTTAATTGCTTCTTGCCATGGATATACTTCATGGAAGATCTGAGTCAGTCCAAAACGTTCTTCTAAAGCATGTGCTGAGCTGATGAACAGAAACACTGAGCTGGCTTTTTAAGGCCCCATTGGAAAGACTAGACAAAGCATGTGCCACAGAACCACAGAGCAATGAGTGTGGTAACTTGAACAGCTGTCAAGAGGTGTAAAAATTACTCCATTAGTGATGAAGGTGGCATCATCAAGCTCTCAGAAGCTCAACTGCTTGTGCTGTACACACTTTCCTTGCCAGTATTATACAGGTTTTTTTTTTCTCAAAAAGACCAAGTAAGCACTACACCATATTCAGTCTATCTGTGGAAACACTGATGAATAATGTGAGAACATCTCAACCATTTACATTTGTATGAAGACTGGAATAAAGAAGACTGGATTCAGACTTTACCTCCTCAATTCTAAGAGGGAGTTTGGATGCATCATTCCACTTGATATCTACCTCTACTTTATTATGCTTCTACAAAAACCCCAGGAGCCCCCTCCTCATAAGCCAGAAAAACCACGACAGCGCTCACAATAATCACAGGGAATCCCTGGATTTGCTATTATCGATGGGTAGTTCTCACAATCCCCTACAGAGTTCAGCAGGGAAGTCAATCGCTGGGTGTTTAACTGTGGCTGGCATGCTCTGCACTCATTCCTGCGGTTTCACTGCTCCCACCTCCTGCCAGCACCAACTCCAGAGCTTTATTCTGCAGGGCTGGCGGCTGCTTCCATGCCTTTCCACTCCAGCCAGCACTGCACAGAGACATCTCTGAAGTGCTGGCAAAAAAACTCTAAAGAGATTCCAGCAGGCAGAGGAGATCCCCTACTAGGCAAAACGAGCAAAAGACTGAAGGAAAAGGAATCACTGGGCTATTTAATCCTTTATTTTCATGTCTGTATAAAAGACAGCAGGAAGCATGTGGTACCAAAGGAAAGAATTTTCCATCAAAAAGCTGTGCAATTTTTTCTGTAAGTCTTTCCATGCTCTCAGAAAGAAGTAACTTTTGCTTCTCAGAGGGATCAAAAGGAGTCTGCTACAGCTGACAAAAGAAAGGTAGAAGTTAACCTCCTGACACGGCAATAGGATAAGCCAATATGAAGGAAGATTATACTGCAAATACCTTCTAAGACTGAGAAGAAAATGGTCTTTGGTTCAGTAAAAGAGGAAATGTAAAACTAGAGACTTTAAGAAGTGAGGGAACAGTAAAAGTGATAAATCAGAGAGGCCCCTTCACAGCAGCATTTTGACTAAACAAAGCTGCAAGAGTCACTGTGAGAGACAAGAATAATTGTCAAGACATGATTTCAGATTATAGTAAGAGAACTGTTGGGCCTAGGAGCTGCTGCGTTACATGCAGTAAGACCCCAACATCATCAAGTAGGAATTAAAAAGGCAAACATAAGAATTATTTTCAAAGCTGTATTTGTTGACAAGAATGACCAGAGAGTTAAGAAGAAAAAGCATGGACAGAAGAAGCAGAAGGGATGAATCAGGAAAGGAGGTGGGTTTTTTTTAAACAAAGCAACATGGTGGGGTTTAAGTGTTTACTGGATTTCAGAAGAGGAATGCAAGTGTCAATAGCAGTCCACTAGTCAAACAGATAATGATGAAACACAGGCCTTCATGTCTGAGGTACTAGAGACATCAACGTGAGCTCTAGTTGATGGAGAAAAGAATGAAGGGGATGCAGAACATAATTAGAGCAGCTTTGGATAGCACATTTGGAGAGGGCAGTGGTAACAAGAGTGAAGCAGATGAAGTGACAGTTACAGAAAGAGAATGCAACTGGGTGTTTCATGGCAGAGGAGGTCTGTGACTCCTCATTTATTTGAGAGAAAGCTTAAAGATTTAGAGAAATAGAAGGGAAAAAAAGCAGGATGAAGTAGACATACATAATAGGGGGGGATAATGAGAGAGGAAGAAAGAGAGAGGATGAATCAACATTTGTGTGACAGCAGGCTGAGACACGGAAGAGGAAAAGGTTAATGAGAGAAGTAATACACGCTGTATTTTATCTTTGTTTTTTTCTGCAGAAACAGATGAGGTGGTTGCAGTAGAGCTCATTTTCTCAGAGAAGTATCCAGGGAAGTCCAAATAAAGCAAGTCATGGTTTCTGTAAGCAAAAAAAAACCACGGATGTAGATCTATGAACAAAGAGACAAGGACATAGTGATAGACAGCTAAAATGTAAGATTAAGTATCACTAGGGAAAAGTAGCTCAAGGGTGAACACGTTGATGTAGAAGTGATAATCATTGCCCTGTAGTCAATGTAATCAGTAATCAGAGTTAGCATTTCTCATTACAGCAGTATAACTTAAGTCCAAAAAATTATCAGAAAGCTTCTCAGATCAGTGTGGTCTGGTCATGCAAGAAACCCACAGCTCTCAGAATAAGATGAACCCAGCACAAGGGTGAAAAGAAACCCTGAATATCCCCTTCAGGGTGCAGCCTTGCTCTGCTGATTATCTTACTTTTTCCTCTCCAGAAAGCACACTTTATTTTTGATTTCCAGTTTCATGCATACCTCCTTAGCCTTGTGCTCAAAATTTACAAAGCTTGTCAGCTCTGGGAATTTTTTGTCGTTCCTCTGAATATTAGTTACATAATAGCTTGAGCTAAGCAATCAAAGCAGTGATAGGTCAAAAGGAAGATTTGCCTGAGGTGATGCAGGAAGTTGACGGCAGAGCTTGAAGCTGAATACACATTTTTCTGCTATTCAGAGAGCACAAAAACCACTAGAGCTTCCTTCACTGTTTAGATTTTCTTGGCTCTTTTTCAAAGCAGCACTGGTTCTGAAGCCAAAGCTACAAAAATGCAATGATATTGAAAGAACTAATAAGCCAAAGAAATGTCCCCAAATGCCACTGCTTTATACCTCTAAATGGCAATTTCACTATTACTAATAAATTATATATCTTACAATCAATATTTTCCACATTCTTACTATACTTCTTGTCATCACACTGAGTATATTGAAACCCTTGGATTTTACACTCCTCACCTTCAAAACACTTAAGTTCAAAGATGCCATAGCTCTTTAGTACTGAAATTTCTAGTTACAAAAGATACACTTGAAAGTCATTGTTCAACCCCCTCACATGTTTTACAGGAATATACAGCAACTATTGAAAGTTGTACTTGGAGTGGAGACAGCAAACGCAACACTAACATTTACAGAGATGATTAAAGCGTTTTTTTTTACATTGCAGAACAGGATTACATTCTCTTGTCAGTGATTCAGGACACAGTAAATAGCCCAAACAAAGAACTACGAGGGACAGAACTCCAAGGTTCACTTTCTGAGATGACAACGGTGCACATCAAATTACAGAATCACAGAATGGTAGGGTTTGGAAGAGACCTCTGAGATCACCTCGTCCAACCACCCTGCCAAAGCACGTCCACTTACGGCGGGTCACACAGAAAGACACATGACAGGTCTTGAAATTTTGTCTCTAGAGATGCCACAACCTCTGTGGGCAGCCTGTTCCAGTGCTCTGTAACCCTCACAGTAAAGAACTTCTATGCTGAGGTGGAGCTTCCTATGTTTGTTTGTATTCACTGCCCATTGTCCTGTTGCTGGACACGAGTGAAGAGACTGGCCCCAGCTTATTGACGCTCACCCTTAATGTATTTGTAAACATTGATCAGATCCACTCTCAGCTTTCTTCTCTTCTCCTGGCTAAACAGCCCCAGGTTTCTCAGCCTTTCCTCACAAGACAGATGTTTTATTCCTTTAATCATCCTCATAGCCATCCACTGGACTCTTTCCAGTAGTTCCCTACATATCTCTTGAACCAAGGGCCCACAACTGGACACAATACTGCAGATAAGCCCTCACTAGGGCAGACTAGAGGGACAGGAGAACCTCCCTGGACCTTCTTAATGTACCCTGGGACACCACTGTCCCTATTGCCCACAATGGCACATTGCTCTCTCATGTTGACTCATGTAAGTCAACTTACTGTCCAATAGGACTCCTCTTCCATAGAGCTGCTTTCCAGCACCTGTACTGGTACATGGAGTTGTTCTTGCCACACGCAGGACCCTACACTTAGCCTTGTTGAACTTCATTAGGTTCGACTTCACCCAACTCTCCAGTCTGTCCAGATCTTGCTGAACGGCAGCACAGCCTTCTGACATGTCAGCCAATACTCCCAGTTTCATATCATGAGCAAACTTGCTGACGATACACTGTCCCTTCAACAAGGTTGCTGATGAAGACATTAAACAAGTCTGGACAAAGTACTCAGCTCTGGAGAGGCTTCCAGCTGGACTCTGCATCTCTATCATGACCCTCTGAGCTCTGTTGCTTAGCTAGTTCTCAGTCCACCTCAGAGTCCACTCATCTAATCCATGCTTTCTGAGTTTACCTATGAAGATGTTATGGGAGATGGCACCAAAAGCCTTGCTGGAGTCAAGCTACACAGCATCTTTCAACTACAGAGTCATTCCATCATAGCAAACTATCAGACTTTTGAAACTTGATTTCCCTTTGGTGAATTCATGATGACTATTCCTGATAACCTTTTTTTTCCCTCCATATGTTTAGAGATGACCTTCAGATGAGCTGCTTCATCACCTTTCCAGGGACGGAGGTGACGTTGACTGGCCTGTAGTTTCCTGGGTCCTCTTCTTGCCTTTTCTGAAGACTGGAGTGGCACTGGCTTTCCTCAAGTCCTCAGACACCTCTCATGTGCCACTCTTAATATTCTGTTGTAGGGGTTATGATTTATCTCTGGTTAATTAAGGAATAGGCTGGGCACTCCCCTCCATGTCAACTTTCTCAGAAACACCACGACTTTTCTTCAGCAACTTTGTGTAGCACCAGTTTCTTGAGAAAATGTTGTCAGAACTGAACATGAAGCAGCAAATACTTTAGACCTGAAAAAAAAGTGAAATAGGTGTATCATGAGTAAAAAGAATGCTTTTGAATTACGGTGATTTTTATTATTATCTAGACATTGACGCTCATAAAGAAGATGCTCTCATGTTACTTGGTAGAAAAGACTGTTCCTGTCTTTGTTAGTTCACCATCTAAGGCAACTGACAGCTATTAGATCCAGACAGATGGGGAAAAAGCATTAATAGAAGAATGATGATCACAGTAGTAACATCCCACTCAAGAAGCTCCTATAAAGGACTGTTGTTTAAGGGCAATTACAGAGAAATTACACAGGGTAGAGGCAAAGCTACATATATGTTGAACAATCTGTCCGGGTTTCTACTACTCTTCAAGAAGCTCATCACAAACTTTTTGTAAAGATAAATGTTTACAGAAGTTGGTGGGGTTTTGTGTAAGTGCAGGCCAACACGAGAACATGAGTTCCACTCATTGACATAATGGATTACAAATTCTAGGTTGATTCTGACACTGGATTAGAAGTTTCTCCTTGTTATTTCTGCAAGCATTCCAAAGACACACCTACCCTGAATCTGTAATAGCTGTTTACAAGTCTTTAATCTCAATTTATGCACAGAGTTTTCCACTGAACAATAAAAGCAAACTTTAAGTAGGAATTGGCTAGTAAATCCTGAAGGCATTAAACTCATTCTATGTAACTGAACAGAGCAACATAGGATTTCTACAAACAGCTTCGTCCAAAGCAAAAACAATATCAGGACAAGTTTGACTTGGCTTCTGGGGGTGATCTCAGCTGTTAACGTCCCTCTTAGTTTTGGCACCGTGCTGCTCTCTTCATAAAGTTGCTTTAACACTCAAGAGTAGAAACTGGTTATGATCAGTACTCGTTATCACTGCTGCATGAGAACCTACCTCTGAAATGAAGCAGGCACTACTTGTAACCAGACTAAAGGTAATTTGGGCTACTGGTTTATTTTCAGAGAAAAGTGCAGACAACCAGCCCAAGATTATTCATCTTCATCACCTCGCTTCAATGAAACCGTAGCATGTAGCTGCGGCCCCAGACAGCCTCTCATTAGGCTGCGGCTCATCATAAGGCTGCGCGGTCATGGCATGGCTCTGGCTGGCGGCTGCTCCCGGGAGGCACTCGTCGCCTCCATGCTCTAACTCTCCGGCGGTGCCAGGCCCCGCCGCCCCCGGCGTTCTTCATGCTCGCAGGCAGCCCCGTCACCCACGCCGGGCCCGGGCCGCCGGGAGCTTCTGCAGGCCCCTGGCACCGACCTGGTCGCACCAAGCGCCAGACGCCGGTCCCATCGGACGAGCGAGGCCCGCTCAGCGGCGGTGCGTGCCGGGAGCGGGAGGCGCCCTGGCCGGGTCACGCCCGCCTCTGGCCGCGCCACCGCCTCTTCCTGTCATGGCCGCTACCGGGCTACCGGAGTCCGGCGAAGCGGGGTGGTCCTGCGGCCCCAGGAATTGAGAACCTCGCCGGGAGGCGCGGAGCGGGGTCGTCCTCCAGCCCGGAGCCGGCGTCAGGAGGTGACTAAGGGGCACCGTGCGGGCAGGGGCTGCCCCAGGGAGCGGCCGTCCTGTAGCCCGACCACCGGCACTGGGACGGGACAGGGCGCGGGAGAGCGGAGGTGGCGCCACCCCTCTTCGCGCCCGCTCACGGCGAGGCGGGGACGGGACGGGACCGGCGGGGGTGCGGGCCATAGCCCTGCCAGTGTGCCCCTGCAGGAGGGGAGCTGGCGGAAAAGCCTCTTGTTCCGGGTGGCTCAGGCGGCCACGGCCACCGCCGAGTGTGTCGGAGGTGTTTTGTAGTGTGTATGCTGTGGGTGAGCCACTCCTGCAGGAAAAACTACGGCGCAGCGTGATGCCGGCGTGCGCCTCACAGGAAGACTTCCGAAGTTGGATAAAAATTAAATTTCCGGTGTCCCACACAGATATTTGTAATACATAGATCACATCGATTGCCTTTTGGCAAGGCAGTTCCAGGAGGTGGGAAGTAAAGGAGATCACACTACTTGTGTTTTCTTTACAGATACCGCTGACGTACGTGCTTCCCACCGCTTTCCTCGTTTAACCTTCCCTTGGGGTCAGCTGGTCATCAGCATGCCTTCTACCGAGAACACCTCCAAACTTTTCCTGGTTCTTGTTTCATTGCTGCTGGCATTGCCAGTAGTTGAAGCTCTGGACACAGGAGATGTCATTGCCTTCCTACTAGGCCTTGCTGTCAGTGTCGTCGGATTCTGTGCCTGCCTTGGCTTGTATGCAAGGAAAAGGAATGGGCAGCAATGACTTCGAGAAGATGCTTAGATTAAGTGAGTTTCCAACATGAGATGTGGGGTGTAAAACTGATCTTCGTTTCTGGATAACTTTACATGTAGTAGTTATTTCTGTAAGCCATTCTTACTGTGCAGTACAACAGAATCAAGAACTACCCAGTAAAAGGGATTTGTAGGATCTCTCCTTGTGACAAATGATTTTGTACTGCTTGCAATTAAATATTGCCTTAGACAAAGGGTAAGAACTTTCTGGATGGGGAAGGAAAACCAGAGAGAGGTTCACATTAAATATTTATAAATGCACCATGTAAGAGAAACCACCAAAAATTTCCACAATTTGAATTCAAGGGTTAATCAGGAGGAAGCAACTATTAACATTCCAGTCAGGATAACAGATACTTGGAAGTACTCCTAACTAGATAACTAGTGAGCAGACTGGGTTGGGTTTTTTTTTGTCTGCACATGTTCATATTCTTTCTAATGACAGGTACCACCTAACTGCTTACTTCTGCTGTCACGGGGATGAGACTTGAAAGAACTAAGAAAACATGGAAAAGTTTTTTTTCTTACCTATTTTTATTTTAAAGTGTACTTCTCCTGTACCCTGTGTTGTTGTTACTAAGTAGATATGCATAAGGATGTGACCATTATTTTTCTTTAACATGTATTTCACAGAAAAGTACCTGTAAGATTATGTAAATCAGATCAGAGATTTTTTTTTTTGTCTCTTCTTTATTTTTTTTGTACTCAGCTTTCCTTTAAGCACATTAGATTTAAGGCTTATTTTATTTGGTACTTGCATTTTTTTTCCCCTAGACTGAAGACTTACTTAATTTAATGTAGAATTAAGTGTAGTATTTCTGCATTAAAGGGTTGTTAGAATTACAAGACAGTTGTGCACATACTTCTTTTGCAATATGGAAGAACATGTTTTGTTAAAATTGTAGTTTTAATCAACAGGTCCACTGTTATCAAGTGTCTGCCTTCTGACAAGCTTTGTTGCTGCTAAGTGTCTAGGCTTCTTATAGGCTGGATATTAGGAGGAAGTTCTTCACAGAGAGAGTGATTTGCCATTGGAATGGGCTGCCCAGGGAGGTGGTGGAGTTGCTGTTCCAGGAGTGTTCAAGAAAAGACTGGATGAGGCACTTAGTGCCATAGTCTAGTTGATTGGATAGGGCTGGGTGGTAGGTTGGACTGGATGATCTTAGAGGTCCCTTCCAACCTGGCTGATTCTGTGATTGTAACTGATGCATATGAGTTGCACAGATTAGGACCAAAACCAAAGTAAAAAATTCTGATGCAAAATGTGAGATGTAAATAGTCTTACTCTGTTCATGCTCAGTTATATTATAAGGGATATGGCTGAAAGACTCAGTAACACATCTAGGACCTGTTTCTTTCATAGAATCAACCAAGTTGGAAGAGACTTCCAAGATCCAGTTCAACCTATCACCAAGCCCTGTCTTGTTAGTACTTGCAAGTACTAAAGGTAAAATGACATAGCCAAGAATGTCTACCACAAGCCCCGTCTTAATAGGACTTTCTGGCTGTCAAGGAGCACAATCTGAAACAACAGCAGCATAAGGGGTATAGGAACATGAGCTTTCCACATTTCATAGAATTTGCTTCTTCAAATCTTGTGTTGTGGACACTGCCACTCTTGCTAGAAATCTTGGCTTTTATTGTTCAGAGCTGGGGGTGAAAAAGTGAAGTGCAGAGCTCTATATTCTGGTAACTATTGCTAAGTCTGTTCAGTAGAGCACAAAGCAATAACTGAAAGAGTTGTCAGGCAGGTTTTATATAAGTAATAGGATGGGCAGATCATATTCTCCAAACTCTAACATTTCTGTGTGCTGTTTGATTGGTTTGACTTCTCTCTGCAACTTCTGAGGAGACAGAAGCTCTGGTTATTTCAGTCTTGCAACTTATGGCCCTCTGTCATCGTTGACAAGAGAAGTAAAACAAAAGGTTCTAAAATTGCATGGGGTTTCTTGAAATTGTAGGTCTTGACCCAGCAAGCCACAAGAATGTAGGTTTCTTCTCCCAAGTTATAAGGACAATAATGATCAAAAAGTTACACTGGTGGAACTCAAGTTTTTCCAGGTAGCTGTTCTAGAACACACACAAAGCATGGTCTTCTGTGTTCTAGCCTGGCTAAACCACTGCTATCCTTAAAACCCAAACAAAATCCAAACCACAAAGTTACCACTCAATTCACTTTATATTTCCCCAAATTAAGCAATTTTGCCATTTTTTTTCTGTAGAATATCACATACTACACTTGCAGTGGAATTAGTTTTATAACAAGCAACATTTCACAGACTCCTTTATCTTAAGTCAGGCAATAGGGATATGAGGAGCTGTTTCTTTGCCCAAAGCTAAGCTGTATGTAATTCATTGGAAGGTGAAACATGTTTGCACACTATAGTGGTGTTGTTTCCTGGGTTCTGACAGAAACCTTATTGTTAATTGCTTGCATTTGTCAATTGTAAAATTACATACCTTTGTTTTTCTTCTGTCTTAATAAACTTTATGATTTGTAATCAGCTTGATGGAGTGGTTCTTACAAGGAAAACTTATAACAGAAATGACTGACATTGCTGAAATTCCTTATATTAAGTGTTCTTATATACTTTTTTTTTCTTTATATATTATGAGACTTTATAAGCTAATGTGGGATAAGTTGTGTTTTTCAATTGAACATTTGTACAGTGAGTGTACTTCTCCTGCTCGCATTACTTGTTTATCTTCAGTATCAGTCACTTTGCGAGCTCTTCAGGGGCCTGGTCTCCGCACTTTAAACCCGTCAACTTGCAGTTCCAAAGAAGCCTGTTTCGCTGGCACAAGAGAAACTTTAAGAATTTCTTTTTCCTTTTGACTATGAATTTTCAATGTTCCTATTACATAATTGCCTTTATACTAGAAAAGGCTTTTATGATAGTTTTGTAGCTGAAGACTCAAGGATATAAATGTCCATTTTCTTTTTTTCTGAAGCAAAATTTGTTTTCTACTGCTTTATACTTATTTGATTTTTTTGGTTTTTTTAGGCTACAGAAGAGCTTGCTTTATGCCAGCATTTTATTATGAAAACAAGGTTCTTGCTCTTTTGGGACTTTGTCTAATGCGCAGAGCAGTTTATTAAACTAATACCATTAGTGATTGTCTTCAGAGCAGAATGCAAAACTATCCTGACAATGCTTACCTGCTAATCAGTGCAAGAAAGCTGCAAGCCAGGAAAGAGTAGCTTTTTGCTGCCATGATTTTAATCTGCTTTTGGTAATGGTGTAGCGCAAACCTAGCCGTCCTACACTGACCAGCACATGGTCCCTTTGTGAATGGGCAGAAGTCCTTTGCTCATGGTGTACCTTTAAGTGCTGCACACAAGCTTACTATTCTGCAGTACTTGGAAATGGACACTTCACCTAGTTCCTAATGTTCCTGCTTCTCTGGCAATGTGAAAACTGATAAAACACTGTTGTGAACCCTTTCTCCCACTCAGGTAAATCCTGCAGCTGGTGGTAATGCTAATGCTGTCAAGAGACTTGGCAGTTTTATGGCATCTTCCATCTGAGAAACTTCATATCTTTACAATTATTGTTTGCATCCCTCTTTTGATGTGTGAGACAAGTGGAAGGAGAGCCAGTGCCTTGCAGTGATGTCATAGGAAGTCGGTAGTATTTCCAGGATGCTCAATGAGACTCCTGAACTGAAATGTGTTGTGCTTGCAGCTCTCAGCCACCATGTCCCGGCCGTGGGAGCTGTCCCTGGACTAGCTCAGAGACTGTTTCCTGACTGAAACCTGAAAGGTTTAGCAGGTCTAAACTGAAGTAATAATAAGAGATTGTTAGGAGTGGTGGAAAGGAGGGCTTGGGTGTGGTTATCTTTGTGATTTACACTTGAACAAATTGTTAGTAGTCAAGGGAAAGTGTGAGTTGGCCACCAAATCAGAAGAACAAGACACTTATTTCGGAATCAAATGCTGCAAAACATATTGGGCAGGATTTGGTGTGCCTAAAGATGCACAGGACCCAAAACAACTCCTGGTGAAATCAATCTGTAAGTGACAAGTTTTTCATACATTAGATAGTAACAAGACTGCTAAGTGTTTAATTGTTAAAGAATGTAGCTAGTTTTGAATATTAAGATTTTCCATTCACGTGAATATACAGTAGCACCTAAATACTACTTTTCCAGTATTCAGAAAGCAAGCTTTCTAGCAGAAAGCTGGAATTTATATACCAAGCCATAATACAGTAAGCACCATAAAAGCACACCTACTTTCAACTAAAAATAAAAAAGCAATAAAGTTATATAGATATTCAAAACATTTCTAGACATTGTACTGGTCTAGACAACTTGGTTTCTCTGTAATGAAATTTTAATATATGTGGGAGGATTTGTCACATGAAGGGGTGGGCACACTAGACAGTCATCATAGCCTTTTGTTTCTGGACCATCCATCTCATTGGAACATATTTTCAGGAGAAAAACAAAGCAAAACAAAACATCCCCTTAGAGTGCTGAGCCAAGATGCCTATATAAGCTCTCAGTATAAGTGAAGGCCTGAAAATGGAGTGGCCTAAAGCAGACCTAGGATTTGTAACCATTAGAGCCAGAGAAGAAAGAAGCATGTTCCCAGACATGCTGTTGTAGAAAAACAGAGCTTGCTGTCGGGCTGGGTTAAAGTTTGTATTCACTTGAGCCTTCCTGTATTCACTGTTCTCCCTTGCTAGTCTTTGCCTTGGAAATTGTAACTGGAATCAACACTACCAGCAGCCTTCCCAGGTACCTTTCATTCAAGGCAATAAAATCTTTGCACATGTCTTCATACTGCTGTTCTCCACAAGTATCAAACCATGAAAATTGCCTTCTGAATGGAGTCAAAACGCTGCAGAGTGGCACAGTTCCATAAAACATGCTAGAGAACAATCTGTCTTTTTCTTCTATTCTTCTGCTCTGCTCGTGCAGCTCTTTGCACACACTGCAACGATACTAATAATAAATAAAAGAACTGCATGTCCCTTCCCTAACCTCTTACAGAAAAGCAGCACTCTTAAAACCAGTTTTAATCTTGGCACAATTAAATTGAAGAAAATGGTTGCTCTTATCAAAGTATGTTCACCTTCTATTTCATTAATTACCTGTGGAAAAAAATGTCTTTAATTAACTCTAGAACTGCTGAATGACATATTCTTCCAAGCTTTTTCTGATCTCACATGGCCATGGAAATTACACGGTCAATATCTGCATCTATTTCTTAGCCTTTAAGCTAACATGCTTGTTCCTAAGTCATGTGGTAGTAGTTTTAAACTTTATTTGAATCTATTTAAATTATCTGTAGGATTAGCAGAAACTGTTTTTCATTGAAAGCACATAAATATGGAAAAAATACACCTTTAAAAAGCCTAACCTTTTTAGAAAAGCCATTTATGGTCAGCTTCCAAAAAATCTATCTGGGATTTGGAGACAGCATATCATCTATTGAGTCTATAGTCAACCAAAAAAAAAAAAATCTTCCTCATAAAAAGTAATGGAGCAACAGGCCTTACCTAAGTAACTTTTCATCTCCTCATAAAATTAAAGATGTTCATCATATATCTGGAGCAGCTGCCAATGAGAAACCAGTATTCAGCAATAAATGTCACAGAGTCATGTTTCTTATTCTGTTGTATTTGCAGAAAGAACACATACATCCCAGAAACTATTGTGCATTAAAACTAGGCAAAAGGTGCTTTTCCAAAATACAAGTCAGTGTTATCTAGCAGTAATTATGGCCCTTCTGAGTATTTCAGTGGAGTCAGCCAAAAAATGTTATTGTCCTAAAATGAAATCAAGCTCTCCTAAAGAGATGATCAAAGTGTGTCTTTTGAACCCCATACAATTTTGCCATGACCATCTCCCATTCCAGAGTGTGGCAGCAGACTGCCCTGATGCAAGGGATGCTGCATAACCTCAAATTCTGACAGACAACAGGTGCCAAATGCATGCCCAAGACACTGCTACCATCTCATTCCACAGATCCATCTCCTGCTGTGACAAAAGCCAGATTAGTCATCAAATATTTGTTTAGACATTCAGGAATAGCTGTGTGGCTTATGCTTCTTTAACCTTTTCCTGTGCCTGATTTCATATTTGAAAATTTAGTATTGCATGTTATACTTTATTTTAAAAAACACTGGGGTTTTGTTGTTGTTGTCTGGGGTTGTTTGTTTGCCTCTTTTAAATATGGAATGAGCATGGGCTGGGATGAATGCTTGCATTTGAAAGTAGGAAAGCAGAGGTCACTGTGAGCTGAAAGAATATTTCTAAATGGTCTATCTACAAAAGAGGGGGAAAAAGCATCATCTCTGGGAAGAGACTGAGCCAGAAAATGTACAAGGTGACCTCCAGAGGTCCTTTCCAACCTAATTTACTGTATGATCCTAGTTTTGAATGGGATGCATGAACCAGCAGCTCAATTCCCTAGTATCTTTATGGCAAACAAGGATACATTTGTGAACAAATCTAATCACAGTGTGAGCCCATAGGGAACCTGACCACAAAAGCTGTGAGGCTGTTCAGTCATCATGTAAGACCACAGGGAAACCAGATGTACCAGGATTCTCCCACTGTGTCTAGTGAAACTTAGTCCCTGAGGCATTAAAAGGTTATGGAAAAAGGGAAGCAAATACAGCATATATACAGTAATCCTCTTTTCAGAGTGGGATTTTTAGAGATGGGTTTATGGGGCTAGTACTGTACTCCAAATGGAATTCAAATGCTTCAGTGCAAAGTCTCAAATATGAATTATCTCAACTCCTGCCCGGGTCAACATTTTGAAAATATTAAGTTTTGACAGCCTGAATAAAGAACTGTGTTGCACATGGGAGTTCCATTGGCATCAACGAGAGTTTAGGACAAGGTCAAACCCAAAATATAGGTTTGGATGCAGCAGCTACATCAGTAGGATAGGGGGGGGGGTGTCTCTGTCATTTTACCAGTAGTGCACCTTGTACCAGATGGTGCTCATGAGGAACTGCAGCCACATTAGGCTCCATTCCCACCTCTTTCCTTAGGAATATAGCAGCTGAATTATTTACTGTGATAACTGAATGCCATTTTTTTATCTGGATAAAAAACAGCCAGAAGTTGCTGAAATCAGTACAGTCATCCTGATTTAAATTCATTTTGAACAGAAATCACAAGAGGCTTCATTCTGACCTTGCACCAGCCCTTACACTTCTGTGTAATGCAGCAGAATTATTCTTGATTTCCATTTATGTGAAAATCTAAATTGGTTCTTAAAATAGATGCTCTCTTTTTTTTTTGTCTCAGTCTGCTACCAGTAAATTATTTGACCTACATCTTAATAAATATTAGAAAAAATATTCTCCCCACTCTCATTCCACAAATACACTTCAGAACTTGTATATCTGATTTACACTCCATTGTTTCTCCCCCTCCAAGATTTTGTGACCAAGACAAAAGGAAATCCACAAGACAGCCAGCTCTCAAGGATACCACATTAATACAAAGTGCCTCTTAACACACTTTTAATGCTTGTGTGCCCTACATGTCTGATGTACATCAGCTTACCTTTCTGCCTTCTTGTTGCTCTGATTTCCAAAGAGCAATCTGTTTTGTGTCTATGCCAAACTAGGGCCCTTCACCTAGTCTGCATGAGGTTCTCTATATTAAATGAGAACGATTTGGGAACTTTTCCTTTTCCTATTCAGAAGTTACAGTGAAATCCCAGTAAAAATTATTACATGCTTTCAAATTCAAAAGTACCAGCAAGGAGATTATTGTAGCTGTTAACAAAAATGTAATGCACTTGAGATCTGAACTTCCATTAATTTTGCCAGAGGTTTCTCTGCTTAACTCCCATTAGAATCCCTTCTAAAGGGAATATTGGCCTTCCAGTAGTGAATGTGGAGCATGTGATTATTTTATGCACACTACCAAAATAATCCAAAATTGGCTACACATAACAGTTGTCAGATTACTGCCTTAATATATCATAATGCAAACTGTCTTAACTCAGTACAATGAAAATTGCCTGATTGAGTGCAAAAGACAGGCCATGGGAAGCAAATGACATAGAAAAATGGTGAATAGACACTGACAGACATACTTTAAATACACTCTCTTTCATGCAGTAGTAGCTGAGTAATTTGCTTAGAAAGAATTCCATGCCTTCTTGCAGGACTGAGCTTTTGGGTCTTCACTTGATGTTGAAAACCCACATTCCTTTTGCCCTGTGCTTGAAAAAGCTGTGCTCTGGTTTCACAGGAAATAAATGCTAGGAAGTGCTCATGAGTGAAAGATTGTTTTCTTGATTTTTGGGCCAGTTGGTCCCTGCTACCTGCTTAAAGTAACTATTACTGGCATTATTACAAGGGCTGAGAACTATACGGCTGATCTGGAAATGGGGTATTTTAAAAGAGTTTTGTAAGTATGTATGTTTCTCTACACTTACCACAGAAATAATAAAAGCTCATAAACTACACTGGTTCAAAAAATTCCTTCTTGCACTGAGCAGACCAGAACAAATCTTTTCACCATACCCTGGTAGAGACCCTTCAGAAATCCTTCCTTAAAACTGCTGTATAATGCAATTTTATTCACATTGTACCATAGCTGAGCCTTAAACCGTAATGCTGAGTCAGAATCTACCAGACTCGTAAGTCTTTCTTAATTTTTGCACTTGGAAGCCAAATGTTAAAATTCCAGTGTGTTCTTAGTACAATCATAGAATCATAGAATCATAGAATGGTTTAGGTTGGAAGGGACCTCAAGGATCATCCAGCTCCAACCCCCTGCCACAGGCAGGGACACCTCCCACTAGAGCAGCTCGCCCAAGGCCTCATCCAGCCTGACCTTAAACACCTCCAGGGAGGAAGCATCCACAACCTCCCTGGGCAACCCATTCCAGTGCCTTACCACCCTCACTGTAAAGAACTTCCTCCTAACATCCAGTCTAAATTTCCCCTCTTCCAGCTTAAACCCATTCCCCCTCGTCCTAACATTACTAGACCGTGTAAATAGTCCCTCCCCAGCTTTCCTGTAGGCTCCCTTCAAATACTGGAAGGCCAAGTAATTATTCATCCTCTTTCTTATATTTTTCCATTTTTGAAACATGATTTAATGTGTAAGTTTTTTACATTAAAAAAAGCACTTAGTATTATTTTCTTTTTTGATAGATATCTTACTGTAACCATTCATTAGGAGCCAGATCTGAATGTACATTATCTCCAGTTGAGCAAATCCTACAGTAAAGGTTAAAGAACTTAAGGGCTGAAAAAAGTTACCTCAACTTAAAATAATCTTGGTTTAAGCAATTTCATAACTGTATTCCAAGAGTGATGCAGAAGTCTGAAACTTTTGTAATTACAACTATAGTTAGCTCTCACAACCTTTGTATTCCACCTACTGATGGTTACCCACTCATTAGCTGATTAGGTTTGCTCAAATTGGTCAAAAGTGCATTTAAATATACCCTTGTGTGGTAGTTTGTCAGTTGTGATTGCACTAATTCTGTGTTCTCCATTGCCTTTGTCTGCCTGTGACATCAGAAATCAACTTCTTAGATTCCTGCAACAAGTTTTTTTCTTCCAAATTTCTTCTGCCTTACTCTAGAATGCCCATTTAAGTTACCTTCCTTTTTTTCAACTATTACATCTCTTCCAGAATCACAAGTTTTCCCAAGATGTGATACAAGTTTTGGTAACAAACCCATTTGGGCAAATAAATAATTCTGAGCAATTGCCAGCTCTTTCTTTCTCAAAATCTTCTATATTCTTTCAGGTTGTAGGCATTTTATTATGTTCCATTGTTGGCCTCGTAGCAATGTCTTTTGAAAATTCAATGGACTGAAAAGGTTAGGGAAAAAAGAGAAAGAAAAAATTGCTCTTTTCAACATAGAGCATGCAGGTTGAAGCAGATATATCTTGAGGACCTGTGATATCAAAGAGAATTTATAAGTTTTACATAAATTCCTCAGATTGACAGAGTTTTGTTATGCATGCATATTTATGAGGACATATTACACATAATAGAGAGGTACAGTATATCAACTATATGTTCTGTTAGCTTTTGAAGCATTGCATCAGTACCAAATTTACAATGAAGTACAGAATTACACAATAGGTACATTTTTTGTTTGGCTACTGCCAATCCTGTACTGTGAGGAACTGATGTGTCCATCCACTCAGAGAGCTTTTATGTTCAGGTACATATCCCAAATTAGGAAAAATTGATTGCTATTATTTAGATCTTTTGCATCCACATTTTATTTTAATAATAGAGAGCAAATAATTTCACCAAGTCTTAATAAAATTATGTAGTGTGGAACTGCAAGAGCTTAAGAGGTGATTTAAATATCTAAAACATGACTTGAAGAGAATTTAGGACACAAACTCTCCAAAAAAGAGACCCAGAAATCCCTCAGTGCAGCAAAATCAAGACTTATTAGCACTCATTTTGCATTTGATATTTACACTTTGGACCTGATCATACAAGCTGATTCTCTGTGATCCAGGTGTGAGATAGAGCACAACCTAAAGGTCACACTTCCAGCAATGTCCTTAAAAGAGCCTAATCTGAGTGGTGTGTTCAGGTAAGGTACATCAGCAGCACTGCTGAGCCCAGCAAATGCACAATTCCTGCATAAGCCAAACTTTTCCATAACCACGTAGTAGTTACATCACATAAAACACATGGTCTGGAATTTGAGCCTATTCTCCTACATCCAAAAGAGGTTTCCTGGAGTACCAAGAGGGACAATCCTGAAAAGCATGCTTTCTGTTTATTCTGGACTCTCTATAAAAATTCAAGAGCAACTGCATGAGGGAGTGGGATGTGGACAAGAGAAATTGATGTCCATGTCTGCTATGTAGGATACCTGTCTCTTATAGCAAGACTTAGGTCCTGGTCCAGCTCCACAGACTGACACTATGCAGTAAATCAGAAAAGAAAGCAAAACCAGCACTAAACAATCTAGGTAATAGGAACCATTTCCCACGTGTTTCTCCTGAGAGCAATGTCTTATCTAGTACAGTGTGACATCCTGTTCATGCTCAGCTTTTTACCCTTTTCTTTAAATACCATACTCAAACATTGCCTAACTATATGTAAATACTAATCCAATTAAGCAAAAGATTTTGCCACTTGCTAACATTTGGCTGGGCAAATTTTGTAAGTGACATTTCAATAAAACATTTATTCTTTCATGACTCCATGAAATAGGCAATGTAGTAATAAATTCATATTTACAGTTTATATTTATTGCATCACAGAGCCAGAATCATTCAATTCTTCCTACTGTGCCATCATAGTGCTGTTCTGATAGCATCTGCAGAATTCAAACTCTCTCAAACAGATGACCTACCTTTATCCACAGATAGACTGTTCTCTGCATCCTTGCAAGTATAAAACTTAAAATTGCTTCACTTTGTTCTACATATAAATGAGAACATTTCACACTTAATATCCAACAAACTGGCAAAATAGGACCATGGCATTAGGTTCTAGATACCAAATTAGTTGCACTGAATAGGTAACAGCTGAGCTGACACAGGAATATCCAAGACTGTTTCCACTTTCTAGATCCTAAGACCTGAAGCTCACTAGCAGAAATAGTGGCTCACTAATATATTCATGCTAGCTGCTTGCAAACCCAGTGTTCACTCTCCATTCGAAAGATTACAGATTTAACTCTCCATTGTCTCAATCTTACACATTTAAAGCCATTCTCATTCAGCCATATGCTTTTTTAAATCAATTTATACTTTCTTTTCAAAACTTAAAATCAGTCTAGAATTATTACAACGTATATCTATTACCTTAAATTAAAATTTGCACAATAAATTAGTTGTCAGTCTAATGCCTACATGTGGACTGGTAATATCATCAAATTAAGTATTTCTAACATTGACACTGTTAAATTTTGTCCCTGCGCACAACCTGAAAGTCCCCTGAAAGCTGTCAGCGACAGTGATCCTATTTTATCCTATTATTTTTAAATCCCACTCTCAGTATATCGCTAGAAATAGGAAATAACATTGCAAAATAGTCTCTCTAATCCTACAGTATACCATCCATTCATGGTTCACCTCTAACCTAACCTTAAAGATAGAAGAAAGTGGAGGTACTTATAAACCTTAGCTCTACAAAAGCTATTGATCTGACATATATCCCTACAGACTAATAGTCATGCAAATAATTTTACGAGCACCAGAAGAAGTGGAGCAGTATCTGCAAGAGAAGTATTGAGAAGCTAAGCAGTGTGGCTGTTGATCTTTTTGATACTGCACTGATGAACAGGATGTGAGTAGTTTGGCACAGAACCAGCAGAGTCTTTGGATCTAACACAGCAAGCAAGCTTTCTACTTGCCATGCTGCCCCTGCATTCAGAAACCACAGTGACATATCCAGTGTCCCGTTTAGCTGCACAAACCTGGTCACAGAAGAGCACAAGCTCAGAAAAGATTGTGAGTCTAAGCCATAGCCAGTTTTAATCAGCACAGGAGTCACTGTAAACTAAGTTAAGGTATGGATGAGGGTCACTAGGGAATGGTGGCTTGCCTGTAAGAGCAGAAAGGGAAAACTAAAAGTAAACTCTAGGACAAACAGCCAGTACCTATATTCACAGAATGTATAGGACCCTCACCTGCCTCAGATCTTTCTGCTTGTATATCTGACTGATTTCACTAAACTCATCCTCTAGGATTAAGACAGTGAAGGAGAGGAAATGTGCATAAATTCACTTAGTCATTATATAGCTTCATGACAGAATATATACAAAAAATAGTGAACCATAATCATTCCTTTCATTAGGCCCTGACCACGTCCTAATAACCTTCTGAGAGCCAAGAGCACAAAAAGACACAGGAGAAATACCTAACAGTCTGCCAGCCTGTCAGTCCCTCCAATCAGCCAGAGAAGCATTCTGCACATGCTCATGCATGCTGGAAAACTATGGAAGACCTTGGGGTACAACATGTTTATAATAACCTGTGTAGCTACGTGCATCTTGGACATGAGGTTATCTACACCTAAAACTGGATTCACAAAAATGACCCAGCTCAGCTGGAAGAAGTCATCCTTCCCTTGTCTTGTAAGCATTCTCAGGTTCCTCCCTCAAGACAAGCATTCAGTTCTGGTAATGTCACTAACCCCATTCATTTTGCTCCACGGTGTTACACTGGTGTCTGTAATGGCAACAGCAAAAAAGCGTTCTTGAATACTGTGACTGGCAGTGTTAATGATCATTGTGTTTCAGAAGCAGTTAGCAGATTTCAAGTTCTGAATTTCCATTTAGTAACCAGGAGCATTACACAACCTGCAGGAAAGTATTTTATTCAAATGCAGGCATTAAAATAACATAGACAAAAGAACTACCAAACATAGTATCTGAGAAAGCATGAGGTGCACGAAGAACACAAAACAAACACTTCCTCAGTTTAAATTTTAAAAAAAGAGAATCTACAAGGTTTTGTCCACCATTGGTTTCTAAAGCAAACAGACAAATCTCTAAAATCACAGTAACAGATTCTTCCACTTAAGTGAGTTAATATAGCTTTCTGTGTTAGAGCTCCTCAGGTGCTGACTTGTGTTGGATGAGTATCTACTGTTGTGTGGGGATGCTCCAATTTTACCCAAACATTGCTGGTAGAAGGTAAGTTATGAGAACAACAGCCAGTGAAGATGCCAAGAATGCTTAGCCATCTATCAGAGTTAGAAAGCTTTGACCATGGCCTTGAGTCAGTGATCTCAGTTCAGCTTCTGAATTCTGAAGGAGTGTCTATCCATTTCTCTCCGGATTGCTTTCCTATTATTGGTTAGACAAGTCTCATGCAAAAATCACACCTTTCACCCATAGTGATTTAGTTATGAATTCCTAACCGTGCTCGGCATTGCTCCTTCCAACTATTTTAGTTTCTGAATTGTACTAGTATGATGTACTCACATTACTGTATGTCATGTATGAAATAAATCAGTGAAAGGTATTTACAGCAGATGAAAGACATATTGTAATGTAGCTTATAATATGTACAATGAATTGAGTTAATCAAACTCCAGAGGAAAATACATTAAATAAATGACTCACGGTTTCTGTAAGTCTATGCCCACTCTGTTCACTTGCTTAAACAAATCCCATCAACAAGCTTTGTTTTTCATAATGGAGAAAGAAGAAAGGCACTGGATGCAACAGGCTCTGTCTTTTTAAAGTTTTGTGTCATCACTCCACCTTGGATGTGAAAACATGTAATTTGGTATTTCTACAGTACAAGACAACACACATATGGACCGCAAACAAGGACCACATGTGAACCTTTCTTTGTCTCTCTCTTTTCTCTCTCTCCCTAAATCATGTATATAAAAAGGCTACTTGTGAAATCCAGCAATTTTAAAATGTAGCTTATCTTTTAGCAGACACAAGTAATTAGCAGTGCAGTTTAACAGTGCTAATTACTCATGGCCACAGTTAAGCTCATTTACATTTCTAACTACTTGATATGCAAGCGAAGTCCAGTAATTACATGTCCACACTACATATACTGCACAATAACTGAACTCAACACCTCAGCACTGAATTAACAGTGTATCTACAAAACCTAGATGCAAAAGATCAGGCTAACGAATGACCTGGTGAAATATGTATAGAAATCTGTAAGTATCCAAAGAGATTTTCAGAATATTGGTTCCTCACACCTGTTAAGAGTCACACAGAGCAGAGGTTTTCCTCTGCAGGACAATGCACTTTTGGTATACTCAGCACATAAACTTATGTCTATTTGTCTATCATTTCTCCTTGTGTAAAACTGCAACATAATTTTTTAAGAGCAAAGATTGCTTCAAGTTATGAAACAGTTTTTAAAATAACCTAATTAAATGTTTTTTTGTGAAACCTTTATGAAACAGGATCTGGCTAAAGATTAGTATAAAAGATATTTACTATTTATAGGAATTCTTACAGTCACATGAATGCAATTTTGTTGTAGGTAAAAACATTCATCACTGAGACAGAGACCACTTAGAGAGATTTTCAGTGTAGGATAAAATTTATGTTTGTGTTGAGCGCCAACCCAGGAGCCAGACACTACCAACAAACATCTTTACTCTGCAGATACTTTACAGAGCACAGGAGACAAATATATTTCTTCATTGTGCAGGGGTCTTACACAGGTCTCTGTACTACGTAAGTCCTACTTAAATACTGTTTAAAGTTGCACAGATCTACTGCACAGGTAAGAGATTTCCCTTGGAAGAACTCCTTGAGCCATTTGTAAAGGATGTATTTTGGTAACATCTATCAGAGTTGCTTAGGCAATACATAAATCTTTTGCTGGCCTTTGCACAGAGTTGGGTACACCTTGCAAAGCACCTTCCCACGTTTGTAGAAATGTCACAAAATACTACAGTGATTCAGAGCTTGCATTGTGCAGACACTGCATATATACAAATTTCAGGACAGTAAACATCTCAATTACTGAAATGAATAAGAAAATAGAGACATGAGTATTTTACTTTTTAGCTATTCACAACTTCTGGTCCTATGCTGAAATTCTCATTCCACTGAAATTTTTGAGAGTTGTTCTGAAGTCTACAGATTACTTCTGAACAGTCTGTGACAGGTCTAAAAGAAAAACAAGTTCTTAAAAGTTACACAGCAATGTATTTCTACAACATCTGTAAGAGAAAGCAGAGAAAAAGTTTTAAACTACTGCACTGGATTTTTTTTTACATCAATGACGGTGTTGCATTGTTTACCCTGAAGAAAAGCTCATATATCAGAATGTAAAAGTAGGCCCTGACCATGAACATACCCTAGCCATCCCGAACCATACATTATAAATCTGCTTCCTAATCTGGCACCATGTTTAAATTCCAAGCTGCTGGGAGAAGCCTTTTCTGTCACTGTGGGTAACAAAATTTAACCAGAAAAAGGACAGCTGGAGATATGTGCTTACTTTAGCTGACGGAACATGAGAAGTGCAGCTTAGAGTCATAACTTTAAAAAACACACAAAATGATGGGTTTTTTAAGTAAAACTAACTCCAAAGGTGAGCATCAATACAAAGTCATCGTAAGTGCAGAATTCACACACATGCCAAGAAAAAAATAAATAAAAACTTTTTTTTTTAAAAAAAAGGGTGAAGGGTGGTACTTGAACCAGATCTGTGAGGTTTCTGCTCAAAAATAAATTTTATCTTGAGCAACTCACACGCTTGGAAGAGTGTAAGATTGGTTTGAAATAACTGTATTTTCCAGTGATTGCAGACCTTTTGGCTTGATTAGGCTGTTACTGAAGCTAATCTTCTGCTTTGGCCACCAATGCCAATGACTTTTAGAAAGTGACAAAAAAGAAGAATCTAAACTTTGACAACGGCCTTAAAAATGTCTGCATTCTACTAACAGTCTCTGAGATGTGGTACACGTTACGAATCAACCCGATATATCTATGCACTAGAAGGACTGATTCTGGATAAGCAGAAGCTCCCAGTGAAGTTCTGAATCCAGATGTGTCGACCACATCTCTCCTCAATTGCCTTGCAGTCAAAACGGATTACTTTTAGAGCGAGCCTTTCTTTGAGGTCCCGCATATCTCGGGCAAACTAAGGAGACGGGAGGTCGAGGGACGTGCTCTTTCAAGCTCTGTCCAAACCCTTGCCGCTTCCTCTCAGTTTTACCGCGATAGCACCCCGCAAGGCTAGGGGCCAGCGGACGCTGAGACCGGCCACAAGCCCCTGCGGCGGCTCAGGCCATAGGCCGCCTTTCAGCGCCGACGCCTCGGCCCACCGGCCCGTATGACATCATCAAGACGGCTTGGTATCGATCTCCGCCGATTAACTGCTCGGGCGCTTCTCCTCGGTGACTGCCACCGTCAGGCTCTCGCCCTGCGCGCTGAGGGAGAACGCTGTCCCTGCTACAGATGGAACAGGCTTACATTAAAATTCATCGCAGTCGCCATGCAGCGCGCTGACAGTTCTGCGCCAGCTTTGGGTGGTTGAGAAGTCGCTTTACTGGCTGTGAAGGGGGAGGCAACGGTGCCAGAGGAAGGTGCGGTGTGCTAACGGTCCCACGGCAATACGCCCTTCCTAAACCACCTCAACCACGGTACTTTTAAAGGAGACCTCCATTGCACAGGGGTTAGAAAGAAGCAATTCACCGGGTGGGAATCGTGAGGAAAGAAACCGAAGCATAAGCAGGAGGATCTGAGCAGCGGCAGCTGAAGAAACTGACTGGTCCCGCTGTTGACAGGCTGCGATGCGCACAACGGCGGCCGCTTCCTAGCCCCCATTTTAAGAAGGGGCGGGAGGGGGAGTTCAAAGGCATAAACAAGGAACGATGGTCCTACTTCTCCCCCCTCCTTTTCCTCAAGCTAGGTTGCCCAGGCTCGCCAACAAATCCAGCTCGGCTATGCATCGCAGTGGGAACGTGCTGCCCCGGAGACTGCCTTCTCCTCACTGAGGAGACTAAAACTGCTGCTCTTGCTGCTGTTGCTGCTGCCGCCGAGGCTGCCTTCCCCTCACTGAGGAGGCTGAGACCGCTGCTGCTGCTGCTGCTGTTGCTGCTACTGCTTCCGAGGCTGCCTACCCATCACCGAGGAGGCTGACCGCTGCTGCTCAGGCTGCCTTCCCTTCACTGAGGCGGTGCTGGTGCTGAGGTTGCCTGCCCACCCATCACCTAGGAGCCTGCTGCTGCCCGCGACAGGCGCGTTGCCCTCATGAGGCAGCAGGAGCTGCCGCCTTCTCTGAAGCTTCTGTGCCCTCATTGAGGCGCCCGCCACTGCTGCGTTACTGGGAGAGATTGTGCCGCTGCGACAGGGGAGGACGGGGCTCGGCGCGCAGGGAGGAGGCGCAGCGAGCATGCGCCGCCCGAGCCACTGACTGGATTCTCAGTCGAGGTACCGAGGGAAAAAAAACATTAAAAATAAAGAAAAAGGAAAGGATTGCGCGAAAGAAGAATGGAAGACCGCAGAGGAAATTTTAAAAGGCTCTAAAAAAGACCGCCAGGATAAAAACAGCTCTGAGTCGTCAGGAAGGAGCAGCTCTGGCATGTGGGAATCTCTGGCACCAACAGGTAGGAGGAGAGGGGCTGGAGGAGTCTGGGGGTGCCGAAGGCTGCTGCAGCTGCAGGTGCGTGTTGGGGGGGGCTCCTCTGCTGTGGGACTGGGTCTGAAGGGGGTGATTTCTAGAGAAACGACATGATGGAAGTGTTCACAGACAATGCCTCTTCCGCTCTCCCGAGCTCCCCGCCGCGGGAGGCTCTCGCATGGCTCCGGCAGATGCGGCTGCCAGACAGCGGCACCCGGGCTTCCTTGCAGCGCGGCGCAGTCCAGCCCTGCATGGTCGTGCGTGGGGGAGAGCGAGTGTCTTCGCTAAGGGTGTGCGTGTGTCGGTGAGTGCGTGTGTGTCATTGTGTGTGTGTCAGCGTGAGTGTGCCAGTGTGAGTGTGTGCGGAGGTAGGGCCGGCCGCACGGCGGGGACAGCTCCACAGAGGAGGGGAAGCGGCGGGGCTGGCGGGAGGGGGGGAGGGGGAGCCTGATTTCATGGTTTTAAAACGATGCCATGATCTGATCAGCCTCTGTTTACACAGCAGCAATCAGGCTCTTTTATGGACGGTAAGAATGGAAGGATTTTGCTGGGATTCAGTGGGAATATCCTTTGTACACCCGAGGTGGCATAGGAAACACTTCGTGTGAATAAGGAGGGAGCCCGATCATACCTGCTGTGGATCCTGCCCATGGCTCTGGAGGGAGATTAAAAAAACCAAAACAAAGGGGAAAAAAAAAACCCAACCAAACAAACAAACCCCCCCAAACAAACAAACAAACGAAAGAACTGAAAAAACGACCCAGCAGCAGCTAGTTCTTTATTTTATTTTTCTGCATGAAAAGGGTTCTGGTATGATTCACTGAGAGGATTACTGGGAATCGCTGAGCCCTAATTAGCTAAAAAAAAATTATCAATTTATTATATGTTTATTTAAACATAACCAAAGCAGCCCTCCCAAAAGGATGGGCATTATATCTTGGGTGTGTTGCCTATTTTTGCTCAGTATGTACACTGGCGATTGTTTATTATGAATTATGTTAAGGCTTTAAAGATTCACATTAAAGCAAGGGGGAGGGAGGGTAGACCTTAAAGCACAGTGCTATCGACTGTATGGCATACCTGTTTTTTTGAAAGCCTCAATGATAAAATTGTGGTTCATAGGAGGAAGGGAGTGGGATAACGAATACTATTTCTCTTTAAATGTGCATGAACTAACACAATGTGATGAATGTGCTTTGGTGACTTGGGTTAAAAAACATAAATTCTGCAGGGTTTCTTTGGGTGTGATCCGTATCAACACAGAGCTGCCTCCAAAACATTGACAGATACTGTAGCTGTAAAATAAATGTAGGTAATGTCTAAATATCAGCAGTCTTGGGAGATCTTTTTAGAAGATGGCAGTGATTAACTCTTGAGCTTGCAAACCGAGAATCTTTTGATTCATAAAATCTTTGAGGCTTCAACTGTAAAATTATATATGCTACTAAATACAAGGGGCACTGGTCAGTTCTGAAACTGTAACAAGCTAAATCTGTGAAATGCCAATAATCTTTATCATGCTAAACAGTAACTATATAAAAAAATAATCCTCATGATTTTTGAAAACAAACAATAGTACTCAAATTTACAACTTCATTTGGTTCTCCTTAAATTAACATCTTTGTTAACACTTTCTGACATAATTTCTTGTTAACTTAAGAACTGATAGCTCGATTTTTTTTCAGATATTTTGATGGCATGACAAATCAGAAAGAAGAGGATGTACTGTATGACTAGACACAAGATCAGTTCTGTTTGTGGATTACATTTTCAGTAAGATGTATGGATCTATTTTTTCCTTGTTCTTATATATAGATCATGAGACTTGACTGAGGCAATATACATATCATCCATCCATCTATGGCGAACTACAGCCATGCAGCTGACAACATTTTACAAAATCTCTCTCCTTTAACAGCTTTTCTGAAACTGACTTCACTGGGTTTCATAATAGGAGTCAGTGTGGTGGGTAACCTTCTGATCTCCATTTTGCTAGTCAAAGATAAGACCTTGCATAGAGCTCCTTACTACTTCCTGTTGGATCTTTGCTGCTCAGATATCCTCAGATCTGCAATTTGTTTCCCATTTGTTTTCACCTCTGTAAAAAATGGCTCTACTTGGACATATGGGACTCTTACTTGCAAAGTGATTGCCTTTTTGGGGGTTTTATCCTGCTTTCACACTGCTTTCATGTTATTCTGCATAAGCGTCACCAGATACTTAGCTATTGCCCACCACCGTTTTTATACAAAAAGGCTGACCTTCTGGACTTGCTTGGCTGTTATCTGTATGGTGTGGACCCTCTCTGTAGCCATGGCTTTCCCCCCAGTTCTAGATGTGGGCACCTACTCGTTCATTAGGGAGGAAGACCAATGCACTTTCCAGCATCGTTCCTTCAGGGCTAATGATTCCTTGGGATTTATGCTTCTTCTTGCCCTTATCCTCCTAGCCACACAGCTTGTCTACCTCAAGCTGATATTTTTTGTTCACGATCGCAGGAAAATGAAGCCAGTCCAGTTTGTTGCAGCAGTGAGCCAGAACTGGACTTTTCATGGTCCTGGAGCAAGTGGTCAAGCAGCTGCTAATTGGCTGGCTGGATTTGGAAGGGGTCCCACACCTCCAACCTTGTTGGGAATCAGGCAAAATGCGAACACCACAGGCAGGAGAAGGCTACTGGTTTTAGATGAGTTCAAAATGGAGAAGAGAATCAGCAGAATGTTCTACATCATGACATTCCTCTTTCTGACCTTGTGGGGTCCATATTTGGTAGCCTGTTACTGGAGAGTTTTTGCACGAGGGCCTGTAGTTCCAGGGGGATTTCTAACGGCCGCTGTCTGGATGAGTTTTGCCCAAGCTGGAATCAATCCTTTTGTCTGCATTTTCTCCAACAGGGAGCTGAGGCGCTGTTTCAGCACAACCCTTCTTTACTGCAGAAAATCCAGGTTACCAAGGGAACCTTACTGTGTTATATGAGGGAGCATCTGTAAATCTTTAGCCTTGTGAAACACTACCATTCTCTGCTAAGCAATTGTGGCCTGTAGCCATGTCTTGAAGAGAAAATCAAGAATGGGACGTCAGCAGTTGTAAGGATCTGGGCAACGTTCTGCAGTCTTTGCAATAGCTCACCTCTAATCCTATTTTAAACCTAAACATGTTCCTGCTGACCACTGCTGAAGGTTTGTAATTAAGAACAAAGGACTGAACTACTGCCCTGAATTCCTTTATGTGGTTGAAACCTAGATTATGAAAGTAGCAGGTGCTAAGTATCAGTGCTAAATGCTGTGTATATCACTACATAAAATAAGACCATCAAAAAAGATTAGCATTGGACATCTTAATAAATTAAGTTGATATGAGGTTAATGTGTTGATAAAACTAATTTTAGACATTCGAAGACCTTTAAAACATTTCATATGATTATTGTTTTGCAAAGACTGAAATCTGGGGACTCAAGTACTGTAACTGATTAAAGATGTGCCATGCATTATTGGATTATCACACTTACAAATCTATTTGCCTTGTGAGTAAGTTTTGGGGAGCATTCCAAAGCAGTATTTTTGTTCAGACTTCAATTTAGACTTGACTTTTCTCTTTTCTTTTCTTTTCTTTTCTTTTCTTTTCTTTTCTCTTTTTTTTTTTCCTTTTTTTCCCAAATATTACTCTTACTAAATACCATTTTCCTTAACAGTGAAATTACTAACATTTAACTGTGTTTTTTGCTGATTTGGTATAAGGTTTAATAGACTCTTATTTATATTTTTTAAAAAGCTAGGTATCAGTCTGTTAGGCAACTTTAATGATGATATACAGTCATAATTGAACAGTTACACAGAATAAACACATGTTGCCTTAAAGGGTTATCTAGTATCTTCCATTTTGTTTAGCATTGAAGCAAATAAGCAAGCAAAATTGAATCAATAACTCTGGTCAGTCATTTGGGAGTGCATGAAAGATCATTTAGTCCTTTTTTTCTTTCTCATTTTACTCCAATGGTTCCCAAAATCAGTATGCATATCATCGGGATGATACAATTTTTTTTCTAGGTGTGCCGCCCTTTCTAGTTTGTTCTGAGAAACACAGGCAGTTGATGTATGTTTATATTTTAAGACAGCTGTCATGGGGAGACCGCAGCCTTAGTATGATATCTTGCACAATTTGTGAAGCATTTATTCTACTGAAGGCACAGTCTTGTTTATATTTTCTGCACATTTTGGTGTATTGGTTGTTTTAAATTATTTCAGTTTTAACTTGTGAAAGCATATAATATGATTTCTTAGTATTTTAGAAATACATTAGAGTCTGTGAGTCTTTCCTTCTTTAAGATACAGATGTGTGGATTTCAATATAAAGTTGCATTTGCCAAAATTTACCTGTGTAGCTTGTTAATTTCTTGGAATAAAATTTTACATTTTTCCAGTTATACAATTAACTTTTTTTATTTTGTTTAGTGAGCTAGCATGAAGTACTGAGAATGTAGCCATTATGAATTATTATCCTTTGCAGTTACTGTATTCCCAAACTGTAAATGCATGAATGATGGGGACCACAGGATTGATAAATGATACTATCTACAGTAGCACTAATGTGTAGTTTATCATAATTACCCATCTATCTGTTCCAATATGTCAGTTATATTTAAAGTTACAACACAGTATTTGACATTAACTTCACAGCTTAATTTTGGAAAATGTGTGTATTCTAGCACAACATCATGAGTTGGTCAATCATAACACGTATTTTTTTCTTAATTTTTGGAGAGACAATACTAGAGCTCTTAATTCAGTATTGGTATATCTCATCCTTTGTTGTAGTTTTATGACCAGCAAGTTAATATATACATACACAAGCAGCAGTCAATAATGGAAATGCTTAAATTTGTATAATAACATCATACAACATATGCAACAATTCAGAGAGTTGTGTCTGTATGTGATCAGACAACGCGATCAAAGATTTGGTTAGCAATGTTTGACCTCACTTACACTTTCATACCGAGGTTGATTGGTTGAGAGGCATGGCTTTATATACTGTGTTGAAACAGAAAAATTGATAAAGTAATGAGTCCTCCTCAATACAAGAACGATTCAGACTGAAATTTGAAATGGGACCAATAAAATTTTACCAAAAGGACTATTTTATTAAACTGAAAAAGGCTTTGAAATTAATACAGTTAAGCAATTTTCAAAAATAGAAGAGTGAATAAAAACAGAATCGTATGCTGAGAAAAAGTCTGAAAGTTATCCCACTTAAGTTTATTAAAAGTTGATTGGCAATAACTTCAGTCTAATTTCTATAAAGTAGTAACCTTTACAAGGAACATTGATATTACATATTGTAATAAAGCAGTACATATAAATAAAGTTGTAAATAGTGTTATAGTTGTAGAAGTAGTTGGTTCTGAAGATTAGCCAGAAAACTTTCAATGATGAAATTTCAAAAGCTGGAAATCTTGGGCCTGATCTAACTCCTAATAAAGTCAATTGGTGTTTTCCCATTAACTTCATTTGGAGCAGAAGCAGGCCCTAACATTTCTATAGTACTATGCTTCTGAAATACTAAGATGGCTGTATTTACTATGCAGTGGGAAAAGAAAAATAAAAAACAAAATTATTTCCCTGGAAGTTTTGCAAGCAGTAACTGATGTAAATTAAAATAATAAACAGTAAACAAGTCTGAAAGCAAGTATTTTGCTAAATGTTTTTTCTTTTGATATGAATATAATTCCTTTGGCTAGCTGAAAAATATGCAACTGTATTACTGCCTGACAGTGGAGAAGTATTTTTTGTAAGTGATTTTTTATACTTGTTCCAGTTAGAAGTCATATAACAGAAGTATTTACTTTTATTTTCTCCAGTGTTAAAAGAACAAGGGGATGTTCAGTGAAATTAGAAGGCAACCTGTAAAGTAATATTTTATGCTCTTATGACTCAGTGGAACTCACTGGCACAGGATGTCAGGTAGTTTTGAGAGATTCCTACAAGAATTGTATGTATACGTACATACATATATATATATATATGTGTGTGTATGTGTGTTAGGAATATGAATTATATGTATACATGTATATTTATGGGAAGAAGATTTATTCCAGTTCAGTACACTGCTGTGTCACAGTATGAAAAGCCTTTTGCTTTAATTTTAGAAGAGTATTTAAGCTGTTGCCAAAGCTGGGAGACAGGACTGGTAGGTTAGTCTCAGAATAGCAAAGAATATCATGATATTTCATATCTGCATTGATCTTTATTGCTTCTAGTTCTGATTTGCCTTGTGGCAAAAAAAGGTATTTCCCTGGAGAAAAGGCTGTCTACCCCTGTTGCTTTCCTGCCCTCTCTTGCCTCACTGGCCCTTTGACAGCGTCTCCATCAATCATTCTTCAAGATTAAATATTTCATATACCAAGTCTTATATTTCTTCTGCTCCTTAAGAAGTGTCTCAGCCATCCCTTCTTCCTAGTAGATAAGTTCCTACTGCAGCTTCCTGAGGATTATCGTTGGGTTCCTTTCTTGACGACAGAGAGAAACTGCCAGTTCCTTCTATCTGCCTTTGTAGAACAGGGAGTTGTCATTCCATGACACCTGGCTAATGTCCTGGGTATCTCTGTCTTTCGGCTTTGGTTATGAAGTAAATGCTATATGGATTATGCAGAGAAAAATGAGAATGTGGAGAAGGCACCTTGAAACAGCTTTCACCCTCCCAACTCCTTTATGAGGAAATCACTGTTATTGTTGCATCACCCAAGAGCATTTTTTTAAGCATATTCAGTGCTAATGACCCTGTAAATTAATAAAATGTACAGTTAGCCAATTAATGCAAGAGTTTTGGTAGAACTGCAAACTCTTGTAATAAAATGGCTTTCTGTCAGTCTCTAGGCCTTGGGGGCAGAGGAGCCCACTCTATCTCTGTTTACGTTCATTGAGTTTGTTTGCATATATTGTCTTTGTTTTGCCTTTCAAGCCATGTGAACAGGAGTCCAGTATTGCAGCAAGCTGTTACCACTTACGGGTTTAAAAAATAATACAGAATGATTTTTGAGGTACGTTAGAGAGGTATTTTGACCCCAAAAATTAATTTTTTTTTAGCAGATGTCGAATAAAATTGTGACTTGCTGGGCTCTTTCACAGTTACACAGTCAGCTCTCAATTATTGAAAAGAGAAATAGAGTAGACTAACCCACATAAAACTAAGACATTGCTAATACAAAGCATGTGCACATTAGATAAGAACTTCCTGTGTTTATTACATTTATCAAGGAATGAAGTTAAGCCAAAGTAAAAAGTGAGATCATAAATTCAAAGAAAAATAGTGGGTGTTTTTCCTTTTTTTTCTCCATAGCACTACTAATCTGCAACCTGGGTTAGACACCCACAGACAACCTAGAGTTGACTGTACAGTTCTGCTTGCCACATAGACGACTTCCTTCTAGTTTATATTCATTGAGAGCTGTATAAACGCACTCTACTATTTGACTGACTTTTCAAAGAAAAGAGATGGCTTAGTCTGAGTTACTGTTCTGCAAAAACACCAATATATGTGCTCAGCTTTGGTTTACTGAAGTGATTTTGAGTGTGAAGAAATCAGTGATCTCAAGTCAGTAATGATCATAAGTGTTGGCCGTGGCCATTAAGAGCAGGACAGGATGACATTTTGCAATGCATATGCCAGCAACAAATCAGAGTTTGATATTACACACTGTGACTTTTCTTGAGTGACCTGAAAATAGCTCCTGCTTTATATTTAGAAAAAAAATATGATGAAGCTGTCCATTTAAGTGGATAAATTCTTTATCTGGCATGGAAAAAGAAGGGTGAATTTTAAAGATTGCTAATTATAAATAATGAAGAGGTTTTGTGATTATTTTTTTTATTTGACTGAACTGTGTTATTATATAAGTATTTGATAAAGACATGCAAAGTACTACAGTAAATTAGATTATTAGAAATCTAAGGAGGAGGTAAGTAACAACAATCTTTAGCCATTTGAAATAAAATAATTGTAGTTGTCCATATTATTCATAAAGTTTAGATAACAGAACAATTATTGACATTTTCAGTACTTAGTGATTTTGTGGACTTGATGCGTTTAAAGGACAATGTCTTTAGACAGTGAATTGACTGATGTAGCCCAGTGAGCGACCATGCTTGTATTTAATAAGCACAAGAGATAGAAAACTGGAATTCATTTGATAAAATCTTCAACATACTCTACATGAGCTACAAAAAAACTTCAACAAATATGAGGCAAATTACTGTCTCCAGAGATTACTCAAAATTATCCCTGTGCTAATTCATTAAAAGTCTACTTCACTTTTGTTAAAAAGCCATCTAGTTAAAGATGTGTATTTTTTTCATCCCTTCACTGGTTGACTAAGACAAGTTCTGCTGTAATATGGAGTTAAAAATCCTAAGTATGAAATGATTCATTTGAATTTCTGTTATGCCACCTATATGTGACATTGTTGTAGCCCCATGTTAAACAAATACACAAAGTTTGTGATTCAAGAATTGTGGGCAAAAAAAAACCCAAACAACCAAAAAGCTGTCACATGCTTGCAGTTCATGCTTTCTTTTACTTCCCATGGAATGTTAAAGTTTCAATTTTAGGGATGCAAAAGCAAACTCTAGAAAACTAGTATGTTGGGGAGGAAAGAATAGCCAGAAATACATTAATTACAGTTGTCTTTGCTGTGAAGAAGGTTATCATATATGCATTGTATTTTCTGCATGGTTATAATCTGCCAGATTGCCTACTTTTTGCCAGTATATATGTGATACATATATAATTCTCGTGCCACCATTAACAGCATTTCACAATGTCCTTTTATTTTCATTCGATAACCCCCAAGCTCAGACATGCTAACATTCTTACACAAATTGAAGAAACTGCTAAAAATAAAAAGTTTTGCACTATAATAATCTTGTTGGATCACGTTGAGATAGTTTAAGAGGGTTGCACAGACACTTGAGGACTATTGGCAGCAGGTTGCAGGATGTAACAGTTTTCAGCCCTGTTTGTAAGTCAGTTGAAATTCTACTGTTGTCCCATAATGAAACCATCTTCTGTGGAAGTAGCCCACTACAAACCTGTGTCCCACTCCCTCAGTTTAAGTAGGTCATTGGTTATGCATACTCTGAATACTAATGGGTGAAATACAGCAGTGACCAGAGATAAGAAATAGGTAACAGGCCAGGCTACAGGCAGGTGGCACATGCCTGTCTTAGAATAAATTACAAGATTCAGAGGCCCAAAGGTAAACGTTTTTGTGAACTGGTTGATACTTCATGCTCTGCTGTTCCCTCCAAACTGACTGAGATCTGTTGCATCGAGAGAAATGTGGCTGGCAGGTTGAGATAGTTGATGGTCTACCCCGGTCCTCTACACTGCTCTCATGAGATCCCACCTGGAGTACTGTGTTCAGTTCTGGAACTCCTATTACAAGAAAGATATGGATGTGCTGGAATGTGTCCAGAGAAGTGCCATGAGGACGATCAGAGGGATAGAGCACCTCTCCAATGAGGACAGGCTGAGAGAGTTGAGATTGTTCAGTTTGGAGAAAGCCCCAAGGAGACCTTACTGTGGCCTTCCATTATCTGAAGGAGGCCTACAAGAAAGCTGGTGAGGGATGTTTTAGGGTGTTGAGTACTGATATGACTAGGAATGGATCCAAGCTAGAGGAGGGTAGATTTAGATAAGACATTAGGAAGAAGTTCTTTGCCACAAGGGTGTTGAGACACAGGTTGCCCAGGGAGGTGGTGGAAGCCCTGTCCCTGGATGTTTTTAAGGCCAGGCTGAATGTGGCCCTGAGTAACCTGATCTATTGGGAAGTGTCTCTGCCCATGGCAGTGGGATTTGAACTAGATCCTTGTGGTTCCTTCCAACCCTGACAGTTCTGTGATTCTGTGATTTCATTTCAAGCTCCATTTCATCCCACCCATTACCAATTGAGCATTTGTTTTAGTCTTTAGTCAAGTTTCTAGGTTCTTTAAAATATGAATTTTATAGTAAAACATATTTGTAGCTTTGCACTGATCATGGAGATATATATAGATACAGATATGGATACAGCTATGTATCAGTGTATGTATTTCCTCATTCCCATAAGCATTTCCTGTCTTACAGATGCACAAATCCTATTTTTGGAATTAAAGCACTCTACAATTACATGTTTCCTGAATTCTCTCTGAAGGTCCTTCAGCTTTGGAAATTTCTCCTGTTTGATCCAAAACACTAAATGCAGATTATTAGGGCACACCACTGGAAACACTTGATTTGTCTGACTGTTGGACTGTTTGGACATCATGAAGACTGGAGATGTATATTTAGCTCCTGTGTAATAATTTCTGGTAATAACTGGGCAATAGAATTGATAGTGGTGGGAGTGCTAGAATCAGATATTTCAGTAACTGCAACTTTCAATTACATTCTAAAACATCTAGCGCAAAGGAGAAAGGCTTGTTTTCTAAGATGATTATGTAAATGGAAAGTAAACACACAAATGAGTACAGTTCTATAGGATTTTGATTAACATATTCATCACAACTATAGCAAGATATGGGCATAAAGCAAAAAAGAAGAAGTAGCATACCATTCAATACATAATTCTTGCACCTTTGGGTCAATTCTTTCAGTTCCTACTCAAGGAAAATTCTCCCTTTCTTTTGTGGAAACTTGTCTCAATAAAGACTGTAAGATCTTGATAATTTGCATAAATGTTTACATTTTTCACTTAACTAGTTTTCATTGAGATCATGGTGTAGCAGGGCTTTAAATATAAAGTCTGTTGTAGTCCATGTGCAAAACCAATCTTTTGATTGGTTTCAAGTGGTAGTGCATATGCATATAGAAAGACTTTTCTCAGACTCTTCAAAATACTGTAGTGTAGTCAGTACCAAGTAGGGACAGCTCAGGTCCTGGTGGAAGACCACACTAGAATATGATAAGAGAGTATAAAATCAGATGCAAGGAAGGCAAGGGACATACAATAACAACTTCCTATGTTAATAGCTGTAAGTAATATTTCTTGACTTGTTTGTAAACCTCCTTGTAAGTTCATAAGTGTTGGTAAAGGCATCTGTGGTAAGATAGGGTGTAGTGCTCTAGCTAAGCGTATGTAGGGGTAGACTGGAAGCAGTGCACATTACAGCTGGTTCCTGCACTAAGCACCTTGTGTGGTGGTAACAGTCACTAAACTCAGCAGCCTAAGGATTTACTAAAGGTGGATTATTTGGTCACAGTCAAGTTCTTGGAATTTGTTTTTCTTTCAGAGTTCTCTGTGTGTAGTTTCTGTCCGTAATAGGTGGAAAGAACTGCATGTAAAGTGAATGAATGGATTGTGCAAATCCTTTTAAGCTCAGTCTTGGTGTGAGGAATTTCATAAGGGTAGAAATAGATATGGAAGCTCCTCACAGTTTGCAACATCTCTCAAGCACTCTCTTATTTCAGTATAGTTAGCATATACACACATAAAGGGCTCAAATGGTCTGCCCCAGTCAGTATTCACTCTCTCCTTCCAACATACATCTCCAGAAGGGCAGACAACATTGTTGAGACTCTTCTATATGGATGCCCTTCCTTTGAGAGGCACATTGTCACAAATGCTGGGATTTGTATCCTTTTGTATTGAATGAAAGAATTTGATTTTGTATCATTTAACATGACATTTGCTTCTTAGTGTACTAACTTAAAGGCAATATTGAGGAAAAGTCTGTTGCCCACTCCTGTCAGGAAGACCACCAGTCTAACTGGTAAGCACAGTGTAGGTGGGAATGCAATGATCCGTTGTCATCAGTTTAAAAAATGTGGATAAAATAGCAAATTAGTGCAATATTTTATTATATTAAACTCCTGAAGGGGTTAATTTCCTGCTTTGACATTTTCCTTATGCAAATATCCACATTCTATTTCATGCAAGACAGGTTTGGCAAATGTAGATGTTTTGGATAGTACTGACGTCTGAATTATGCCATCTAAGGACAGCTGCTGGCTGCTAAATAATTTATTCATTTAGAGTTCAGAAGAGACTGTGTAAAACTGGGTACCACCAAAAAAAAACCAAAAACCCAACAAGCATTGTTTTCTTAAGCCAAGTATGTGATCCACTAAACACTGGCTTCAGTACCTTGATGTTGCCAGCCTTAGCATTCAAACCTAATACAGAATTAGAAATTAAGCTGTCAAGATAAACTCTAGTCACTGAACATGGCTATGAAAGGTTACTGTTATCTATATTCTGTGTGACTTGTTCTTTGCAAATACTGAAAAAATGTGTATGATAAGAGTCAGAAAAGCCTTGACCATACTCAATGAATAAAATGACTATTTGTTTTGATGAAGGCAGGATTCTGTCTATAAACCTTAATTTTGAAAGACAATGCATGCAGGCCATACAATTGATGCATGCATTACATTAATGTGTGCCCAGCATGTCTGGAATGGTTTTAAGGCTCAGTTCACATCCGTAAGGCTCTTGGTTCTGTTTTCTTTATGTCAAGGTCTTCATATTATGCACTTACAGCAATAAATTCTTAACTCCTGTTGTAATTTGTGTTTATATAACCATATTGCTTAATAGCCTTTTTATAGACAAGTGCCCATTTGTATTAAGTTCTGTGAAAAATCAGCCTCTGTATAAAAATACCTGTTAAAAGATAGCACAAGGTGGGTACAGACATGTGGGATTCCAAAGAAATGGTGAGATAGTGTTGGTAAGCACAATGGGAAATCTCAGCATATTCAGGAGTTTGTTGCATTTTGTGGTTTTTTTTTTATATTGCTTGTGCTGCATTTTTTGTGTGTTTGGTCTGTTGTGGTGGTGGTTTTTTGGTTAGATATTTGGTTCTTCTTTGAGATGATTGAAAAGTAAAGTTTTGAAAGAATTGAAAAATTAAGAGAAGAGCAGCTTGAGAGAAAGTACAAAGGCTGTCTCCTCAAAATCTAATTGTCAGTGATAATTGTCAGTGATAGCCTGTCAACATGAGCAGATTGGAAGCTCTTGATAAAGAACTAAAGATGTTAGGCTAAGAAGACTAAAATGAAGTACCATAGAACTTGAGGAAAGAACTGAAAATTACTACTGATTCACAGCATTAGGTAAAAAGAGGTAGAGGCGATGTTCAGAGTAGGGTTCGTAAAACAATTGGTGAAAGCCGAGATTAACTCCAGAATGTGACTGCAGTCAGTAAGCTTAAAAAGGAGGGGTAGCATAAAATGAAAGGATAGTTGCCAAAATAATTGGAATACAGACACTTCTCTCTCTCTCTCTTTTTTTTTTTTTTTCTTTTCATTAAGGAAAGAACTGCATAATGCTTGAATTGTTAGAAGAGGAGAAAGGACAGAAGGCGATGAAACTAGCAAAAGAGTGGTTGAGAAACAGAACTAGATATTGGAAAGGGGGATGGGCAGTGAGGATAGCTGAAGGGAAGGCTTATGAAAGATGAAATTTGGATGAGTGTTCTTGGAGTAAAATGAGGATATAAAGATTTGAGATTCCAGATGGAGGATATTGGGAAAGATGGAAAGGAGGATGATATCAGTTAGAGAAGGGACAGAGAAGCAGTGAGAAGCCTTCATGCAGGAAGAGCCAACAGTGAAGACTGCCCAGACAGGAACAGATTCCTATTGTCTGTTAGAGATTCTGTTTGTCAATGACATTGTGCTAACCCATGGCAAAAGGAGGCAATGTCAAAGGATTCCAGCATTAGTGAAGTCTGGGCAACTGTGGTCTTTTACCATTTTTTCCTTTCTAACATTTTAACAAAATTTTCTTTTCTGCTTCCATGTTCTTTTTCTTGTTCTTTTTGCAATGGTACCCTACTAAGAAAAAAATACATATTCTTCATAAGTAACACTGCACATTTAAAGTATGGTGGCCCAGCAATTTTGATCACTTTCAGACTGAATGATAGCTTTTCAGAACAGTGCAATTTCTGTGCAATTTCAGAGTACTGCAGGTTTTTATTGTCATTATCTCCCATAATGGTAGTATCTTGGTCTGGTGAAGTGACAATTAGGATGAAAGCCAGTAACTTCCAGGTTCTCATTGCAGCTTTGCCACTAACATTGTTGCATGGGTGATCTTGGGTGATTCATATAGACCAGCTTTTCAGCCATCCCCTAATTTTAAGCAATTGAAGGTCCTTTTGGATTCCCAGTTTAAGACATTAGTGATTCTATTTCCAAGGGAATGCAGAATTCTTAAGTATAGATTATGTTAACATGGTGGGTGCATAGGTGGTCAAACTAGAAAAAATGTTCTATTTAACTTGCTTTGCCAAGCCTTGGCCTTTTCCTGGAAATTTAATCTTCCATTTCTCAGACTTTTACTTCCTGAGAAACTGAAAATATTCTATTGAGAAAAGTTCTATTTCTGACCACTCTTGAAGATTGAGGCCAACAGTATTTCCAGATGATCTTCCAAAAATTAGGTAACCAGATTAGTGGTCAGCTTGACAATGTGGATTGCAAACTTCTTTTCTGGATAGTTTGCCAGTTGAATAGAATGGCTAATAATATAACTTACTTGAAGGATGAGAGGCTTTATCTTGTTTAGATTGGAAGGGACCTCAAGGATCATCCAGCTCCAACCCCCCGCCATAGGCAGGGACACCTCCCACTAGAGCAGGTTGCTCAAGGCCACATCCAGCCTGGCCTTAAATGCCTCCAGGCTTAATTATGTAATGTTTCTAGATTTCTGAAACTTGTTACAAATCACTGTAACTGACTAGGCCATGATAAGATACCCACAGCTGTCCTAGGTAAGCAAATAATTGTTAAGAGTTTATTCAGTTAAAGGCTGATGAGACAGTTTGGTGGTCAGTTTTCATTTTTGGCAGTACACTGCAGCCCAAAGGTTAGAGACAACTGTGATGGATGATTTGGGATGTTCAGATAACCTCATCTGGCCAAAAGATATGTTCATTATGTTGTCAAAGAACTGAAATGTATGCACTGCCCATCCGTCTGGCATATAATTTAAATACAGCTGAATTCCTGACCTCAGATATGATATAAGCATTTCAGAGTAGACATGACTGATACATTTGCATGAACAGAGGCTTTTAGAATAAAATTACATTATAAAAGCAGAGTGAAGAAAACTCTTCAAAGATCCAGAGACTTGGGACAACATTGATAGATTATAACATACTCAGATCAAAAAGTATTTTACTGAGCACTAAATAATATTTTTAATGCTTGCACAAGGCTTTTAGTACAATTAATAAAGTGAAGAAAGGTGTCAGTGGTCGAAGTGAAACGGAGATACTGAATTCATCACAATGAGTTTTCTGAGGGCTGAATACATAATCTGCATGATTTTAAATATTAAAAACCTTTGTCAGGGTAGATGTGCCTGCAAAAATGCAAGCTGGCAGTTACACATGATTAAGTCACAGTTGTCTGGGCAATTCTATATCTGGGTTACAACAGAAATCTATAAATAAAACCAATTATTGATACTTGATTTTTTGTTTTTTTATTACTAATGTCAGGAAGGAATGCTGTCATCAGTTAGGTGGATTTTAGCAATGTTATTTTGACACCTTCATATCTGAAATCCAGTCATACTAATACAACATTAGAAGCCAACCTGCAAAAACTGAGTGATATGTAATAACTCTATGGGAACAATATCATGATGGAAGCTAGATGGGTCCCATGGGGGTCTGTATGAGCAACCTAGATTCCCTTGACTGTCAGTGGGGCTTCAAGAAACAGATTGATAGTTTGATTGACAGGCTTGGAGAGAGGTTCTGTGAATTCTGGAGGCCTTCAATGCAGACACCTAAATCAGAGCCTGCGGTGTAATGGTGAACACACTTCAGTCTTTCTTTTGATCTCTGTGAGAACACTGCTTCACTCTCAAGACCAAATGTAACAAAAAGAGAAGAGTCATTCTTCTTTCACTGTACAGGAGAGATAGTGCATGAATTTAAACTTCTACACAAGCAGATGGCAATATTTTCCACTCCCTTTTCTTGGCACATCACTGTTGTCAAATCACGAATCTAGGGATATGTTTATGAAGAAAGCTAATAGCAAAGCCTCCCTCTGCTCTATGAGCAGTTTGAAGACTGATGTATTTCTCACAGTCTCATGTGCATGTTGAAAACCTGCTTCTCTTGTGGGCGCTCCTGAACAGCCTGTCAATAGCTGTTCCTGCCAGTGAAGCTCTTGTAGATACGCATGGGACACTCACGTCACCAATGTCGGAGCAAGTGACCCTGCCTTCTAGTAGATCCTAAAAATCCACATGGAATTTAGTAGTTCCATATGGCAGAGACTTCTGTCAGCACTCATGGAAGTAATGTTTTGCTAGCAGAGTTAGAGGTATTAGATATTTTTGTGACAAGTATCCAATTACCACTTCCTTTGTGCAAATACTGGCCTATTCTTTTGTCAGTTTTTTTTTCCTTTCTCTATTTCCAGCTGCTAGAGCCTTGACATACTGTGTTCTTGGAGGGCAACAACAGCAAAACTCAACCATATTTGTCCTATTCAATGAAAGTTCACCAAATGCTAATTCGTGCCCTGAGTTAGTTCCGTCTGATGCCCCTGTGCTTGCTTTTGATTGTCTCATTGTAGGAAAGCAGAGTTCATTTGCAGGTGAAAATTTAGGCTTACCCTGTCAGGACTTAAAGTCTATAAACATTTACAGCATCTGATCTTTACTCTCTCTTTGTTGTTGAGTGGTGTGCAGGCTCAAGAACAACCTAAAGTGCAAAATGTTCTGTCCATCGCAGCTCCTTGCTGCAACTCACAATGACAGTCCCATGGTACCTTCCTACACACATCATCTAGCAAAGAATCCAGAAAGACCATGGGATATCTCTAGTGGGTTCAGGCCATGCTGTGGTTACAGCTGTTCCATTGTTCTGCTTGAAGAGCATATTAAAACAAAGGTGTTATGTCAGCTTTTTGAAAGCCTCTTCCTGAATGCTGTCTTGCATCCAAATAGTCCAAGCTATGAGCTGCTCACAGCTCTCAGGGTGATTTCTGCAGTTAGAGGGGGTGAGCAAATGCATCTATACTCAGTATCTGTCGTAGCATGGGCTTGTCCTTAACCGACTGTCAGACTAGTCAGGATACTCATACCTTTGTTGTCACTGCTCATTCCTGTAACACAAGCAGCACAATGAGCAACAAGAGTTGTCTCCAAGGACCAAGGAAAGAAGAAACTGGGGGCACTGCAGAGTAGGCAAAGGAAGGAACTGTAGTTGAAGGAAGAAGATAGACATTGGATTTCAGTGTGAAAGAAGATAACATACAGATGACAGAAATTGTCAGGAGACAGAGTACCTCTGATCAGCTTGGATGTTTGGGGAACAGAGGTAATGTGTACAGACTGAAAGAGACACAGGGTTGTGGGGCAAGGAGCTGAAGAAATGTATGGGCAGGTAGGCTCATGGGTCTAGGTGTGAGAGCTTGATGGTTTGAAAGGCTATCAGAATGTCGCCCTTCATTGACAGTCATTCTATTCATTGGGAGGTTGGTTTAGACATATCCAAGTTGTATTTGGTTTAGGGGCAAATGTGAAATATGCTCCGAAAGTGAAGTAAAGGCAGCCAGAATGTTCTCAAGGGTCAGTGGCAATTGTTCCTGGTGGTGCTGTTTTTTTCCTGGGCAGCTAGCCATTTCGGTGTGCATCTCATGAAGCGCAGGACAAGGCAGAGGGAAGGTATGTGAGGCCATACTTTAAGGAAGTGTGTGATTAGATGCTTCTTCTGCAACCTCTCCCAGTGTGTTCCTCCGAGGTCTTGACTGGAACAGAAAGCTGCTGCTCCTTCACAGAACTCTTAAGGGAGAATGGAACAGCATTGCCTTGTGCCCTCATGGGGATGATTTCTTGCCTTCTTTTCCCCCATGTGACACAAGCAGGGAAATTAATATTCCAGCCCACTGAGCCTGCTTGGTAATTCCAGCACAGTGTTATTTAAGATGACTGAGATGGTTTTTATTTATTTATCCCATCTAACTCAGCATTTGAAAAACCTCAAAGACGAGGTTATGTGCACAAGCACAGTTCATTTGTTTGTTGCAAAGGAACCCAGTCATAAAATGTGTATATCCAAGGCCAATGTGGAATTAAGACTTAAGCCATTTAAGAAAGTCTGCATGTGAGTAAATAACTTAAGCCTTCTGGTACCCAAAAAGTATGCAGAGAGAGCCCAGAAAACTGAAGCTTTCAGCACAACACTGCCCTCTGGAGCTGTTTCCATCACTCTCATAGCAAAGCAAACAAAGGACATGGGGAAAAACAGAACAGGTCTTGGTCTCCAGTGTAAAAATGTGCACAGTGCGCAGTGCCATGAGTAATGCAAGTAGCTACACTGCAAAAGTGATGGAAACATAAAGACATCCTCATCACAAATACCAACAAATATTTTTCCAGCGTTGAGTGGAAGGTGGAAAGAAACCGAGAATTTTAAACAAACCTGGAAAGAATGACATACAATAACAAAAGTGCTTTTAAATTTTGCTTAAATGTGTTGGCAGCATGCTAACAAAGAAAAATCACTATGCTATTGGGAATGAAAAAATAATTTTCTCCCTCAAAAATCTATTTTGGATGCAGATCTTTTTCTGCTATGCATCCTTTCACATTTTGATAGTGTTTATGTCAACGCAAAGATGATATGTTACATTGTGCTGTCAAGAGCTTACCAAAATAAACCTCATCAACAAGGCATTAAATAATAATATCACCTTTCCCCTGAAGTTTTTATATTCTCTGTGATGTACTTATGCATATTTTTAAAAGAACTTAAATTATTGATTCCCTCCTTCCATCAAACCTGTCTAACCAGTCAAGTGTATATAGAATGCAGTCCTGTACAAAGCTCTGTTAAAGAGCAACCCACAACCCTTAATTGAAAGCATGGGCTTGTTAGAAATGAATTTCTTGAACTTGTGAAAAACCTATAACAAATAACAAGTCATCATTGCTGTTATTTATGATAGTAGATCTTATTCTTAGCAATACACGTGGACAGAATTGCATCGAAGGATGCAGAACTACATTCCAATAACTTCTCCACCCATTATTTTTCTATTAAAGTGAATGATGGGAAGACTGAGGTTAGAAGGGACCTCAGGAGGTCATCTACAGGAGATCATTCAGGGTAATACCCAGTCAGGTTTTGAGTGTTTCCAAGGATGGTGGGTCCACAATTTGTTTGGGTAACCTGTTGCAGTGTATGACCACCCTCACAATAAAGAAGGTTTTTTCTTAAGTTATATATCCTGGGCTTCGGTTTGTGCCCATTGCCTCTCATCCTGTCATTGAGAAGAGCATGGCTGTCTTCTTTACTTTCCCAGTCAGGCATAAGATCCATCCTTAAGCATTCCCAGTTAAGCAGTACCAGCTTTCTCAGCCTCTCCCCATATGCCAGATGAGCTAGGAGCTTAATTTATTTGTGGTCCTTCATTGGACTCTCAATTATGTCCATGTCTCTTTTTTTACAGAGGAGTCCTGTGGCAGAGCTAGTACTCAACCAGCACTGAGTAGAAGGGAAGGATCACTTCCCTCACCATGCTGGCAGTGCTTTTCCTAGAGCAGTCCCAGATGCTGTTATCCTTCTTTGCCACAGGACTTATTGCTGTCCTGTGTTCAATTTGGGATCCATCAGGATCACAAGGGCTTTTTCTGCAAAGCAGCTTTCCAGTCAGTCAGCCCCAAGCCTGTACCAGTGCCTGAGGCTCTCCCACCTGGGAGAAATTCATAGTGCAGTTCAATAATCAGCATAGTAGCTGCCAGTGTTTGAAAAGAACTGAAATAATGACTTGGGAATAAATGACTCGTGTTACTGTAGTTGAAAGAAAGGTTATTTGAATACCAGTAGGCTAAGGGGAATGAATTGCAACAAACAAATGGCAAGAAAAGGGAAGCAGTGGTCCCTTGGCGAGTGGGTGTCTAATCGTAGAAACAGCTCCTGAGTGATTCACTCAGGGCTTGATCTAGTACACATTTAAACCAGAGAGCATCCCCATGGTTTTAGGGGGCATGGAAAGAAGCCAGAATGCATCATGAAGAAAAGAATAAAAGTTGCATAACAGTATTCTTTTTTCTATCCTGCCAAGAATAAACACACAGCAAAGTAAGCTTCTAGAAATAATGGGAAATTCTGAAGAGATTTCGTAAACTGAATTTGGAGTACTAAAAATTGCAAGAGCATTAGTAATCTTAGCCTCAGTGAGATCAGCAACTGTTTAGCTGCAAACAATTCATTATATACATAAATGATGGCAGGACCGATACATATATGGGAAAGGATATCCAAAGTAAATGACACACAAATTCTACTGTCCTCTCTCCATTGCTCAGGGAGTGAAACCTAGTGTGGTGCTACAAGATTTAAATTCATGTAAATGTCTTTGGTAGTTGAGTGCTGTGCAAGTAGAGAAGATAAATGATTATACATTTTACACTATGAGACTGATTATGAAATACTGGTGCCAACACTGCAGTATATAATGGAGCTAATAATAATTATCAGGTTTCATCCTTACTGCAGATCAGTACATTTAATAACATGTTTGAATTTCACTTCAAATCTGAATGGATGGCATGGGTCAGTTTGGCTGACCTGTGTCTGAATGTATCAAAAAGACTCTTAAAAGCTGCTTTTCCCATAACAAACTGAATTCCTCTCTTACTTCATTTTGTAAAATTTATGATGCAATTCAAGTACCTTGTCCTTTTCACAGGATTACAAATTGGAATAAAGTTGGAATACAAAGTTTACAGAGCACATGTCCTGGCTGGCTGGGAGATAGGTTCTGAATTTAGGACTACGGGTTAGGACTGGTTTTGGAAGATCACTTACGAAGCAAAGTGGTCCCTTCATTCCTGTTCTAAAATAGGAATAGATCAGAAAACTGAGGTGTTTGGTTTTGCTTCAGTGGCTTATTAGAGAATCTAGATTTCCTACACAGCATTCAAAATTTTACTTATTTCTCTATTTCATTAATAATTAATCTTAAAACTCAAGGCAGGAGCTCTTCTGTTCCCAAGGTGAAGTATTCTTCACCTCCCATGCTCACTATGCATTGCATTTTATATTTGATGTACAGATACACTAGAAAAAGTTTAAACTTCTTATTTCTGGATGGCTTTCAAGATAAAAATTGCTGTAGAACTTGCTTTGTTTCTTCTCATTGTTTATGCAGTTATCTGTATCATCCAGCCACATTTTGTTGCATATCAGCTTTTTTACTTGAGAACTTTAGGATTTTTTGTAGTTAGAATACATTCAGATACAAAAATCTCTTAAGTGCTCCTTCTAGGCTGGAATAGGGAAATTTGTCTTCAGTCAGGCTTTTTTACTGATAGCATTGTTACCATTGTCTCATTCTTAAAGGAGGAGAAGGTCTTGTCCTTCAGGATATCAATTTAAGACCAGCTCTGTGTATGCATTTAGCTAACTCAGAGGACATGTGATTAATAAATATGGCATCTTCATTGAGGTCTATGGTATATCTAATTGAATTGACCCCATTGAATTTAATCTTCAGATCCCAAACACACCAAATTTAAGTACAATTTTAAGTATAGTTATTAAATTATATTTTAATTTTACTAGGAAATATGGGCATGCAACACTTTAGTGGCGTATCTAATGAAAGATTAATAATGCCTCAAATCAGTTTAGAACAACTTAGAACTTTTCTTTAGAAAATGACATTATTTAGGAAATAATAACAATAAAACCAATTACTTAGCCAATATAGCTAAGAGCAAGTCCTTATTTGTCATAGGTTCTCTGATATTAGTGAAATCAATACACAGGTGAGGGTGTGGACTATCATCTAGGCACACTGCCAGTGAAGTAAATGACTTTACTCTTGACTTCAATAATATGAACTAGAGAACCAAAATTACTATCAAGATGACTAAGTTACGCACTGGAATGCCTAAAGAAAAGGCAACTCGTTCATACTCAATTCAGAGGAGTGGTAACATATCCTTAAAGAGTATTGTCAGTAATTGACAGGAGAAAGATGCCCACCCAAAGTGCAACAAAGAAAGCCTGCTAACTGAGCAAAGCAAGTAAGAGCTTTCTGTTAAGTGACAACACAGAATCATTCTTCTGACCTCCTGTCCTGGGAGGCTTTCCTGTCCTGTTCAGATGCAGAGCACAAAATCCTCTCCTGAAGAGTGCTGATTCTTTTAAACCTGGGTGGCTTTGGGCATGGTTAGAAATCTGATAATTCAATCCTTCCTGAGTCTGAGGAGATTCAAATCTTCAGTTCCTTCATATCATGCCCTAAGATGAGACTATGAAATGATCTGATTAAATGGAGCCATTGTTTCAAACAGCACAGGGAGACTGATGAAATCAAAAGAAAAGCAAGCATGGAGGAATTTGGCATTATGGCTCTTTGCTAAGAGATGCATGTCCTAGGTTACAGCCTACCTGATAAAATCCAGAATTGTTGCTGATGATTTTGGGCCACTCTCTGCAAACAGATTTTATGTGGGATGAATACTCAAGGATTTACTCAAGTTACAAACTAGGTAACTTGAGCCTGGTATCAGTATCAGGATAGATAAACAGCTAGTACAAGCTAGACAATGATTAGTTCCAATGATAGGATTTGAGATAGGCTTAACAAATGATTAATTGCAGTGAAAAAACCTTCTAATGGATTTATGTTTCAGTGCTTTTGACTAAATTACAAATGCAGTATTGGAGATGTAACATACTTACCTTTGGCACATCATTTGACCTCCACCTGTACAACTTTCTGCTTAAGAAACAGGATACAAAAGTAACTGGTTAGAGATTTTGACATCTAAGTAACTGACTTGTGAAACTGTAGACTCTAAAGCCTCATCAAATAAAACAAACAAAACCATTTATTGCAGCCTTCAAGAATTTGGTCACTATGAATCCTCATCAAATAAAAATAAATATTGCAGCCCTCAAGAATTTGGTCTTGACCTTAGATGGTCTCATTTTTTCATCAGTAGCCTGGAGGAAAAAAAAAAATAGTGACTGAGAAGCTTACAGGGACTGAAGGAGCAGTAAACAATGAGGCTGACAGGTCACGGGCACAATTTGGATTGTGTTTTTGAATGGGTACAGACAATATACGTTTCTGTTCAGTTTATTAGCTCATACCTAAAGATCAGGAGCTCTGTACTAATGAGTGATCACTCCAATGGTAGCTTGCTGCACTGGTAATCAGCCAGACATCAGTTCCCAGTACAGAAGTGTAGCTGAAGGGACCAAATGAAATCTTCACTGTTTAAACAAAGCCCTGTGGAAGAGGAGTAAAGAGATCATTTCACTCGTGCTTTTGGTGTGGATGTGGCTGCCATGAGAATACTATGACCAATTTCTCACTGGGTAAATGCTGGAAAATTGATCAAGGTTTAGAGAAGACCACAATGACACTTAACAGAAATTAATGAAAATACTATTAAGTCTGAAAAGACTAGAGGAACTGTTTTATTTGAAGCTATTGCTTAATCTTATCCTGGGAAAATAGAATTAATTTAGCTGAACAATCAGCCTGGTACAGGTCAACAGAAGGCAGAGCTGATAAAATAGCAACTCCATCAAAACCCCTTGATGCATTGGCATGTTTTACAGGAGGTTGGGGAATGTAGCGTGTTAATGCTGGGGCCATGTTGGGAATTCTGCAGTTGTAAACGTTTGTATGGACAGTCTAAAGCGAAAAGATTCCAAGACTTGACCCCTCATTGTTTTTACTATTGTGCAGTGCCAGGTGAACGAAAGAAACAAAGAAGGTCAGATCAGCCAGTCTTAGCATCTTGGTGCTAATCTGAACCATATATTTATCATACCCTAATTTAATAATTTGTATCAGCAGAATTATTTTTTAATCTGAGAACAAAATGTCACAAAACCTTTAATATTTCACATGTCAAGTCAAGCCACCATTTTGGGAGAAAGTGTTTTTTCCATAGTATTTCATCATTGAGTAGAAGTGCACAAGCTTGCAAAAACGAGGGTGAGGAAAATCTTAATTAATTTTTCCATTAAAATAATTTACTCCCTAGGGAGGGCATTATTGAGGTTTGGACAACATATTATTGTAACTGAAAGGGCAAAGCCATCACCATTTGTTAGTTTGGAAGTGGCAAAAATACAGAAGGTAACATTTGTGGCACAATAACCTGCTGCAAACAACTGCATTTTCTGGGGCTTTTCCCATGCAGGCTACCTTCCAATCTGTGAAAGGAGATGAAGCTTTGAGTACTAAATATTACCTGGTGAAATGATTTTGCACAGTGATTGACCTCCTGCTACGCGTCACTTACACAGTGTCCTTTCCCCTATCTGTAGCCTATAATAGAACTTTGGGGAAGAATATTAGCCCAGCTGTATATTATTTTCTGATTCATTGAATATAATTGTAGTTCTGGCAAAGCCTGTGACTGGTGAAAGAGATTTGGCCTCCACAAGAAAATGTTGTCACAATATGAGATGCTGTATCCTTATCTAATTTACTTTTTTTGAATAGAGACATTAGATGCCAAACCCACAAAGGACAATTTGCAACTTTCAGTCTACAAGACTCTCTAAGTTCTCGGCTTTACCTCTGGTGGCAAACACTCCTGTAGTCCCAGAAATCCTTAACAGATTCTCTTTTGCATATAGACCTTCAGCTCCTCTTCCCCTCCCATGAGTTCATCTCCTGTTCCCCTCTCATTAAGGCAACCTACACTGTAAATGCCTGATGCTCTTCTGCTGTGAAGATTCTGAGGGAGGAATAATGCTATCACCCTCTTGGTGGCTTCACCCACGTACATAAGAAAGACCTTACAAAATAAAAGAGTTCAGGTGTCTGTTTTCAGTGCTTCATCCATCTTTAAAGGTTCTGCTATTGCCCATAGAGTATCTCTTTCAGGCCATTTGGCACTGTCCTATTTTGACTGGGAGTAATAGTTAACCTTTGCTTAACACCCTGCAGATATTTACTTAGTGCTTCAATATATTTTCCCATGCGTACTAATAAAATACCTGCATTTACAGAGGACCTTTTATCCCAGAGGATTTCAACAAGCTCTGCAAGCTATAAATTTACAGCACTATTGTAGCTTTTTGTTCAGTATAAAAGACATTAGCCAAAGTCTGGGAATCCTGATGTTTTAGCAAGTGACTGCAGAACACAGAATTAAAGGAATGCGTGTTTTGGGGAGTGTTAGTGTAGGACATAGAGCTAGGTTCAACTCCCTGCTGAATCCACACCCACAAAACTCACACAGATGCCCCATGTGACTGGGGAAGGTGCACAGATTCACAATGCATATGGGCACCTGACACGGAGCTTCAGTGAAGCTGAAGGACTTCATCTCAGTATTGCTGCCTTCAAACTCTGCCTGGCTCCTTAGGTAACAGTAAATCTACCAATGCCTACATTTTCAGGTTTCTGGTAACTACTTAAAACAAAAATTACTGATGTTAATACTGTGCATATCCATGTGTAATATTCAGGCTTCAACACCGCTGCCTGGACTGAAAAATTTGTTTATCTCATGCCCTTACCCAGTGAAGAGTCACACTCTGTTCTTCTCAAGAACATTCCATTAGGTAAGCTTAGGTCGAGCTTAATGCAAAGTGGCAGCAGAGTTTAGTTCAGTACTGAACGCAGTATTAGAACTGCTTTGGGATGCATCCCGGTTGAGATTCCTGGGTTTGGCAGTGGCTGTCAGAGGTGGGTGAGATGAGGAGAGCGTGCTGCTTTCCACCCAGTCCCAGATGAGTGTGAAATCAACAAAGAGCAAGAAGAATGAGATTTCCCCCAGCTTTGCCTTTGATCATTGTAGGGACTAGTATCATTGGGGCTGAAGAGAGCCTGAAGCTTAAGTCTCTTTCTTCCTGAGCAAGCATGACAACTGTTAGATTGGCTTTGCACAAGGCGGCAGTTTGTCTCAAAGGAAACAATGAGACTTGTTCCACCTTTAGAAGAGCACTTGTGTGTGCTAAGCCTCAGAGAAAGGCTCTTGGGTATCTGTGCCAAAGGGGTAGAAATCTGGTTGCAGAGGCTGGAAAGAGATTGCTGAGCAGCCTAGCAAATCCCTTGAGGTGAAGGGACCTTGAGTTACAGTGTAGAGGACATCCGCCCTCAGCCCAGACATAGCTTTCATGTCTCACCCATGAAAAAAAAAATACAAGATCAGCTTTCTCTCTTCACACTAGGAAGCTGCACTGATACAGTAACAACTGAAGTGAGGATTATTTTCAGGATCTGACTTAGCTCCCAGGAAATGCGTATCTAAAATAAGCAGTCGTTTCTACAATTTTGGCCTTGGTATCAAAAGTAAGCCTTGGATTGCACCAAGTTAGGGAATGCAAACCTTTATATTGTGTTTATAACGTAAGCCAAATGCAAATTAATACTTTTCTTCATTTTCAGTTACCTCTGGCTATTTAATCTGTCCTCCACTAATTCTCCTCTGCGTTATTGCTCTAGAATTTAGAATAGAATAGAATAGAATAGAATAGAATGGTTTAGGTTGGAAGGGACCTCAAGGATCATCCAGCTCCAACCCCCTGCCACAGGCAGGGACACCTCCCACTAGAGCAGCTCGCCCAAGGCCTCATCCAGCCTGACCTTAAACACCTCCAGGGAGGAAGCATCCACAACCTCCCTGGGCAACCCATTCCAGTGCCTTACCACCCTCACTGTAAAGAACTTCCTCCTAACATCCAGTCTAAATCTCCCCTCTTCCAGCTTAAACCCATTCCCCCTCGTCCTAACATTACTAGACCGTGTAAATAGTCCCTCCCCAGCTTTCCTGTAGGCTCCCTTCAAATACTGGAAGGCCACTATAAGGTCTCCTCGAAGCCTTCTCCTCTCCAGGCTGAAGAGCCCCAACTCTCTCAGCCTGTCCTCATAGCAGAGGTGCTCCAGCCCTCTGATCATCTTCGTGGCTCTCCTTTGGACCCGCTCCAGCAGTTCCATGTCCTTCTTGTATTGGGGGCTCCAGAACTGCACACAGTACTCCAGGTGGGGTCTGACGAGAGCAGAGTAAAGGGGGAGAATCACCTCCCTTGCCCTGCTGGCCACACTTCTCTTGATGCAGCCCAGCACTCGGTTGGCTGTCTGGGCTGCATGTGCACACTGCCGGCTCATGTTGAGCTTCTCGTCGACCCAGACCCCCAGGTCCTTCTCCTCAGGGCTGCTCTCCAGCCATTCATCACCCAGCCTGTATCTGTGCCTGGGATTGCACCGACCCAGGTGCAGGACCTTACACTTGGCCTTGTTAAACGTCATTTAGTCTACATGATGAGATTAATTTAGTTGATAATGCTTTGAACTCATCTATAAATAGCTATTGATGACTAATAGGCAGTTTTCTGCTCCTGAAGTAAATTTGTTTCAAGCGAAAGGAGATTGTTTGGAAACAACACCTTAAATTTCCTGATAAATCAACTATTTAATGTTTAATACTGGGGAAACAAATCTATTTTTTTCCTCAGGCTAACATCTGGACAAAAAAAAGTAAGACAGCTGTAGAATATACAATTAGTATTATTCTGAAATGGAATATGTCTTCTTAATCCATAAGGAGAATTATTTTATGTGTGTTGTTTATATTTTTCTCTCTTAAAAAACAGGCACTTTAGATTAATTCCTACATGGCATCTGCAAATAAAGAGAATGAATAACCAAATACAAAATGCCTTTGCTTATTCCCAGCCCTGAAAGTTATTCATTATTTAAAATACTACCATTAAATGCGAACTATTTTCACAGGTAAGATGAAACAGGTAAATTTTTACAGGCATCCTTACAACTTTGGAAAATGTGACTATCTGTTTACTGGCAAGCTTTTCAGAGGTATCCTTAGTAATACACACACAAAGAGACATCACAGCTGTCTTCTGTCTTACATTTTTTATGCCACCATCACACTAGATGGTATTAGACCTTAGCATACCTTTCTTTTCGATTCTTTGTTCTACATCCAGTCTCAGTTTGCTTCTGCAGTTAAAACCAAAGGAGCTCACAGGTTTCCCTGTCTCTTCTGTGTTACAAGACAGCACGACTGCCACTGAATGATACTGGATTTACACAGCTGCTTGGTCCTGCTCAAGGACAGACTCCATAAATGCCCTGTTCAGCTTCATATAAACCAATCCAGCCCAGAGAAGGTTGTACTGAGCACATTTTCTGTTCTGTCAGTGGCTCTGTCATTTATAATCTTATAGCCACCTGCATTTGACCCAGGGAAAAGTACTTCATTGGGTAACAAACAAGAGCAGAAGCTCAAGGATGGGTTCTGTCAAACTGAAATATTACTTCCTCACTCATTCACAAAGGCAGAACCCACAATTAGGGAGGCTTCCTGATGCAAGTGTGCTGTACTGTGGGTACACAGGCAGCAGGGCTAATGGGGAGATGGTGCAAGTATGACCAGCATCAAAGAGCAGCGGCAGGCCTAAACCTCCCCATTCAGGTGACTTCTTTGAGTTTTCCATAATCTTTTGGAATCTCTACTGTGGCTAAAGTACACACTAGAGAACTGTGCAGAATAAGCTAAAACAGTTCTTGAAGGAAACAAGAAATTAAAGTGAGAGCTCATTATTAATATTTTCAAGAGGTAATGACTCAGCTCAGATGTATCACAATTCTGTTGCAGACTTTTCATCTTTGTTCCTGCTGACTCCACGCAAGGGATTTTGCTACTAAATGGAATCATACTTTCTGATGCAGGGCCTTACTTCATGCCAGTTCATTTCCTGTGCCAGTGAAATTACATCACTGTCTATGCTGTTGTGAGTATATTAGGAAAGTGTACAAAATATTCCTCAAAAGGCACTAGATCAATTCAAAATGACCTTAGATACTCAATGGGGCTCAACCCCAACATTAATACCATACACATGTACTCTGTACCATGTGATGGGGATGGTTTTATTGCTTTGTAAGTTCCCTACCACAGGGAGAGAGCCTCTACCTCTGCCAGCTGACATCTGATAATCCTTGCAGCAATGTTTTTCCATTTATATATGCAAGACTATCATACATGAAAGCCTACAACATTCTGTTTATAGTTTTAAAGAAAATCCCCTTTCCTTGGAAGTCAGTCAGTATTTTGAGCTCTCTTGGCACTCTCTAAAGGTCGAGATACAGGTAATACTCACAGCTTTTAGGCCACCCCAGACAGTTACTCATTCTAAGAATCTGTTTATGTTCTTCACCATGGAGTCTGAGTGATTCATTGCTTTAATCCATTCAGGCACCTTTACAATAATATCTACTGTACAGGAGCATAGTTTCTTGGTGTAATGAATTTTCCCCTCTTCAGCAGTCTAACCTGACTGATACAATTTGACTGATGACTGCTGTTTCCTGAAATACAAGTAGAGATCACATATTTCAATCACTCAGAGCATTTTAAATCAGATACACACCCTTCTGAGAAGCACTTACATGAGTTTTTACTAAGGTAAGTACTGCATTTTAAAAAAAAAAAAAAAAGTAACTTTGTTGGTAGCTTTGTAGATTGTAGATGGGAGGAAGGTGGTGTTTTCCAGTTCATTTGCAGAGTTGCTGGAGTGGCTTGGGTGTTCCCTGCCCCCCCACACTTTAGAAATCACCCAGACTAGACTCAGCNGAGGCTGGGGTTAGGAGAGAGATGCAGCTCAGCCAGTTCCCCAGCAGCAGTCCCAGTGAGAGAAGTGCCAAGTGAAGTGATGATCTATGTTTTGCTTTTCATTCTTATACATCTCAGCAAGCCAATGAGGGAACATCACCCTTGTTTTCCTTTTACAGCCTGTAATCTAGCTCTTCTCACCAAAACACTCTAGCTAGGCTCAAACTAGCACAGTTGCAATGATCAGTTTGTTGGAGTTCCATCAGGCAAGTCATCCATATTCCTATAGGAGTATTTCTGTTCACATTCTTAGTTTTGCCCTGTTCTGTCTTGATAAATAAAAAGACAGTGCTAAAAGGCCTTGTTTATCATCAGTAATTCAGTTTTAACTAAGAAAAGTATGTTCTCACTAATCAGAGCAATAATTTTCCCACAAGCTGTACCCTTCCCTAACATTCAATACTGATAAGAAGAAGTATCATCATTATCCCTGGAGGTGTTCAGGAAAAGACTGGATGAGGCACTTAGTGCTATGGTCTAGTTGACTGGATAGGGCTGGGTGCTAGGTTGGACTGGATGATCTTGGAGGTTTCTTCCAACCTGGTTGATTTCTATTCTATTCTATTCTATTCTATTCTATTTCTGCATCTTTCAAAAGAGATGTTTCTTTGTACTAAAAAACTTGTGTCATTACAGTCAGTGGCATTCTGGGCCATATCCCAGGCATCTCACAAGTTAGCTCTGGTCAGTTGCCAGCCCTCCCATCGTATTTTCTTTTATAAAAGTAACTCAGGACCATCTCCTGTGAATAAAACTGTCTACTGCATCATCAGGGACTGCAGACTATTTATGTTACATCTCTGAATATTTCTTCATAGTCCTATACTTATTCAGCAGCTCCTTATTAAGGCATGAAATCATTTGACACTTTGCCTGATTATCAAACAACAAGAGATAATCTATGAACACATCATTTTTGGTTATTACTACACTTCACTGGCACAGTTGTTAAGATTGCTTCAAAAATAAAACTTCCTCTGGGGAATTCAGTCATCTGCCAGTCACATTTTATAGTAACTTAAGCCATAGGGTTAGCTCCTCTTAAAGGTTTGTGTTGCATACTTTCAGCTAAATACATCATCCATTTAAAATGGATACTTGTCAGCCAATCATTTGTTGCATTGCAGATCTTATTTCTGTTCAAGTTAATATGGTTCAATATTTGCAATATTTTATGGTCAGATTGTAGAGGCAGCTGGAGAATCTTACACCAAAAAGCCTTCAGATAGCATTAGTTCTCTAGTATACTTTCTTCAGTGACATGATTTCAATGTATTTTAGCTAGAAATAACATTACACCCATATGATACCGCATTAAATGTTGGGCTTGACCTCCTTTATCTTTACAAATGCATAAGCATAAAGCATGTAAAGCATAAGAAAAGGGCAGAAGGGGATGATAGTTCACAAATCAGCAAGGTTTTGTGGTTAAGACTATCTGATTAGCTGGTTTACTCTGCAGCCTACACATCTCCAGTGCAAAGCTCATAAGTAGCATCTGGGTTTTCACACAACTTGAAGTAGTTGGCCTAAGTTATGCAAAGATTTCAGCCTATGTGTGGTTATGTAGCAAGCACGACACGACATCTGAAAGACTGTTATTATTAAGCTGCACATTTTCTGTATTCTGCTTTGTATCTTGGCAGTGGAGACTTTTTGTGTCATCACCTCACCTTCATTGTGCGAGTTAACAGAGCAGCTTCTGAGAAGCCAGGCAGTGTGTGACTTTTGTGACAAGATGTCTTCTGATCCTGTGTATTTCCATCAGACCACTTAGTCAGAAAGCTCTGAAGAACGGCAATCTTACCTGGTATTCAGAGGGCAAGTCTTAAGTATCATTGATTTTTCAGTAAAACTTTTGTGTCTTAAGTTCCCCAACTCCACTTTATGTCTCCATGGAGAAGTAAATAGCAGCAGCCTGACTAGCACTGGGGCAGAACAGCCTCTCTTCACCCACCATAGATGCTGCACTCTGCTTATCACAAGGGAACACCTTTAATAGTCTGTATTTCTCTTGCCTTATCTCAGGTAAAAATTAGGTGAAAATTTATTTTCCTGAACAAAATGTGTGTTTATGTTCAAAAAGATGACGTCTTCTGTAATTCTTGATTGTGCCCTTGTGAGATCCTTGTTTCCTAGTGGTGCAATACCAGTATTACATATCACCCTGTGAACTTCTTTAGGGAACATTTTGTTGAACAAGCCAGAATGTTTCTTTCGTTCTCTGCCACAAGCCACTAAGAATAAATCCCATTAAAAGTAATGCAAATTGCTGTCATTAAGAAGATAATCCTGTTTGGCCTACATAGAGTTCACATTTTTCTCCAGCAAAACATTACAGATTCATGGTTCATTCATCAAGAAGCACATAGTCCATGCACCAGTGCCGATACATAACACAATATCTTCATTTTGTTTTGCACTCATCTTTACATTATCATTGTTTTATGCAAAACAACTGTAAACTCTGGAGTCAAGCTAGCAGAGTTTATAGGTGACAGCGACCTGAAGCAGGCATCCTCGGTATTCTCGGTGTGTGGTCTGATACTGACCCAAATGAACTTGCACACATTCATTATACCTCAGTGTACCCAACACTAATAATATGTTAATGCTAATAATATGCTGCATGTCATACAGTCATTCATACCAAGATCCTGTCTGTGGGTAAATGGCAGCAAATCCTATGACAAGAGAATTTTAGGTTCTGAAACAGTGATTACATGGAAGATAGCACAGCCTGTCTAAATGAAATCTGAAAGACTGGCATCCCATGATTTCAATCCACAGTCCTAAAAATATCACGCTGTCCTTTCTAAAGTCATATAAACCATCACATTAACTCACTCTGAATATTCCAATGGAGTGTTTAGTAAGGAGATGGGATAGATTGAACAGGCAAATTAACAGCAAGTACTTCAAACATCAGCCTGAAAGTCATAATTTTTAGCAGAACATTAAGTTTTATTTGGAACCAGATGTTTCAGCTGATGCCCAGTGCACACTGTTAAATGAAGAGTTGCACGATCACTTTAAATGACTTGCACAGTTTCCCACATGTGGTTCAAGATAGCATTCTCCCTTCAGGCTTCCCAGACTTCTCAGAGTTCCTGGAAATTCAACCTGCATGGCATTAACAAAAGGATTATGTAAAATATTGACTTAATCTATAGTATTTCTTTATGTGAGTGGAAGTATTACACCTTTCTAATTGTTTGATGGTATTTTAAAATTTGACTAATTATCAGGATGTTACTGCTAGTTATCAAGCATGTTTACTAATTGACTCTCTTCAGGCTACATGTCTCTTCTTAGGACAGTGCCCAAGCTACTGGCCATAAGCATTTTTAGAATAAAGAAATGATTAAAATGGACAGCTCCAACAGTGCAGGAAGAACTGCAAGAGTGGTGGGACCAAAGGGCGAGTGCACAGACAAAACCAAACATGGATTCACAAAGGGGAGGTCGTGCTTGACCAGCATATCCTGTGATCGGATGAATGGCTTGGTAGGTGGAGAGCAGTCAATATCGTCTCCCAGCAGCACAGGATTGGAATTGTCAGGGTTGGAAGTGACCTTAAAAATCATCTAGTTCCAGCCCCCCTGCCATGGGCAGGGACACTTTCCACTAGATCATTACTAATGTTCAGGGCAACCTTACTAATATCTTACTATTAGTAAGATATTATCTCCTATACTATCTTCACAGAGAAACTGATGGGCTGGATGAGCAGAAAGTCAGATGAATTTAAAACTGTACAGGTAGATCCCCATGATGGAGATTTATGCTACAAAGTCTTGTTGAAGGCCTGTAGCCAGCAGTGTACCCCTGGCATTAATACTGTGTGTGATCCTCTTCAGTATGATCTGCACAATGGGGTAGAGTGTACCCTCGGCACATTTGCTGATGATACGAAACTGAGGAGTGGCTGACACATCGGAAGATTGTGTTGTCATTCTGAGGGCCCTTGACATGCTGGAAAAAATGGGCTGGCAGGAATCTTCTGAAGCTCAACGAGGGGAAGTGCAATGTCCTGAACAACCCCAGGCAAAAGCTCATGCTGGAGGCCTGCAAGCTGTAAGACAGAAAGGAACCTGGAAGTCCTGGTCAACTGTGTGCCACTGTGGGAAAGATTAATGGTATCCTGGGCTGCATTAGGAAGAGTGTTGCCAAAAGGTTGAAGGAGGGGATCCTTTCCCTCTACTCAGCTTTTGGGCATCTTTAGAGTACTGTGTCCAGTTCTGGCCTCCTCAGTGTAAGGAGAGGCACAGACATACTGGAGAGAGTCCAACAAAGGGCCAGAAGGATGATTAAGGAACTGCAGCATCTCTTCTATGATGAAAAGCTAAGATCTGGGATAGGTTAACCTAGAAAAGAGATGGCCTGGGGACATCTTATCAATGTGTATAAATATCTGAAGGGAGGATGTAAGGAAGACAGAGACAGACTATTTTTAGTGGTGGCCAATTACAGAATCAGAGTCAGTGGGCGCAAACTGAAATACAAGGACTGCAAGCTGAACATCTGTAGGTGACTGAGGAACAGCACAGATTGTGGAGTCTCAGTATTCAAAACCCATCTGGCAAAATGCATCCGAAGTTGTGCAACATGGTCTGTGAGGCCCTGCTGGAGCAGAGAAGTTGAACAGGATGATCTCCAGAGGTCTGTTGCAACTTCAGTCGTAACTATTATGGTCAGAGATAGTCAAGAGAACAGAGTTGCAATGACCAAGTATTTCACCTGGTGACTGTAATGCTGACAGCGTTGCACTTGTTTCTGGCTAGACTGAGGTGACGCTAGAAGCAGTGAGAGGCTCAGACTCATGTATCCAACCTCCTAGTAGAGCCTACGCTGTCCATACCCATACAAATCTCAGCCAAAAGGCCTGGCAAAAATGTTGTCTGAGTCGTTTATAGAACTGTGATAAACATCTGAGGATAATAGACATGAATTCATTAGCTTTCCATGCTGTGACATGTGCTGCTGTAACGTTGTCAGTTGTTAGAAATGGGAGTTTTATTGGTTTTCTCACATATTATGTATTTAACAGATGCTTATATCTTAACGATCCTGATCCTAAATGCTCCCTCTTGTAGATGTAGCCTCTGTTATCACTTTTTCTTCCACTGGGGCTGTTTTCAGACTTGGGATCTCTACTCATGAAGTATTGAAATAGCAATAGGACAAGGAGCAATGGTTTTAAACCGGAGCAAGATAGATTTAAGTCGGACATAATGAGGAAGTTCTTTACACTGAGAGTAGTAAAATACTGTTAACAAGTTGCCCAGGGATGTGGTTGAGGCCCCATCCCTGGCGTCATTCATTATCAGACCTGATGTGGCCCTGGACAGCTTGATCTAGTTGGAGGTGTTGGACAAGATCACCTTTGAGGGTCTCTTCCAACGCAGTGCAATCTGTGAAATAAGAGAAGGAGAATCTTTCCTAGAAACTAGAAGATTTAGGAAAGGAGTAAGGATTGTCTAAAAATGCATCACAGCTTCTTTTAAAAAAGGTCATCTTCTAAAGTAGGTCACCTAATAAAAATAGGAATTTTCATACTTATGGATCAAAATAAACACATCAAATGCAAAACATTTAAGGAAGTTTTTAACTTCCAAGAGTGTGACTGGGTGAGGTACTGAGTAGCAAGACTGGCAAAATCAAAGCCCTGTCCAGGTAGGGAGCTGTTTTTGCAGGCAGTAGGACCGTGCTGGAAGAATGCAAGTGTGAGCCATGTGCTCTGAAACAGACAGGAATATCAATCTAAATGAAAGATCTGACTTAATAATTTTATTTACTACCTTATATGGTAGGTTACTACCTTCCCCTGCAGGAAGGCTGGGGAGGGAATATTTGCAAGGCCTTTTAATGACAGGATGAAGGATAATGGGTTCAAACTGGAAGAGGGGAGATTTAGACTAGATGTTAGGAAGAAGTTCTTTACAGTGAGGGAGGTGAGACACTGGCACAGGTTGCCCAGGGAGATTGTGGCTGCTCCCTCCCTGGAGGTGTTCAAGGCCAGGCTGGATGAGGCCTTGAGCAGCCTGCTCTAGTGGGAGGTGTCCCTGCCTATGGCGGGGGGTTGGAGCTGGATGATCCTTGAGGTCCCTTCCAACCTAAACCATTCTATGATTCTATGATTCTATGATTCTATGAAGTCAGAGAGGCAAACATTGTCATGTCAGATAGAGGTGCATGTCAGATAGTTGTGTGTCGATGAAGGGGCTGTGGAGAGATGGAATGAAGGAGACAGTGAATAATTTGCAGGTTGGCAAAACTGTCTTCAACCACCATCCCACTCCTGTGGGCACTTGGAAAAGAAGCTGCAGAAATAGGCTGTGGGCTAGGAAAACTGTTAGCTGGGCTGGATCCATCTGAAAGGTCATGGGGAAAATGGAGGTAAACTACCAAAGAGCTTTAACAAGAACATTTGAGAAGCCTACAGGTGTTGCTGAGAAGTTATACTTTTTTTTTACATTGCAGCTCATCAGCAAGAATTCAGAAGTACCTCCCCATTATAGAGGACTGGACCATATTAAATTCATGTGTCCAAAACAGCACTAAAATAAATAAATAAAACAGAAACTGATCACATAGTCCAGAAGGAATTTACAGGGAAACTCAAATGGAAGTTAAGTTGAAGAGACAGTCTTACTTGGAAATAAGAATTCTCAGCCCTTGAAACTATGACCCAGCTAATCTTCACCACCCTATGCTTCTCATTCCCCAATTCCAAAGTTCAGAATAAAAGTAATTGTCTTTTGGGATCTGATTTTATTAATAAAAATCAAGGTGAAAGTTTCAGAAGAGGAAATGGAAGCAGAGGTATATAATGTTACTAAAGTCTTTGTTGGAGGATTAGATTAGTGCAAGTGTTTTACTGCCATTTTAAGGAGACATTCAAAGGGTAAACCCAAGAGTTACTTAATTCAATTTGCAGTAATTCAAAATGCAAGAAATAATTAAAACCAAAACACAAACAAGCCCACTATGGTGGTGACAACACAGCTACATCTTAAAAAAACCCAACCAAAACACAAATAAACAAGATCATGTCTCTTAAATCTGTTAGAATTGGCTTGTTTATGGATAAAACACAAGAGAGATTGTTGATGGTTATGTCCTTACTAGTTTTACTGTGATTTTGAACTAGACTGTGGGAGAAAGGGTCAGTCTTCAAAAGCTTAAGACACTTTCAGTTGCTTACTCTGGCATGCAAAGACATGGTAATGAAATCTAGATTGGCTGGAACCATGCAAGAGAAAAAGTCTAATAAGTGTTCTGTTAAAACTATATATTTGGGGGGGAGGGGGGAGAAGTAGCTGTAGCTTTAAAAGTCATAAGAAATAATGAAATTTCTGATTCACAGCCCTGGCTACCCACAGAAATACAGTGAGAGGGAGAGAGGGACAACTGAAGCCCTGTCCAGAAGCTTTTATAGAGAGACATCTGGGACAGACTTCACCTTTTATTCAATATGTAACAACACCTTGCATGCTGCTGAATTACAGTCCTTCACTTCAGGTAGCATGCAGGCCATATTCACTACTGAAAGTGCTACAGTGTCATCATAGGAATTGTCACAATTTCCCCTTGAACATTGTTACAGAGCTCATAAGCAAAGCATTCATTTGCAATAATTTATAGCAGTTCGTAATATGCAGTATCTTTAACACTCAGATTTTCACATTGCCACAATAAACAGGATACTTCTTCCCCCCCCCCCCCCCAGAAAAAAAAAGTTCATTTAATTATTTAGACTTGTGCTGTGCTGATGAAATTTGGTAAGATACAGTTTTCACTCCTGGAAGAAATGTTTTAGAAGACTTTGCAAGTACATTTCTGGGAACAGTGATTTGATTTAAAAGATATTTTACGGAGAGTGGAATGGAAGAGTGTGTTGGACAAGATGAATAATATGGGAAGAAAATCTTATCACTGCAGCAAACTGCAGTGGATTTCAAAGAGGAAGATGATCCTCCATAACATATTTCATAGGAATGGCATGATTAATTAAAGCATTTTGGATGTCTAAGGTAGTGCAGCAAGTAAACAGAGTTCAAATTCATTTTTTTTCCTCAGAATTTATACAGGGTATTGTGCACCGTGATACAAAACAAAGGAAGATTTGATTTGTGATGTATTGGTGTATCACAAATTCATAGAGCTCCTATCAGCAAGGAGCCATGACGATTACCAGCTTCTAATAAATGCCTAAACATTCATTGATGTATGGATTTTTGTGTCCTTGACAGGAATGTTGTCAGATTAGGTTTTGTTAGCCATGTTTACTTATTTGATGTCTGTGATCACTAAAAAAGGAGTTAATTATATGAATCCCAAACAGGAAGGGGGGTGTGGGTGTGTGTGTGTGTAAATCTATGTAAAACAACAAAAAGGGCTTGGTTGGAGGGCTCCTGTTTAGACAAGGTATTAGCAGGGAGAAATATGCCATCCCTCTGCAGGGTTTTGCAAAGCTTTTTTGAATGCTTTGCAGTCTTAGTGTTGCATTAAATAAAACAAGCAGAGCAGCATACTAACTCTGTGATATGGTATTTTTTTAATCACAGAGTTTACTTGAATTTTGAGACAGTCAGGTTGTTTCCCAAATTCTGAAAAGCACATGGCTGTTTTCACCCTGTTTTTGTGAGGCTCGGGACTCTACCATAAAGCACAGATCTGTATTGTTAAGATAGCAGTTCTCAGCAAGTGGCAAAAATAACAGTATTCTGTCTCACAACGAAAGGTTCTGAAGTACAACCAACATTTTCTAAACTATTTTAAACTCTTTTAAAATAAATATATGTGCTTGTTTACCTCCAATGTACTATAAAAGTCATGACCATTTTCACTTACATTTTTAGAAGTAGTAGCATTCCAGAATGTCATGGCTAAAGCACACTGATACTGTCAGAAGTTGTTATATCAGTGGCTTAAAGATGTCAAAAAGTATCTCTTAACTGATGGGAAAGGAATTTAGTGTGAGACATTTTCAAGACAGAAAATGACTACCTTTTCCTTCAATTAGAAAATACTCCTAAGTTGGGGATCTTCAATTAAAGTAGAAGCTTATGGTAACATATCAGACAGGTGGGTTATAGACAGATCCCTCTGTAAATGGGGAGATGTCATTAATACACATTGCGCCGTGTAGCAGAATGGCACAAGGGAGACCTTTGTTCAGGTTTATTTTACATAAGGGCAATGTAGCCATGGGGGCAGAGCTCATATGCAAATCATACCCCTCTGTGAGCAGCTGTCCTTGGTAGGGCGTTGATTCTCTCCGCAATGGCAGGCAGCAGCTGTGCCACTAGTCTCCATGGACCTCCACCAGGGGACAAAGTTTTGTGTGGTAACACAGAACATCTTCCAGCCTCAGGCCCTCCTAAAATGTCCAGTTCCCAAGCAGAGGAGAAGACAGGAAATTGAGGCAATGGTCTCAGGGTCCAAGATTTGTGACTCTCCCCTGTGCTTTCATCCACTGCAGCCTTTTCCTATCTTCTCTAGACTAAGTTTCATGTTATTCTTTACTCTGTCATCTTCATTTGAGAAAAATAATAGAAGTATATTTTTTGCAGAAATTCATCTCAGTCTCACACACAACTGGTATCTTACACTTCTCTCATTAAATCTAAGGCCTGTATTAAAAAGGATGTTGGTATTAAACTATAACAGCGCTCCCGTGGAGGAATACACATTTGTATTGTGCGAACATCCAAAAACATTCAACGTGATTAATGTGATTGCAACCCATGACAAGGTGATTTAAAATGATCACTAAAAATATCACCCTCCCATATGTTATTTTTAGAGCATTTACCGAAGTAGCAAAAACAGCATAGAGAACTGGGCACAACTTTCACAAACACAGTATAAGATGTGAAATCTAAGAAGAATAAATTAAGTTATTGGCATCTGTTTCTCTAGAAATAGAATCATCTTACAGTATGCTCTATGTAGAGTAGGATAGTGCACACTTTTGAAAATGAGTCAACATTTTCAGAAACCAAACACTGATTCCAGTGTGTCATATTTTGGCTGCTCGGCTCGGACACATAGAGGCTGATTTTTCCTCTGAGCCCCTCTTCGCGTTTCAAAGTCTCTATCCATGCGTTTTCTCTCCCATAAAAAATGGAAAGTATGGTCTCATATACTTGGATATTCCAGGCACCAGACCCCATCTCTTTCCTTTCCTGCTTGAAATCTGCCCAGCACTGAAAGAAAATAGCTATTTTTTAATATGTTTATTTTAACTATTAATTTCTTTTAAATATTGAGGGGGAGGGTAAAGCTCTCTTTTGCTCAGTAAAACTCATATTAAGTGATACTTAAGATCTGTAAACTTGACTGGGTGGCTGAAAGTCAATCTACCTTAGAAATCATGGGGAAAAAATATTAGCATGATCTCCAAAAACTACAACTATAGCAACAAAAATGTATGTTAGTTCTCACTGTGCCATTTCTCTTGCTTTTCACTAACTTTGCAGATGTAAATCTGGATTTTAGGGTAGGATGCAGCTTGCAAAATTTGTTCTCTTGCTCCAGTTATTTTTTCCTCTTCCAAAGTAAATTGCATTTTTGTGGACAAGTACTTTGTCAAGATGCTAATGGCAACAATTTTCCCAACTCCACAAGATTTGACAAGATGAAGTTATAAAATATGTCAAAGAAGGTAAGGGCCATGTTTCGTGATTGCATACTTTTTACTTCATGAAACTGTTTTCAAGATGAAGAGTTCTGTGTTTATGCATTATAGCTTCTTTTAGCAGTATTAATTTGTTTGTATCTGGGCAGAAAAAATGGTGCAATATATTGGTTGTAAAGGGTAGGCAGTAGGAATTGCAGCTGTCTACTGGTTTTCTTTGCTCTGTAAAATTTTGACATTGGAATTAAACTTACACTCTGAGAGCAGCATGTTCCTGTAACTTGGCTCACATCTTTCCTTACACAGTTCTTGCAGGGTTTTGCCCAGGGAAAAATCAGTGTGGTAAACTCTGTTGGACTCGACAGGATTCAAACACATGCTGAAATTTATACACATGTGTAAATGTGGATCTAAAAAGAAATTAATGTATGCATCTTTTAATATTTGTGTAAATAATTTAAGGACAACAGTTATGTAAGGGTTAAGGACAATTTGCTAGTGACATCTGTTGCACTATTTTGTCTTGCTCTTTGTACTGCTACCTGCTGTAGAAATACCTGTGTAGATTCCACTTTGTACTGCTACCTGCTGTAGAAATACCTGTGTAGATTCATAACACCTGTGCTTGGTGGAACTCTGCAAAAGCCTGGAGATAAGGTAGGAAGCCCAAATTCGCTTGTGAGCCTATTGTGATGAAAGCTGTAATTTTGCCAAAGAGAAGATGATTTTTACTGTTTGCTTTTCACCACATCATGCTTCACTCTAAATTAAAGTCAGTCATGTCTAAGGACTACAGTTCTAGAGCAAACATGAAAAAGACCATGTTTTTTCATAAAGACTGCCTTAATTTCAGTGTCAGCAAGGCTGTTTTTGTCATTGGTAAGGGCTGTTAAGTGCGGTAGAACTGTCTAATTATAGACCAAGCAAAGCACTGATAATCAATATGGTCCAAAGGAAGTGGTTCTAGAAACTTCTGGAATACAACATACTGTGGTAAACCATTCAAACTTCCCTGCATTTGGTTGTGGGTTTGTTTTTTTTAAAAGGGGTCTGTAAATACATTGCAAATTAAATTCTGTTGAATTTCCCCATTAGGTGTGCAGCTGGTCATGTATGTGGAATGATTTGACTGCTGCCTGTTAACATCAGTCGAATACTGAGAAAAGCAAGGCAGCCCTGTTATTTTGACTCAACAGTGGGCACTTTTGTCTGTGTCTTTTGTCTACGTGATTGTATCTAACGGTTCACCTATTTTCTGGACAGAGTTACATCTAGGAAACTTATTCTAACAATTTTCTCCAGCTTCAAGTAAGTATATTCATGTTCCAATGAGTCAAATTTATTTAACCAAATCGTGTTGTATGGTTTGGTTTGGTTGCTTTGCTTTTCTGAAGTGTTCCAGGTCATTGCTGATCTGTTCCTAGGACACAAACAGAAATACTGGAACAGAAATATGAAACATTTGACTCCACTCCCAAGTGAGAAATTAACTCAAGAGGGGTGGCTTAGACACCTGTGTAGATGAATAAGGACTGCAGAGTCTTTTCAGAAGTAATCTAAACAAAAAAAAAAAACCAAAACAAAAGAAGAAAAACCCAGTCAAGAACCAAGCAAAGAAAAAAACCCAAAGGAATAGGTTTTCATTCCATTCTCCATAAGGTGAAAGAGGTGTTAATGAAAAACTTTAACTCGATGTCATCCTGAGAAGGTTCCTGGAAGTGTTACAATAATGATGATGCAAGGTAAGACAGAAAACTTCAGTCATGCTCAAAATGTGGAAAAGACAAACTAGTCCCAGATTTTGGTTTCTGTTGTAATTTATGACTACATAATGCTTTTCCATTACAGCATAATTGGACAGGTCAAAACTGCAGGTTAACTCACAAATTAATTAATTCCCATACTGCAAACAATTGAAACATGCTACATAGCTGTCTTCTGTATTAAACTCACATGCAAATCTATAGATTCATGTAAAGTCATTAAAATTACATGAACAAAGAAAGACTGTGTCTCACAGTGCATATAGACATACATTTTACTATGCAAAGGTGTCACCTTTAAGATTCATTTCAGGTCCATATATTTTCCATATGAAATTACAGTCTTATTTGTAAACTAGGAGATGGATGAGTGGATGAATTAATGGATGGCTGGGATGGATAGATTTATTTCTACAAATCCTTGTTCAAAAAATGTTCTATGTAAATTGTCTGGCATCACCTATAAAGTTGGGGGCTGATCTTTGAGTAGGTCTGATCTTTCTGGTAGGTTGGTTCTCTGCCACGCTGATCTCTTTCAATGACACGGGAAGGGCAGTGCTGCACACTTTGCATTATTAGAAGCTCTTCAAAAGGGTTTGAATAACCATGCTGACCAAGGGACAGAAAGGGGAAAGAAGATGGCTTGTGCACCTTTCTCTGTCCAGCTGTTACTAACAAGGCAAAGAGACAATTGTTATACATGTGTCCTAGGAAACACTCCATATTTTCTCTCATCTCAAAATTAAAGAATAAATTTATTTCTAACTGATAGAGGACAAGCATCTTCATGTCTAACTGTTCTTCCAAGATCAATGTTAGAATGGGATCTCAAATTCTCAGTTGTAACCCGAAGCAGTCCCTTTGTTGTTAATTGCATCATAATAAACCCAGTTTTGCAGCCCTTTCTCAGGCTTTAGTAAGATAAATTCTCACTGATTTGTCTTTTGAGTAATCATCCTTTCAAATAACTTTTTTTTTTTTAATGTTCTGACATCATTTCTCTGATGTAAGGGAAAATACAGTTTGAAATGGAAATTATCAAATTAATTTAAGGACCTACAAATCCTGGGAAAATTAGTTATGTTAGAGGCTTTGAAAGATTTTATACTCTTCAAAAAAAAAAAAAAAAAAAAAAAAA
>WAAF01016400.1:1245609-1598097 GCA_013400475.1 Tricholaema leucomelas
AAAAGAAAACAAAGAAAGAAAGAAAGAAAAGAAACTGTAACCTCAGACTCCAAGTCCATTTTTATGATTATTGGTACAAGTAAAAAGCCTTCCAATACATTATCCTCGTCTGATACACTTCCATTCTTACAAATTCAGAACCCAGAGAAGACCTAAAGCATGAGTGATATTCTGGTCCCACTGAACTAATACATGATTCATCATTGATTCACTAAGTTCTCATATTCTCTGCACTTTTCCCAGCTTCAGTGGCTGGTCTTTTAGTTACCTGGTTATACTGGAAAATACATGTTTTCTTACAATAGCATTTGGACCAAGTTTCAGCAGTTATTCCCTGTTTGTTTGTAGGTGTACATAATCATGTACTCAGAACTCTTATGAAATGTATTGTCATTGACATAGTTACTGCTCCAAACTGGACAAATTTGATGCTCTTTTTCTCTTCCATAGCAAATACTAAAAATTTCCATTTAAAATGTTTTGTTGTTGTTGTATCAAATATTTAACCAAACACTGGTTTTAACTGTTACACTTTAATGACCAAGCTTTGGTTTTACACGTCAAAGTAAGGAAATAGTGTCATCCCCATTTCCCAGAGACAAAAAGCCTTCCCGGTGTAGCCTCCCATATTTTTAGGCCATTCAGTTTTATTTAGCAACTCCTAGACTGAGCAGAAGTCACAGTCTGATAAGAAATCTGGAAAGTTATTCAGCTCTGTTTCAAAAGTAATAAAAGTGATGAACTGAAGCAGAAACAATGAGCTGTCATATGGGAAGATTATGGTGGAGCTGAAAATTGAACTTGGTTCTCCTGGGTCTCAAGCTAACCGTGCTAATGTCTTATCTTCTATTCCATTCTACCCAAGGCAGCTTGCAGCAAAATAAGGAATGTAAGAGATGACAAAATATTCCTAGCTAAATGCCACCTTGGCAGGCTTAGAACTTTGCAACAAAAAATTTCTTTCAACTGAATGCCTGCCAAAATTCACCTAAATACAAGTGGTCTAATTGAGGCACTGGTTAATTACTTTTCCCATGGATTGTTTACTAGATAATATACCAGAGACAATCAGAGACATAGGTTCTTGGTGATTAGGAAAACTGAGTCATTTGCATAATTTATACTCAGAGGTTCTGGGGGTTTTGACATTTAACTGTGCAAATAATAGCCTTGTGCTTGTCTTCATTCACAAAATGTGTATGAACTGTAGGACTCCAGCTAGCCTTACTCCAAGACACAGTTCTTCCATGAACCAGCTTGTTCCATTCCTGGAAGAATTCTTCTACAGGAATACACCCATCTACTCTCCAAGCAAGAATGATGCAGGAGCATTGTGCGTGGGAATTCGCCATCTGCATCGTCTTGCCACAGCTACCAGGTTGTCTTTGCTTGGTGATCCTGCAAGAGCACAGCATTTGGTGAATATCTGAAAGGGTACAAGAGGATTTTATATGATTTAGCCTTTTTCTTCATAGATCAAATGGCAAATGTATTGGACTTGCCCTGAAATGCACCCAAGCTAAAATACAATTTTTTCTCAGGAAATTAAAAGGACTGAATATTTTCATTAGAAAGCTATTTCTGTCTTAACTTTTATATTCCATCAGCATGGTGTCTCCATAATCCTGCTTTTTTTTTTCCTTTCTTTTTCTTTCTCCCTCAGGCTGAAATAATTTGTGCATGCAGCTGAGGAACATGGCTGGGTAATGCAGAACTCTGCAGGAGGAAAAGGAAGTGTTTTTCCTTCTAATGCTATTTCCATTTAACAGCCTCTATACCTCCTTACTCTATAGAAGCAGGATACTTGGCTGTTCACAACTACACATTGGACTCTCCTGTTTGGTTTTCTGCCCTCTGTTATGCCTGATTTGTGTTTGTTTAAAGTAAATGGTACAGGGTCATGTACACTTTATATAAAATAACCCAGTGGCTGTGCAGCAGAGGTGAAAGTGCCACAGACAGTGAGGTGGTACCAGAGAAAGAGAGGAAAAGATAGAAGGAATCTGCACTTCCTTCAAATGTGGCTATGCTCGATCAGTTGGAGGAAGTTTTGGTTTTGCAGATGAGGCAGGTAGGAGAGAGTTGGTACAGTCCAAAGTGTTTGAAAGGATCAGGGCACAGAATTTATGTCTACCTCAGGGGTGGTGGAAAGCAGGAAGTTTCCTAGGGAACTCAGAAAAGCCTCTATAAAGGGAACTTCTGGAAGTTAACGGAATATAGTTTATTAGCCTGCATTATACCAAGACTGGGAGCCTTCTGAGGCTTGGTGTGCTCATCTCAAAGAAAAGATTGACCAGTTCTATTCCCAGGCTCTGTTAATTTGGGTTCTGTCATACTCTTTTTTTCCTAATGTGGACACAAGCTGTTCTGGATTTCCAGCTCTTGCTGCAGGACAGTATCTATGGAGAGTTTTGTTGTTTGCACTTAGAGGTGCACCTGAAAGTTCAGGGACTGTCTGCTCTTTTTTTTACTTTGGTTGGTTTGGTTTAAGTAATAAACCTTTACAAATCCCTAGTATAGGCCACACTGAAATTACAGATATTTGACACTTGCTATTTGTTTGCTGTTTATTTTTATTCTGTGGTGAGTTGACCTTGGCTGGGTGCCAGGTGCCCATCAAGCTGTTTGGTTGCTTCCTTTCTCAGTTTGAAAGGTGGCAGAAAATAGAAAATAGGAAAAACAAACAAAACAAAACAATCAAAAAGGAAAAAAAAACCCAACCACTTCCTGGGTTGAGATAAAGATGGGAAGAAATCAGCCATCAGTTACTGTCACAGGCAAAACAGGCTCAACTTGCAAATTTTAATTTAATTTATTACCAATCAAATTGGAGTGGGATAATGAAAGAATAAAAAATAAATCTAAACCCACCTTCCTTCCTGACCCCCCTCCCTTCTTCCTGAGCTCAACTTTCACTCCTGATTTTATTCTACCTCCTCTCCTCTAGTGGTGCAGGGGTGTGGGGAATGGGGATTGTGGTCAGTTTATCACACATTGTTTCAGCTGCTCCTTCCTCCTCACGGGGTGGCACTCCTCACACTCTTCCCCTTCTCCAATGTGATTGTCCTTCTTATGGGATACAGTCCTCCATAAACTTTTCCAGCATGAGTCCTTCCCATGTTCATTACAAACTGCTTCAGTGTGGGCTCTCTTAGCACACATTCTCAAGTCCTGCAAGGAGCCAGCTCCAGTGTGGTCTTCCAGAGGATCATGGCTTCCTTCAGGCATCCACCCACTCCAGAGTGGGTCCATGGGCTGCAGGTAGATATCTGCTCCACCATTAGCCTACATAAGCTGTAGAGAGACAGCCTGCCATGGTCTTCAGCATGGGCTGCAGGGACATCTCCTCCCCCTCCTAAACTGACTTCAGTGTCTGCAGGGCTGTTCCTTTCACATGTTCCCTTCTCTCTTCCTGGCTGCCACTGTGCAGCAGTTTTCTTCCCCTTCTCGTATATATTCTCACAGAAGAGCTATCAGTGTCAGTGGTGGTCTCACTCTCGGCCAGTGGCAGGGCCATATTGGAGCCATTTAGCATTGGCTCTATTGGAAAAAGGGGAAGTTCATAGGGGCTTCTCATAGAAGCCACTCCTGTACCTTCCCCATGACCAAGACCTTGCCATTCAAACCCAATACAGCTTTGTGTCTCTTGGCACAAAACCTCTTTTACAGGAAAAGGCAAGTGTCTGAATTTCTGCTGCATTGGGACCAAATCATTTGAGTTTCATTTTGTGAACAAATGCAGTTTCACAGCTCATTGCTCGTACTGCACGATGGAGAGGACACAAAATGAGCAAATGGATGAAAGGTAGCTATTAGTAACCCTGGTGGTACCTAACCAGCAAAGGGTTTTCATTCCAAGTATGGATGCCAATTTCCCTGGTATAAAGCTCTCAAGATGTACAGGCAGAAGACACCAGTTCAGTGGGGCAAATAGAACCAGAGACTGATTTCTTCCTTAAGCCTCCAAGAAAAGGTTTACTTCAGTAAAACATTGTCCTTTAACATCTATACAAGAAAACAGATGCAAGGCAAATTAAAACAGCTGAGACTGTAGCTAGACTCATTTCAGCAGACTGCATCTTTCCACAAGGGAGTTATATATACATCAGCTGAATAATGCAATTTATAAAGAGCATCAGGTTACTGCATTTATCTACACTCAGAAAATAACTGCATAAAATGAGCCTGATTCTTCTTGCATTTACCCAGTTTTCAAATTAATTCCAGTGGGATTTCTCCCTACAGCACCCTGAATGAGACTCAGAACTCTTGGTTTCACATAAAAGTGATGAATCCAAGTCAGCTGGTGTGCCTTTCAGCAGTGACGAATGCAGGCACACATTTTCAGGACACCCTGTGCAGCTGTGGTATATGCATTATACATCTGTGTGACTGAAGTCAATGTAAGGGGAGGTGTTACAACTAGCTGTGCTTGCAAGAGACATGAATTGCACTGAGTATGCAAGCCCATCTTCTGCTTCCCTGCCAGACTGAGGATCACACAGGGATGCTTGTGCAGGTCCAGTCTGTCCATCTCGTAGGTCCTTGGAGGTGCGATCCACGTGAGCCTCCATTAGGTGTGACAGCAGCATTTCAGTGGAGCAGCTTAGGGTATGGAGGAAGTCATAAGCTCCCCATGGATATCTGCATGCCCCAGCAGGAGCTCAGAGCTCACAAAATCGAGCTCCCATAGGATACATCAAGAATATTAATTATAAGATATTATATATGAAAAATGTCTTTATGGAGTATTTTTTAGGTAGCCTTTTGGGTACAAATGCTTCTGAAATACTGCCGAGACTTTTCTTGCACAAAATGTTCGACATACTGCTATTCACCTCCTCATCGCCTGTGGGAATCGCTCTTTAGTAGCCAAGAGCTGTTCATGAGTGGATCTATGACTATGTTCCTGTATCTCCTCCCATGAGCATTTGTATATTTTCTCAGCTGTTAACATCATAGTTAATTTTCTGAGGAGATTAGAAACAAGACCTTAGGAATGATAAATGCACCTGAAAATAAAGGAGGAGAATTAAGCAGATGGGCCCAGCAGACAATATCTGTTTTGATGGGATTTGGTTCTGATGAGGGATACTTTCTTGTGGATAAGAATAACAAGTCATTGCCTTTTCCAGATGACAGGAAAGCATAATAGCTGCACTCTTTGCAGTCTCTTCTGATAATCTGCTCTTTACTTTTTTCCAAATGAGTTCCTTGTAAAAATGTCACATTGCAGGGCTGCTCAAAGGCCAGCTACTATTCTTCTGTTCTTAAAAGAGCTGCATATTCCCTGACAGCCGAGTCTTAAAGCAGCTCTGAAGATGGGCTGTCTTCCACATTGTTTTTCTTGCTAAATTAGAAAGAAATGCACTAAATAAATTATTAAATAAATAATTTGTAAAAGCTAATCTAAATAATTCTCATTTAAATTGGGGGAATACCTAGTTTGTGAGAACCGCCATTTAATTGCTGAGAACCTTCTGTTGCCTAAATATTACTAAAGGATTTGGCCTAGTCGTGTTTTTAAGAACCTCTTACAAAACTGTTTTTACAGCATCTGATTCATTATCTTCGTGCTAACAAGGCACAAAGCATATAATGATGACCGTATTCATGATATGGAACATTTGCAGGCTTAGGAATGGTTTTAATAGCATTTTTCAAACAAGCAAAATAAAACCTGTAAGAAAACAGAATGTTCGTTTATGTGAAACGAGAAATATTTCACAGTGTTTCACTTCAAAAAGGGGTAAATAAGTAAGATCAGAACTGCTTCTACACTGAAGTAATCTGATATTTTTAAACATTGGAATGCCTAAATACTGTCTATGAGGACAATATAAAGTATCATATATGAAGAAATATCATATGCAAACAGATACTCTAGTATTAGATTCCAAAGTGAATCGAGATCGTAGTTGAACTAAGAATTTTATCTTGTATAAATAAGCCATTTTCTCTGCCTAAATAAATTAAATCAATTTAAACAAATTTCCTGTTGACAGTGGAGAAACATATTTTACTAACACTTAAAAATTAATAAAACAATAGTCAGAAATTGTTTAACCAGAAACCTTTGTGATCCATTTTCAAGTAAAATAATCCTTAGATACTTGATCAGCTGCAAGTTTCAATGTATATTTTGAGCCTGTGAATTGAAACAGGTCACCATTTTCTGTGTGGGTAATTTTAAATGGAATCATGATAGAATCAACCAGGTTGGAAGAGACCTCCAAGATTATCCAGTCCAACCTATCACCCAGCCCTATCCAGTCAAATAGACCATGCACCAAAATGGTGTGACTATTCCTCTCCATTTTGAAAGGGTTGGGTGAGGGCAATAACTGTATTTGACATTGCTTTAGGGAGCCATGTGAGCAGTTGAATGTGTTGAACTGCTTTTAAAGAAAAGGCAAGTTAATGTCCTTCCCTCCACAAATATATCTGACTTCTAGAGCTGCAGAAGGCACAACACTGCAGCCCCATTACATATATCCTGTAGAAGCCCCTGCAAGTCCTAGGCACAGGAGCTGTGCTGTGTAGATGCATCCTGTGACAGTTTGTTGGAGAGAAGCACAAAAAGGATAGAAAAGAATGTGCAGCAGGACCAAAGAATTCTTGCAGATTCTGCTGTTCTCCAGTACAAAATGCAAGAAAAGCGACACCTACAAAGTTTTCCTGAGTTATAATCTAGAATCAGTAGCAATGGGTTCACTACTACTACTGCAAAATGTGATGAAATTCCCCCCATGGATCCTTACTAGAAATTCCATGTTTGCTCCCCATAAAAATTAAATAGTATGACTAGTCTCAAATAAAACTATAGTTTGGTTGAGCCAAATTATGTGTTACATTTTTTTTTCTTCTTAGATTTTTTTGTAAAATTTCCTGCAAATACGAAGGTTGCAAAAATAAAAATGTTATCAACATTTTTCACTTAGTTGTTATCTCTATGTTTATAAACAAGTGGTGTCAGAGGTGTGCCATAATCTGAAGATTGACCAGGCTGCTACCAGAGCTGATCCATTCTGTTACTCAAGAAAAGGAAGAGAAAAAGTAAAATCTTTCTGGTTTGGGTTGGGTTTTTCATGCTCTATACCCCAATTTTCTTGTAAGTTTAAGAGAAAATGGTGAGTTAAGTTGCAAAAATCATGAGGATGTTTGGTAGATTGAAAAATGTCACAATTCTTGTCAGGCAGGAAATCTGCAAGTTTCTAAAGTATTTATCGACTCTGAAAAAGAAGAATACAGAGACTCAGCAGCACCTCTTCTGTGACATACTCTAGCCTTAAAATGAACTTTGGTTTGGTACAGAGCTGCAGAAAAAATGTGTAAGTGCTGCAGAGGAACAGCAATTAGTGGGTTAGTAGGAGGGAGGAATAGGCAGCAGTCATGGAAAAGATGAGGCAAATATATATNCATAGCATTGCTGGGGATCTGTGGGAACTCTCAGAGCTTGAAATTGCTATTTCTCAGCTATTTCAAGTTTTTTTTCCAGTCTGCTGTTTCTTCGTATTGCTGACATGCAGTGTTTAACCCTGTGCAGCTATGGGAACCTGCTTTTTCATGAGCAGTTGATAGGTTCCTAAAATTTTAATAGGTTTGTTATTTCAGGGAGGGCTGTACATAAATTTCCATATTAAAGGTCATATTGGAAGTAATGGGAGTTAAAGTTTAGCACATAAGCCCAAAGAAGGTACTAAATGGACAGACTTCTCTAAAATTATTTCTTTTTCTTGGTGAAGCATCAGACCATGTTAGCTTCTGTTCTTCCTGTAAGGCACTTTTAAACCATATTTGCAGCACACAGGATTTTAGTATTATTTGGAACCGCTCCTATGCCTCTTCAAACATTGAATCTAGACAAAGGAATAATTTCCTGAAAACAGCACTGTATTTCTTCCACCCTCTATTCATCTCCAGAGTGAAAGTGTTTCATGACACTCTTTACCTCATTCTGCTATCAGCAATGCAAAGCCATTACAGCAATCAGATGTAATCTGCTTTATCACTAGCAAAGCAGTTGCCAGGAAAATTTCAGATTACCCAATTTTTATACTAATTCAGTTGAAGTGTACATAGCATTTAAAGCACGTCTTGATTTTCAATCCTAGAGCTGTATTTTCAAGCACAAAATTCGGGTGTCTTACCCAGCAATTTTGTTTTATTGAGCAAGCGCCTATCTGTTATGAAGGCTGAGTACATGGAGGTTGAGTATGAGGAATCAAGGTGGTATTTTTAGCAAGTATTTTGAAGCCAGGCACGTTTAGTCAAAAGCCAGTTTTTAAAGCTGATTTTCGTCTCACGTTGAGTTGGTAGAAAATTAGCTGTGGTCAAAGATAAAAGTTCAATCTTTGAACCTTATTGCTGAAATATCTAATGACAAATACCTGATGCCCTTTCCTGTGCCAATACAACCACTTGTACTGCATTGTACCACGACTCCCTCTGGTGGCTAAATTCTCCATCCCAGGTGCGGGACCACCTCTTTTGTCTCCTGAAGCTACACATAGGTCAGAAGCATGCTGGTGGATTCTCAGCTCGCTCAGGTAGTGGAAATGCTGATAAAATCTTTGTTATATCTGTTTCTTAGGTGTAGTTACATTTCTTGCAGTTCAACTGCTGCTGAATCTGCAGAGTGTTGAAAGGACTGTAGAAAAGTTAAATATCCTCTGAAATAAATAATATTTCTGGTCTGCATACTTGCCTTTCATGTAGCCCACCACTACAGAAACATTTCACAAATGGCCTTGTTTCTCTCAGGCCAAGCTGCTGAGGAAAGAATGGCATCACAAATGCAACAGCAGGCAGATGAGGCATAAATTAGGCAAGTGATTTTCCTTGATTGACTTGCAAATCAGTGGCACGCTGGGAAAATTAAACATGGGTTTTCTTCTTACCTGGGGCAATTTACACTATGCAATTATATAAAGGGACCTTAACGTCTACTAACTGACTGTTACTTTCAAGATTTTTGTTTTCCCACCAGTGGAGACTGCTGCTGCACTCCTCACTAGACTAGCCCTCCCTACCTGCTGCCTAGACACATAGCAGTGGAGCCTGGGAGTCTCTGTGGAATCCCAGCGAATGTGACAGGAATTTGATGCCAGTAGCCCCACTGTGGTTCAGTCACCCAACCTTATGAAAACCGACTACTACCAAAATTATCTTACATGATTAAAAGTCACTTCAGTGAGGCTAAACTCTTTATGAACATTGCTTTGCAGCTTTTTCTCATAACTTGTCCATCCTTGTGCATGTCTGACCTCACTTCTATCAAGTGATGACATCACAGCTAAAATATCAAGAGAAGATACATATTTTGGAGAAGAATAATAACTAGCAAACTCACTACCTGAAAGGAAGGAAAAAATATATATTCCTGTTCATCCTGCTCTCAAATCAACTCTGGTTTATTTGTTACATAACACTGATCAGTAACACAGGTTCTCAAAAGGACACCATATTGGTAAGTCACTGCATACCCATACCGAGCATGCCATTCTTCCTCTTGTCATCAATAAATCATCTTAGCTGAGTACACAAGCATGAAAAACTAGCATGTCTGGCCCAAAAGATGGAATGATACAGTGATATGTGTGAGGAATGAAAGGAGAAGGAGCTGTGAAGCACTATAATGCATGCTGATGTACTGGCAGCCAAAACAGGGCAGTTTGGCATTAAAGAATGGTATGAAATACCGGGAGACTATGGAGGTCTCTTACGTCACCTCTGCTAAACAAGACTGTACTAATTTTAGCATTTTAATTCAGGTTAGAATTCAGGTCTCTCTTTCAGACATACACATGTTTCTACCTACATATACAGAATCACAGAATTAACCAGGTTGGAAAAGACCTCTAGGATCATCGAGTCCAACCTGTCACCTAACCCTTCTAATTAACTAAACAATGGCACTGAGTGCCTCGTCCAGCCTGCTTTTAAACACCTCCAGGGATGATGACTCCACCACCTCCCCAGGCAGCCCATTTCAATGGGCAATCACTCTACATGGAGAATTTCTTCCTAAGGTCCAGCCTAAACCTGCCCTGGAACAGTTTGAGACTGTGTCCTCTTGTTCTGTCACTGGGTACCTGGGAGAAGAGACCAACCCCTGCCTGGCTACAACCTCCTTTCAGGTAGTTGTAGAGAGAAATGAGGTCTCCCCTGGGCCTACTATTCTCCAGGCTGAACAACTCCAGCTCCTTCAGCCACTCCTTGTAGGGCTGTGCTCCTGCCCCCTCACCAGCCTTGATGCCCTTCTCTGGACACATTCAAGCACCTCAACATCTTTCTTAAATCGAGAGGCCCAGAACTGGACACAGTACTCCAGGTGTGGCCTAACCAGTGCTGAGTACAGGGACAGAATGACTGTCCTGATCCTGCTGGCCACAGTATTCCTGATACAGGCCAGGATGCCATTGGCCTTCTTGGCCACCTGGGCACACTGCTGGCTCATGTTCAGTCAGCTATCGACCAGTACCCCCAGGTTCCTTTCTTTCTGGCTGCTCTCCAGCCACTTTGTCCCCAGCCTGCAGCACTGCTTGGGGTTGTTGTGGCCAAAGTGCAGAACCCTGCACTTGGCCTTGTTAAAACTCATGGTGTTGGACTGTGCCCATCTATCCAGCCTGTCCAGGTCCCTCAGCAGAGCCCTCCTGCCCTCTAACAGATCAACACATGCTCCCAGCTTGGTGTCATCTGCAAACCTACTGATGCTGGACTCAATCCCCTCAGCCAGATCATCAGTGAAGATATTAAACAGGACTGGGCCCAGCACTGATCCCTGGAGCACACCACTAGTGCCTGGCTGCCAACTGGATGTGGCTCCATTCACCACCACTCTCTGGGCCCGGCCATCCAGCCAGTTCCTGACCCAGCACAGAGTGCCCCTGTTCAAGCCAAGGGCTGCCAGCTTAGCCAGGAGTTTGCTATGGCAGACAATGTCTTTCTGAAGACCAGATAGACTACATCCACAGCCTTCCCCATGTCCACCAAGTGGATGACCTGGTCATAAAAAGAGATCAGGTTGGTCAAGCAGAACTTGCCTCTCCTAAATCCATGCTGGCCAGGTCTGATCCCTTGGCCATCCTGTAGATGGTCTGTGATTGCACTCAGGACGATCTGCTCCACTATCTTTGCCTGGCACTGAGGTCAGGCTGACAGGTCTGTCATTTCCTGGGCCCTCCTTCTAACCTTTCTTGTGGATGGGCACCACATTGACCAGCTTCCAGTCTTCAGGGACCTCTCACAGTGAGCCAGGACTGTTGATAAATGATGGAGAGCAGCTTGGCCAGCTCATCTGCCAGCTCTCTCAGCACCCTAGGATGGATCCTATCTAGTCCCATAGATTTGTGAGGATCCATGAGGCTCAACAAATCCCTAACTACTTCCTCCACAATCTATTTGACATAACTTCCCATTGTCTTGAATGGAGTTTTTTATTCAGTGATTTTGTATTCCATGAAGAAGGGTAGTTGCAGTTACATGATCTTAGTGAGTTTATTACGACTAAGGCTCTGGCCTTTATCATGTAAGCATCTATACATGGACTTTTTATGCTTGGGGTTTTTTTTCTACATGAATCATACCTATTGCAGCTTCCATAAAACAGAAGCAGGCCTACCCCTGGTATGTGAAATCAGAATAATGAGGCAAATGTAACCTGAACACATAAGTCCTGTCCCTGTCAGAGAGAGGTATAAACCTCTGCAACACTTTCTGCCCTGTTTAGGTTTGCTCTGTATTATAGGTTCTTAGAGTAGACTGAAGATGATAGTACAAAAGAATGAGAACTGTCCAACTAAAAAAAAAATCTGTTAACACCAGAGGCCATTACCATCCCAAAGTCATATCCATTTGGCTGCATTTCTTCCTCTTGAGTTTTGGGATGGGGGGTGGGGGTGTTCTGCTTAAATGGATCTTCTTTTTCTAGCTCCAGAATGGATCAGCCACAGTTGAAGGCAAAGCTATCTAAAGCAGCTAAAACATCAGAACATTCTCCTGGCACAGGGACAGTGTGGAATCCAACATCTACAAACTCGGGAATGGGTAGAAACCAGTTTCCTGTTTCTGGGTAGGCTGTCCCAAAAGTCAGGTGTAACCACAATCATGTCAACAAATTAATTAGACAGCAATATTTCCTGTGAAGCCTCTGGATTTTGTCTCAAACGTTCCATACTGAGGTGCCCTAAATTGAACTACTTTGTCCAGTGTTGTTACTGGCACCACACTCTATGAATGGCATAAACCAAATAGAGAAAACACACAATAAGAAAGACACAAGGGCTAAAATCTAGAATTTATAAGGGAGATCATGGAAGAATTAGTGTGATTGTTGGAGGTCATGGTCAGAAACTTGGATACCTCAAAGACTGAGTGCTGATGTACAAGAAGGATCTGTTATCTATGTGTGTGATAAAAAGACAAGAATAGTAGACTTTGGTCAAAGAAAGGTTAGGCACTTGAAGCACAGTAATTATGGACTAGAATTGCTCACCTGAGGGGAGAGTAGTGACCATCACCAGAAGTCTTGAGCAACAAATCAATTGTAGATACAAATTCATCCAGCCTGAGGCTAGCAGAGTTAGTTAGCAGGTTAGTTGACCTCCAGCTCTCACTTACAGAGTTTGTTTTTTTTTTAGGCATTAGGACTCTCAGATCACATGTAAGGAGTGAACCTCTGAGATGGAAAGGTGTCCAAACACTGGATTGCCATAGGTGTTTGTCAGGAAATAGGTTCTGCACAAGCTCAATTGAGGCAGTTGCTTGTATTTAGGTGCCTGAGGAACTTTCAGGCTCACCTTGCAAACATCTCAGGATAAGGCAAGAGCAGAGATGTATTGGACAGAAAATTTGCAACTGAGTAGAGTTACGTCCATTGACAGCATATTGGCATGTGACAAGCAGGGAATTTTAGACATCAATGAAATATGACTAGCTAGTAATAACAACTGCATAGTTTATTTATGGATGTAAATCTCCATAGGTTTCTCAGTACTAGTGATGTCAAGAACCCAAAGAATTCTTTTTTCCCAGCTTTGTGGCAAATCATGCTGTTACATATGCCAAGATATACAGGTAACTCTAGACAGGTGATGTCTTACCCAGGCTGTAAATGTGTACAACATAAGTTTCAGTATGGTATCATTCATGCATAAACTCTTTCTATATCTGAATAATGGAAAGCATACACAGCCTAAGTTTTCCACCTCTTCTTCCTGATCTGTTACCGCAGTAACCAGCCTAGCATTTACTGAGTGTTTCAGAAGCAGATCCTTTCTTAAATTTTCCCTGAGTTTAATTGTCTGACCAAACAGAAACCATAACTTCTTACAGATCATACTACAACCTCCGTAAATATCCCTGTTTCAACCTACAGTATGCATTGATGGTGCATCTTTATCTAAAGCAACAGTATGTAGGATTACATACACTTAACCAGCCACCAAAAGCCAGTGTAAGCATAGATCCACAGTCTGATTCATCTGGAGTTTTATTCATGCAACCCCCTTGACCCAATAGCTGTTGGCACATGCTTGTGTGGAAGTACTTATTAGTGGATGTGCTCTTTTGTTCAGAAACAGATATATCCACACCACTTAACCAACCATAATGTAGACACTTAGAACAGAATTTGGACGATAAGCCTCGTTCTGTGATTTTATTCATGCAAATGTCAGGTGAAATCAGTACAACTAACATTGCTCATGTGTTTTCTTGCAACATTGTAACTGACAATGTTGAACAAAGATGCACTAAAGAAGCACTGCAGCACCCAACTGAGCAGCACAGCCAAAACAAACCGTCTGCTCTCCCTATGAGAGGTCCTGCTTGACACCTTCAAGGAGTCTTGCAGCAGCATTAGCTAGAGCACATGCAGTAAAAAAATACTGCTTGCTTTCAGCTGAGTTGGAGCAAAGTACTGGCCCCAAGAACAGACAAATAAGTGTTCAAACCTGTGATATAAGGAAAGTCATTTAAATGGGAATGGGGTGAACTGAGCAGGAAATCAAGTGGAGACAGTGCTACATTGCAGCTGTTCTACTCAAATATGTGCTGGAAGCTTGTACTGTGGAAAATGCTTATTTCTCTCTGTCACATTACAGCCCAGCCACTATTGCTAGCCTTGAGTCCACCTCTCCACACTTCCCCATCCCTTCCCCTTCCTTGCTACTCTCTCAGCTACAAGCTGAAGCCCAGACACAAAGGCATGACAGCAGCTAGTGAAGGGGAAAGGCCTTGCTGTCAGTTTGTAGGCACTGAGTACAAGGGTGATTATCAAGGCTCCAGCTTTATTTAGTCCATTTTGCCAAGAGGACTCCAAGCACACTGCAGGCTGATACCAAAATGCTAGCTTCCCTCACTGTATCCTCTTCACTGTTGGGTTTTTAACTCCACAAACTGTGATTTGTCCTGCATGTGCAGCCATGGGTCACAGTTGTGCATGGGTGGCTGATGGAGTGCTAGGGCAGACCAGAACTTCTTCCCTTTAAGTAAGGATTATGGTCATTCCCACTAATGTGAAAAGTTACTGAGACACCCAGAGGAGGGTGATTTATTCACACACTGCAAAACCATGTGCTTTTGCTAACAGGTAGTTAAAAGATTAAAGGCAATGCAAAAAGCAAACTTGTTCTTTCACTCAGTCTAGGAGAAACAATGAGTACAGAGAAGAGAAGGGTCGAGACCCTCCTTTTTTTTGATAGAAGGCCCCCTAGTTTGTCAGGGCTGACAAATCACATTTATGTACTGATCAGGTCTGATAATAGTCTTTGCTTGGTTTTGTGGTCAGATAGGAGCAAAATATGCTTCTCATATGCATGTTTTTTCATCTACAAGCATAACTTCTGTCCCTAAGGTACTTCTGAATTATCCTTTTTCATGATCTTCTTTTCTGTTTCTCTCCAGTCACTGGATATTTTATTTTTCCCTTTTCACTGGCTGAAATATTTTTATGCACATTTTGACTCTACTTCTTAAATTCCTTGATGAGTTAATGAAATTCATATGTCTTTGATTTCTTTCCAGAACCCCAGTCTAAAACATATTTTCTATCCTTTGATGTTTTGCTTCAGGGGAATGTTCTTTTAGATGGGCTATTCTTAAATGGCACCCTCTGTGGAGACTCTATTCCTTTCCGTAAGTACATTTCAAACTCCATCTTAATAATGCACTCTAGGATTCACCTTTAACGTAACCCTGCTTATCACATCAAAGTAGTATTTGTCCGTAGAGCTTCACAGAGGTGCCATGAACAGTGTATCTGACAAACAACCAAGGATTTGCATGTGAGTAAGCTTCAGTCTGGTTTCTCCTGGTATCGTACCCTGTCTGAAGCAGGACTAACTTCACTTCTTTACAAGGAAGGAAACTTGGCTCCAAGCTGAAATAACTGCATCTCTTACCAAATTTCTACCAAGAGGATTAAAACTCTTCAGATCACCCTACCAGGAGATACATGAAGTCTGGAGAGAGCTGAGCTTTTCCAAAGCCTTGTAGACCATCTCCTGTGTGGGAATGTCCGGGTGGAGCAGTCATGCTAGTTGTCACTTTTTCTCCAAGCAGAAGCCATATGGGCCCGTGCTACTACTTGTGTGATTACCATCCTCTCTGCAGGCATTACACTATTTTTTAATCATAGGGAGGTCAGATATTTCTGATTAGAACCTCACTAGAGATGACTAAGTGTTTCCATAACATATGCATCCCTCAGTAGTCTGCTACCAGGCTGTTTCGGCCCTAAAGACTTATCCTGAAATAGTCTCTTCCCCAGGCACGCACCTCCCCAGTTGAAGAGTTCAGAGCATCTGGGCAAGGACAGACCAACAAGCGCTCCAAAGGCACCTTCAGGGCTAATGCGTTTGACATTGTTTTGCTTATGCTTCCTGCTGCAAATCAAGACGACAGTTAGGAAATTAATACATAAAGGCCCTTTATTGCACCACTACATCTCGTTAGCAGTTCAGAGACCAGCTGTGAACACTTGCTTGCCAAAGCCTCCTATTGACTCTATGAAAGCAGAGTGCTTAATCAGACCATTCCGAGATAGTTTATTAATCCTTTTTCTTCCCACCTTCTTACTTTTCCCTTTACAGTGTTCCTGGGTTTTTGTAACATAGCAAAGATCATAGAATCATAGAATGGTTTGGGTTGCAAGGGACCTCCATGGGTCATGTAGTCCAACCCCCTCTGCAGTAAGAGGAGGCATCCTCAACCAGATCAAAGATGCACTCTCTTTAGAAGGATGAAGCTAATCAATAGAAATCTAAGGTACTGCCCCATTTGAAGCTATTCAAGAAACAGCACATGTGAAATGAGGCTTTGTATTGTGGTTCTGAGTGGATAAATAGACATCAGAGGGGTGCCATGGGGGAACAGAGCTAAAAATTTAATGGTTTGAGGGGGCAGCATATACATACTTTCTTTAACAGAACATTTAATGTGCACTTTGATCAGAAAAGATCATTTTTCAAAAAATAATTACTATTAGAGCTGTTCGTAGTATTAGTTTTCATAAATTCATCCAGTTATAATTAATATGTGCCTTTCAAGGGCCTAAAAGGGAAGGCATTCAATATTTCTTGTCTCTAATTTTAGTATGATCTGATTTTCCTCTGGTTGCCTTTCCAAACACCTGGGGCCAGCCATATGAGTAAATTAGATTGTGCTAAAATGCATATTAATGAAGCTCAAGCAATGGTTCCCTAAAGGGATAGTGAATCTATATATAGCTCTTTTTTCCCCCTCTCTTGGTTAATGTGCCTTTCAACACATTTAGATCCTAGTAAAATCATGCCATTATGGAATAACCAAAAATAAATTGATAAATATGTAAATGAAAAGAAACTGTGCAAACAAAAACTCAGAAGTACATTTGTCTGAAGTGTACAAATGATCGCTTCTTTTAGTACTTGCATTTCAAAATTATTTCCAGTTCAAAATAGCTTTTCTTTCAATTGGCTTATTAGGAAGAAAAACAATATCAAGACATTTGGGGCAGTAAGAAGTGGTACATTTGTTAATTGCCTACAGTGATCTCAGCATTCCCTTCTCCATAAAAGAAAAAAAAAAAAAACAAAACCCAGAGTGCTCATTCTAATGGAAAGCAGTAGAGGGCAACTATCACAGGTGACCCTCAGTGTCTGGGGTGAAAAGAAAGAGTTTTGGAAAAGGACGCTGGACTAAATTCCATTTCCTTGAGGGAGTCCCATTGTGTTGTTTGGGATTGGCTACAACTGTATTTCAGTCTGGACTAGAAGGGAGGTTTTTAAGTGAATCACGGGTGATGAAACCCTGTCTCATTCAGGAGAAACTAAACTAGAAGAGGCACATTTAAAATGCACCAACTGTTAACAGGCATTCAGCTCACAGAAAGAGACTGGATTAAGTCTAAAATGGAAACCTTCCAAATGTGTGAGCACTGGGTTCTTAGCCCACCAGTTTTAAAACAGGGGGATGCACAGGAAGCTGACTGGATGACTAGGGAAGCACAAGTTGTCATATTGCCCCAAAACTGCTTTGATAATTAGACCAAAGGCTTAGAAAGGATGTGACTCAGTGACAAACAACGAGAAGGGAAGAAGACTACCAAGTCACAAAACAAACTGACACAAAAAACAAGTGAGTATAAATTGCTTACATCCAAGGAATTAGGAGGAAGATCGAAGCACAGATCTAAGCATTAGAAGGAAGATCTAAACAAAGCTGGACTGTCAGAGCCACCTTTCAACAGCAATATCATGGTTTAAGGGAGTTCCAGATGATTTTAAAATGCAGTTTGTGAAATAAATTATGTCATACAGCTGCTTTTTCATGCAGGGGGCAGAACCCTACTGTTCATTCTGTTAGAGATGTTTCATTCCTATGCATTTTCAAAGCACTGATGCATGTTCTCTGTGTTATTATAATCAAATCACCCTTTAAACACATTTAAGTAATTTTAAGTGCCTTTAAGTGTTAAAAGTGGGGAAAAATATACAGCTGACTTCTCTAAGAAAAAAAAATGAGCAGATCTATAGGATGAGGAATAGAGTTTCTGTTAAGCTTGAATTGGATCGAAACATTGAAAGTGGCATATTTCTTAATTGCCTACAGCATTCTCAGCATTTTCTTCTTCATAAATACTGCAGTGCTTATTAACATGGATAACAATTACAAATACTGTCTTTGCAAACAGTGCAATGGTCATGTTATCACAGCTTGTGGATTTACAAGCCAGTTAGCAGTCCTGTCTGTCTGTGTATTTATTTTTGTGGCACAATATAAGGTGTATCAGGAAAGGTAATCAAGAGCAGAGACATTCAGGATCAGTGGCTACTTCTCCAAGTGTTGCCTGTCAGCCAGGGGTTTTGCCATGGATGATTTTCAGCTAGAAAAAGGATATACGGATTCAGGAAATACTCATTTAGTTAATCAGGTTTTAATTTTCTTCTGAGCACCGCTTCAGTGTCAACAATTAAAAACACAGGATAAGAGCTTTCTCTATATTTAATGTAAACTTACTTTCTCCAGTCTACTCTTCTCTCCCAGTGATATTAAATGTATAAATATGCTAAAGCCTTACTTATTGCTTTAAAAACAGCATTCAAATTTACAGCTACTGAAGTTTCTTTCTGAGTGTGGTATTATTCTTCTTATTGACTTATCTTCCCCAATCGTTAAGTTTCTTTCTCTACCCTCAAATAGTCACCATCTTGCTCTTCCCTTTGAAAATGATCCCAGTCTCTGTACCAGAATTACCCCTTTGCCACCACAGACAACATTTGGACACTTGCTGGTTTCCAGCACCAAGAACTGCAGGAGTGAGCATGCCTCCTACCTGCCTCCTCACTCCCTCCTTACTCCTATTCAACTCTAGCTGCAGGCAAAATATGTCTGTTTTCTCCTGAAGGTAAGCAGCACTTCTTGAGGTAGGATATCATGGTAGGAAGTGGAATTTTATTCCCATTGATTGCTCCGAACACCCGGGACATTGGGAAAGCTCGACTCACTTATGTGCTTATCATCTTGGATAAAACTGGGAATAATGCTGGCCCCTCCAAGAAACAAAATTTTCAGTGAAAGTTTTTGAGGTCATTCATGACAAAATGAGCAACCAGTTGGGAGAACAACAATCACCTAGATGCATATGCAGAGGCAAAGGATACTCTAATTCAGAAGAGCTTCATGGGTGCTACCATAGAAAATCTGCAATTTCAGTATGGTTTTCTAAGAAAGCAACATTAATTTGTAGCCCTATAGAGTTTCCTGAGACGTCTACTTTTATTCTGTAACCATAAGATGATCAAAAGCTGGTCAGGGGGAGATGAGGTAAAAGGCAAGGATAACAAGCTTCCTGACATGAACTACAGCAGATCTCATCAGCTGCACTTGTCCTATGCTTCACACACACCTTTGGAGGCAGCAACCTCCTGAAAAAAAAGGCTCTTGGAAATGGCTGCTAGCTGGATGTTTTAACCATCAACTGTGCCAGTGTAGAAGACAATTAATATGTTTCAATTGTAATTAGGCCTGAAGAAATATTTTTTTTCCCTAAATTGTCCTGTTCAAGGTTTGCAAAAAAGTCATAAAAGCAGGTGGAGAAGCAATGTACAGCAGCCACCACCAGCATGCATCCCAGATAAAGTACTCCAGCATGGTTTTCCCTCTTATGAAGGTGAAACAAATGTGTACCTGCAGCTCTCAAACACAAAACAAATTTGCCCTAAAGCTTTCTAATGAAAAACATCTCAGATTGAACTGTTACACATGTCTGGTGTCTTTCCTGCCTCTATCTTCCCTGCCTCCCTCCCTTATCCAGAGATAATGGCCTGGGAAAACAAACTGTTCCTGTAGTTACTCTTGAAGGCAGTTGTATTATGGTTTTGGTGAAGTAAGGCAGAAGACATTAGAGCCACTGAATATTTGAATTAGTCTCAGCAGGTCAATTACCACAAAGATTTTCTGCTCTAGTTGCTTGCAGAGAGATGTGCACTTCTTAAAATCCCAGCTATTTTCTGTTTAATTTATTTACAAAGCAAGACATGAGTGTAAAAAAAAATCAATTGAACAAAACCATTTTAGTGGAATTCACGTGCTACAACAAGATATGCAAGCACAAGAGCTCAAGCAGGACAAGCCAGCACTCAAGTAGCTACTTTCAAAGACCTCTGCTTTCTGCAGCAATGTAGGCTGAGCACACCAATGTTTAACAGGTTTCCCCCTTGAGTTATTGAAAGCCTTTGCTTTTATTCTGCTGATTTGTTTTTAATTCAGTACATTCAACACCTTTAATAAAGAGTGCATTTGTGTACTTCTGCACTTCTGAGTAGAACACTGTGCTTTCATACCTCTGTTTCAGTGATTCATCTCTACCACCCAGCAGTTTGTCAGGCAAGAGAAGGACAGGAAGTCAATAGAAGTTCCAGCAGATCAAAGAACAGGATCTGGCAGGCCTCTACTGCCTCCACATCCAGTGTTGCGCTGCAGTCCTCAGGATCTGAAGCAGAACCTTCCATTTGAGAACTTGCACTGAAGAAGTTCCAGAACACCAAAAAAATGATAAAAGCCAAAGAAGGTCTGTAGTCTTGAGAGTCACAAGAATAAAAGGAGAATTAACACCACCACACAACTGCACTTGCTGGCATTGAAGTAAAGATAATTAGCTATAATTCTACTGTAATTTTCAATAGAAAAATAGATCCTTTACAAAATTCCCTCAAGAAGTTTTATAGCTCCTGCATTATTTCTTTCTACACATTAATTATTTTTGGTTGGTTTTATTCAAATACTTTGTATGCAGTTTACATGCAATTGAGATTTAAATTTTGTTCAATCCTTTGTGAGGCTCAGTGGGCAACAGCAATTCAGACAGAAGTAAAGAATGATGTGCATAAGCAGTGAGGGGGTACCTCTTCATTCACTGTACAGAAAGATTAATATCCACAGAATGGCTACTAAATAGGGCAGGTGGGGTTTTTTAGTTATTCAGTAGAAAAGCTACACTGATTTTGGACCAAGCAAGTACTATAAGCTCAAGAAAAATGCGTGACAGAGTTTAATTTTGCTAAGAAGACACAGAGGAACAAGTGTTCTACTCATTTGCAGTGATAAATCCACAACCTGCCTGGGCAACCTGTTCCAGTGTCTCAACACCCTTTCTGTAAAGAATTTCTTCCCAATATCCAGTCTAAATCTACCCTCTTCAAATTCAAAGCCACTACCCCTCATCCTATTACTACAAGCCTTTGTGAAAAGTCCCTGCCTAGCTTTCTTGTAGGCCACCTTCAGGTACTGGAAGGCTGCTATAAGATCTCCCTGGAGCCTTCTCTTCTCCAGGATGAACAGCCCCAGCTCTTGCAGCTTGTCCCTACAGGAGAGGTACTCTAACCCCTGACCATCTCTGTGGCCCTCCTCTGGAGCTGCTCCAACAGTTACTTCTTGTGTTGGAAACATCAGAACTGGACTCAGTACACCAGATGGGGTTTTAGAAGAGCAGAGTGGTAGTATCACCTCCCTATTTCTGCTGGTCACACTTCTTTTGATGCAGCCCAGGGAAGAGTTGGTTTTCTGGGCCGCCATATTACATTGCCAGCTCATCTTCAGCTTTTCATTAACCAATACCCCCGAATCCTTCTCCTCCAGGCTGCTCTCAAGTCACTCCTCTCCCAACTTAGGTTTGTGCTTGGGATTGCCCTGAGCCAGGTGCAAGACCTTGAACTTGGCCTTGTTGAACTTCATGAGGTTTGCACAGGCCCACCTCTTAAGCACACCCAAGTCCCTCTGGATGGCATCCCTTCCCTCCAGTGTGTGAATCAGACCACACAACTTGGTGTCATCCACAAACTTGTTGAGGGTGCGCTCAACTCCACTGTCCATGTTGCCGAAGAAATTGTTAAACAGCACATCTTCTGATGTGTTGCCAGGACAGAGGAGAAACATGGCCTGTTGTTTCTCATCATCTGAATCACTGCTTCTGCCAGTTCATGGCTTTAAAATTATAGTGTATTTGCCTAATGTTGCTTAAAAGGGTGAGAAAGACACCATCAGAAAAAACACTGTTCAAAAATCTCTGTACTACACTAGTGAAAATTCCCTATAGCATTGAAGAAGAATCCATATTCATACAAAATACACAATAATGGAAGAAGTGTATTAAACACCAGCTGTTCCTCCCAGACCTAGACTGAAAGTGGAAGAGGTGGGGGAAGGGGGAACTGGCAAGGAACATTTGCATGAAATATTTTTTTCTCACAACAGTGACAGAAATTTAAAATAAAATTTGAAATTCTACTCTTACACTTCAGTTTCTGATATATTTTGACACAGTAATTATAGTAAGGCAAGTTATTTTAATTTAAGTTTGCTTAGCAAAATCCCTATAAAATATACATATGTAATATCCTGGGTTTCGCATTATTTTATGGGATATCTGGCTTTGTGTACACTAATCACAGCCTATATGATACTTACATTCTATTAAAGTGGCTGAAAGTAACAATAACACCTAGATATATCCTCAGTTTTAATGTTGTTTGATAACAGAATGTTGTTTTAATAACTTCACAATGAATTTACATAGAGATGGTGCACTGCCAAAGAAAAATGGATATGAGTTTCTTCTATATCATCTGTATCTATATTAGCACTATAAAAATAGGTCTCCTTTTTAATCGTGTGTCTGGGCCATACAAATATAGCTTTTATGTGTTTTGTCAGGTCATTAATAGTGTCACTTTTCATTGTTAATTTTGTTACTGTAGGGATACACAAACAGGAAAAAAACGCACTTAAGTACATTGTGTGCATCAATTCAAAGGTGAATATATTCTTAGTCGTGGATATGCAATGCTGATAATAATTCTAAATAAATTATATGCATATGCTTCTTAATCTTCTATTAGAGATTAGTTTTCATGAATAAGCAATTACTGTGCAATTTTCATTTTTTCATGATTCCCAAATAGGTTGTGGAAGAATGTGGTCATGCAGCCACTTATTAATTAGTGGTAATAAATACTACAAAGGAAAGCAAAAGATGCATGTGGCAATTTTTGACAGTTCAAAAACCAAGCAAACAAGCAACAAAACAAACAAAACCAAAAACAAAACCAGAAAAGACCAGGCTGGATGTGGCTCTGGAAAACCTGGTCTAGCAGAAAGTGTTCCTGTCCATAGCAGGGGGGTTGGAACTAGATGGTCCTTGAGGTCCCTTCAAACCCTGACAATTCTGTGATTCTGTGGAAAGCATGTTCACAAAACACTGCACATCCAACTTCAACACTGTAAGAAAGTACTTGCCTTTTCTGACAGTTTAATAGCTGAAACAAAAGTGAATAAGGAGAACACGACACCTAACAAGTAAGCAAAGGAAGGTAATTTAAGGGAAGGTATCTGATCATTGCTATGTAATCAGGGCTGGCAAAAGATACAGATTTTCACGCAGATTTCTATTGAACTGAAAGACCCGGTCCCAGCTAATGAGGTTTGTCAGAAGATAGAAACCACATATGACATTGACTATCTTCCCTTAGATCAGAATTGCAATGCAGGAAACAGCAGAAAATATCAGTATGATCTCCAAACCCCCCTGTGCTTTACACACTCACAGCATGCTGACTATGAAGAGCCAGCTGCTGTTTTGTGCAGCACAACCTTGTGTGGAGGAGAGCAAGACATTGCTGCACAGGGCTCTTTGCACACAGAAGAACACAACAGCATCTGGGTAGTTTCTTGCCTTATCAAGGGGGTATCAGAATGGCTTAATCTGTTCTGTACTTCAGCTGACTGGTATCAGACTACCCTGAAACCTACTGCTCGTCTAAAATTGGCCCCTTACATCCATAATGCTTATGGAGATAATCCAACTAGGCTGGAGGTAGCCAAGTACTAGTGGTGTTCCCCAGGGATTAATACTGTGGCCAGTTCTCTTCAATATCTTTATCAATTATCTGAATGAGGGGGTTGAGTGCACCTCAGTAAGTTTGTAGGCAGCACCAAGTTGGGCAGGAGAGTTCATAGCAACGATCATAGAATCAGCCAGGTTGGAAGAGACCACTAAGATCATCCAGTCCAACCTAGCACCCAGCCCTGTCTAATGAAATAGACCATGGCACTAAGTGCCTCATCCAGTCTTTTCTTGAACACCTCCAAGAACGGCAAATCCACCAGCTCCCTGGGCAGCCCATTCTAATGGCAAATCACTCTCTCTGTGAAGAACTTCCTCCTAACATCCAGCCTATACCTCCCTGACACAAATTGAAACTGTGTCCCCTCATTCTGTTGTTGGTTATCTGGAAGAAGAGACCAATCCCCACCTGGCATGAGGGTAGGGAGGCTCTATAGCTGGGTCTGTACAAGAGCAAACAGCCTCAAGTTATGTCACAGGAGGTTTAGGTTGGATATGAGGAAAAAAATTCTTCACTGGGATGATGATCTGAGAAAAAAATAAACAATATTTTTATTATTAGAATACCTTACTTCTTATGTGTTGTATACACAAATTGTGTCTGGATAATTTGTATAGAAGTTGGATAGAACCAGCAATATTTGTATGACAAAACTTTGCTGCAACCCTTTCAAGTGTCTGACCTATCTTAGGAACTGGGAGAAGCTACTAACAAGTTGATGTCTTATTTAGAACAGGGATCAGCAGATTTATTATCACTGAAAAGGTCCACCCAAAATGCCTGTTATCTGTTATGTCTCTTTATATTTGAATAAAATATATGAGGTTATTTAACTTCATTAAAGACCAGTAATACTGATCCAGGAGTGGGAGAGACCTAAGCAGAATAGGTATTTGAATACTTGTTTATTACTACTGTGTAAACAGAGCCATTAAACACTAGCAACCTCTGATTTCTGTGCCAACAAACCCCACCCAGTCTGTAAACCAGACAAGTTCAGTTCAAGCTTGAGAAAACTATTAATTTTTTTTTAAAAAGAGAGAAAGAAAGAAATGGAGGAAAAGTCTAACTGAACAATTTTTACCACTTATTTTTAGCTAGTGAGACATTCTGGGAAACTGGTGGATGCTCAAATCAGTTGCAAAATATGTTAATTCTAAAATTCTTTTCTCTACACAAGCTGAAAGGAACATGAGGTGTAAAATAGATGTGATACTACCTTGTTGTATCAAGTAGACAATCTTATCAGGGCACAAAGCAATTTAGATGCTAGGCTGAAAATTGGCCAATGCAGAATACAGACAAGACCAAATTAAGGCAAAAAGCAATTTGAGTTCACTGAATAATCCATAAGAGCCAGTAATAAATTACAAACCCCAGAGAAAATGACAGGTTTTGTTTCCTGCACACAATTAGAAATACTGGGGGGGGGGAAAGGGGGGAGAAAAAAACCCAACAACATAGCATTAACAAAGAACAAGAGTGGGGTTACTTCACATTTGGTCTTCAGTGGTGAAGGACAATAATGTTTAACAAATCTGAATAGGGTTCTGCATAAAACTGACTGACTTTTACCAAACAAAGGAAAACTAGGACTCCGAGGTACTGAATCAGGTACAAGAAGACATAGCATACATTCCTATATTTGAGTGCTGGGTATCATCTGTTAATTACCCTGTAGATGGTGCCTGGGTGCTCTACAAGTACTCGAAGACAGGCTGTAGTTTACTGATCAAGCTGGCTTAAAGATTGCTGATGTCAAATCCAAATGCATGAAAGGAGACAAAACCAATACATCAAACAAGGGCTTTGTTGCCCTGTTGGGCAGCCCTCCTGCCCAAGCAGGCAAATACATGAATCACCATGCTTACTCATGCCCCATCCCTGCTCCAGGCTTGGGGATGTTTGGTCTCTTCACCTTCTTTTAACTGTTAGCTCCTAACATCATTTTTCTATCTTCTCTTTAACAGCTTCCACACGGGGGTGGTCCAACAAGGAATGTTTGCACAGGACTTTGTCCCACCAGGAAGAGCTAGCAGAGTCCTGCCAGAGCCTGGATATGTCTGCTTAGCACTGGAGGGAGGAAGAAAATTGCCAGGGTGGTGAGGGAAAAGTGGCCATGCTGCAGGCCTTGCCTAGAGCATGCTCCTGTCAGTGTGACACAAATGACACCTACAGTTCTTCGAGCAGCAACAAAAGAAAGCGAATAACCCAAACTGAGGCAGACTTTTGCTGCCAGAGCAAACCAAAGCTTCCTTTCCCCCTGCCACATAGCTTGGAGATACAGGAATTCTTGTCATAACAGAAATAATTTCTTTGAATTCTCCCAAGCCAAAACTGAGAGGAAATAAATTGTGAATTTGACTGGAAGATTCAGGCATGTCCACACTCACATGCACTGGCTTTTGTATATCTTTTCTGAGGCAACTCATTCATGTGCAAGGAATGTGGATACTTAAATGAAAGTGACTTCTATGCAGTAACTGACTCCAAGGCATCTACCTGCCACAGCTCTCACTGTCAGAGCATTTAAGTGCTTCGTTAAAGTATGCATGTGGTCCACCACTATTAATGTTAGCAGCTGCAGCCAGAAATACAGTATTTCAGTTCATTAGACTCCTCCTGTACAAAGTCACAAAAAGCACATTCCACCATATTCAAAGTAAACTTTGAGTGCTTGGTGAAGTCAACCTAGGAGCTATTCTCCAAATCTTTTATATAGCTTGCACCACCACACCACAGACGAATGTTATTTCACCCAGCATACAGGCTACAGGCATAAATACACTATTTTTATTTTTAAATTTGCAAAGTGTGTTAGAACAGGAACTTGTAGTTCAAGTAGTCAAGTAGGACCAAAGGGGAAAAAATGAATGGTCTTTTTTAATGCACAGTTTTAAAAACAAGTTCTAATAATTTTACTACTAGGCAATAGATTACCATAAATGAGTAAAGATGATACTGAAAATACACAGAAAATTATAATTTGTGACAGGATAAATTAGTGTCTGATCTATCTTTGAGTATACATTAGAAAAGAGCTACACAAAGAACAGAAGTCCTTAATGTTAATCTTTTGATACCTATTTCCAAAGGGAAAGAAGCAATATTGCTATTTGTCCTGGGTTTATATAGGTTGGTCTCCTCCAACACAGACAGGAGGAAAAGTAATACACACCAAACCCCACCAAATTCTGTACTGAGATAAAGAGCTTTACTGGAAAGGAGATAATGTGATGCAGAACTGCCTTAGCCTATTTGCAGAAAAGAGTGGCAAAACGCAGAAGCAGCAGCAGATGCTAGCAACTTACCCCCTCATCCCCTGACTCACAGCCAGCCCAGTGGAAAAGACCAGCACCTCAAACATGGAAAACTGAAAGCAGCAACCATAACAGGAAACTTCTCATGTTATAATCAGAACTCCAAGCCCCACGATACTTTGCTCCAGCCCGCACTTTCATTTTGAAGCTGTCTTGATGGCAGCATGGTATTGAAATATCAGCAGCAGTTTCAACTCAACCCATGACACCATTGCAGTACTTAATAGAATACTCACAGCAGTTAGTGATTTAATTGCAATTTTAGGGAGGTCTTCCCTTATCAGGGGAAAAAAAAAAAAAAAAAAAAAAGACCAGAATTAAAATTATTATTAGGGCTGGGGTCTGTTTTGTTTTGTTTTAAAAGAATATAACATGTGAAATTAATTCAATCTCTTTCTATCTTGAAATATGCTGCAAACAGATTGTGATTTTCAACGCAATATACTAAACTATTCATTTCAATAATAATTTGCATCCTGAATCTCATCTGCAAATAGTTTGCTGCCAGTAGTCAATGTTAAAAATTAACTTTTTCAATAGATTATGTTACTTTGTTGTTTATTTAAAGAAAGAAAGAAAGAAAGAAAGAAAGAAAGAAAGAAAGAAAGAAAGAAAGAAAATAAAAAGGAAACAAAAAAACCAAAACTTGATTGCACTGATGTAAATCAGACAACAAATTTACCCATGTGAAGATGAGAATTCAGTACTCTATTTTGCCAGTATTATGCAATAGTATTGTGGCAATCCATTCTGGTAATCAAACCTACTGGCTACCTTAGCTTCGATCTTTGCAGAATGTGACCACCAAAAGAATATGAAAATAGGCTAAACGAACTCCTTAACATACAGTGTAGCTAAAACCTCATCCAACCTTTTTCCTTCCCCCCCCCCCCCCGCCATGTTGTGTATTTATTTTCATAAATGTCATGAAGTACCACTTTCTGTTTGTACAAGTTAGTACACAGGGACTGCAGCCTTAGAGAAAGTGACACAAGGTTTTGCCACTTGCAGACCAGGGTAACTCAAGAGAACCAGAACTCCCCAGGAGCAGCAAATTCCATAAAATCATATTTAGTTTCTCTGCCTTTATACACATAACTTCTAGAGAGCCATGCTGTGCTGGCTTTTCTTCAGAAGGTGGGAGAGACCTGCAGTACTTCACCTCTGTGGCTGTGGCTTCAAAGAGTCTGTTAAGGACACAGAGCTCATTCTTGAAGACAAGTAAATGACAGTGTGCCCTCCAGGTCATACAAGCCAATTTCCTCTGGATCACAGAGATAGACCTGTCCTATGTCAAGCTTTGGGAAACTGAGCTTTGCAACTTCTACTATAAACTGCCATTTTTCTCCTAAGAAAGTCACTGCTACCCTTACTGGAAGAAGCCTCAGTATCTGAGAAGCCACTTCACGTGTCCAGAGAAGGGCAACGAGGCTGGTGAGAGGCCTCGAGCACAAGCCCTACGAGGAGAGGCTGAGGGAGCTGGGGTTGTTTAGCCTGGAGAAGAGGAGGCTCAGGGCAGACCTTATTGCTGTCTACAACTACCTGAGGGGTGGTTGTAGCCAGGAGGAGGTTGCTCTCTTCTCTCAGGCAGCCAGCACCAGAACAAGAGGACACAGCCTCAAGCTATGCCAGGGGAAATTTAGGCTTGAGGTGAGGAGAAAGTTCTTCACTGAGAGAATCATTGGCTACTGGAATGGGCTGCCCAGGGAGGTGGTGGAGTCGCCGTCCCTGGAGCTGTTCAAGGCAGGATTGGACGTGGCACTTGGTGCCATGGTCTAGCCTTGAGCTCTGTGGTAATGGGTTGGACTTGGTGATCTGTGAGGTCTCTTCCAACCTTGGTGATACTGTGTGATACTGTGATGCTGTAACAAAAGGCTTCAAGGCTAAGTGAATGTAGTAACCATACAGTAGCTGTTGGCAGGGCTGACAGACACAAACCCAAAACTTAATTTTGGACTTTATGTAACAGTTTACATGCGTTGGCAGTCATTCAAAACACAATCTTCATTTTAAAAAAAGAAAAAAATAGAGACTTGCTTAATATTTCTTTTTTTTATTCATCATCACAAACATCTAGAACAGGGGTCCTCAAACTTTTTAAACAGGGGGCCAGTTCACTGTTGGCTGTCGGAGGCCGGACTATAGTTTGGTTCCAGCCCAGTCCCAGCAGGTGCTTGTGGGCTGCGGAGCCCTGCGAGCGGATTAAGTGGCAGGAAGCGGCTGCGTGGTTTCCCCCCAGCCCCCGGCAGGAGGGGGGTGTCTGTAAATACAGGTGGGCCGGACTGAGGACCTTGGGGGGCCGTATTTTAAGGACCCCTGATCTAGAACAATCATTCAGTCCTGAAAATTTAACAACCTTCACCTGCCGAAGCAAGGTTTCCAGATTTCAGTACTCCTCCTTGGAACAATGTAACATTTCATACTCCAGGTCAGTTGTGAGCTGAAGTTCACAAAGATGAACTGGATGGGGTCTTGCAGCAAACATTTTGCATAACATTTCTCATACAGCTGCTACAAGAGCTTTCACCTGTGCTCCATGAAACTCTGTGAAGCATAAATCAGTATTTCAGTCCTTCCCTCTCTGGTAGGTGGTTTTCTTCTGCTGCTACTCACAGAATCAATGTTAGGTGCTGGAAGGGACCTCAAAAGGTCATCCAGTCCAAGCCCCCTGCCAGAGCAGGATCACTTATACCAGCTTATACTGTACCACATGGGTCTTGAATATCTCCAGAGAGAGAGAGTCATTGTGCAGGAAGGCAGCAGTTAGACGTTGGAAAACCTAAATGCTGGCCTAGCACTAGGCCAGAACATGAGTTACAGCTGTTCTTCTGCAGAAGGGGGACCCATTCACCAACTGGCCCCTCATTATAGGGAGGCAGAGCTACAGCTTGGATTTCAGCTTGTCACAATGTGGCTATATCAGCCCTATCTCAGGCTGCAAAGACCCGACATTTTAAATGTAAAAAGAGGAAACTAAATTCCCAGGATGGAGAACACATCTAGAACTTGATGCAAGAGGATATTTAACTTGTTTTCCTAGCAGTTAGATTCCTTGGACTAACTTTCAAACTCTCTTGAATTAATAACATTAGAATCTTAATTTGTAATCAGCTCTTTTTGCTTCCCCCAGGCAATTACAACAACAGAATTAGACTCAGGTAACTCAATTAGACATCAGCCTAATCCAGCACCCTCCTAGCAGGTCTCTAAGCAAAACTCTCCATGAGCTTGATGAAAGCAGCATTATGACTGCTTTGTTGAGGTCAGATACCATATGCCTACAATAATCAGAGTCAAACTCTCTATTTGAAGGCAAAACACTGCTTCATTGTTTATGCTATAAACCTCTCTGCTCAGCACTTGGACACTTCATTCATTCTGACCCAGGAATTCTACTGATCTACTTGGTGTAGTATGAGATTGACCTTGTTCTTATCTTGTTTCCCTTTAGTTCTGATTTTTTCCCAGACGTTGTGTTTCAGACACATGCATGAAGTGCATGCTATGAGGCAGCAGCAAACCTGAGTTATGTTTCAGCAATCTGCCCTATGTTTCCTCTTCTGTACACGCTCACTTTGCTGCTTGATAGCAGAAGATTTACTTTACAGAAATACAATATGGAAATACAATATGAAAACAAAAATACAATATGAATGTGGAGGAGATGTGAACAAGTGCAGCTCCAAAAACTGCACGGACAAGGCCTCGGACTTCAGTCCAAAGGAACTTGGGGCCATGTTAAAATAAATCTTTAGCTTCTTGCCTCTGAAGGGAGCCCAGGATAAGGCACCAGGGCAGCAGTTCATTACAGAGGAAGAGGCAGGCGCTTCCAAAGTACCATCCAGTCATTCTGCTCCCTGCAAACTCAAAATGTTGCGTACTGTGTTTACATTCACTGGCTAAAACCCTGTGACTTTGCTGTGGAACAAGAATTTGCATTGCTTCAGGGTAATGCCTCATTCTTAAGACACTACTTTAGACTCTCACCTATCTGCTCTATCTGTTTCTTGCTCCCTGGCATCTGCAGAGGAGGTGGGAAGTGTCTCCCCTGGTGAAACCAGTGGCAGTTTCCAAGGCTGAGAAAAGCTGATGACCTGAGCCTTCTCCCCTGCTCCAGGCACCTACTCCATCTGCTCGGCTGCTATGCAGAAGGTGAGAGGCACGACAAGACAGAAGGGAAGGCTTCTAAATTTATATGTGTTTGCAAACATCCAGAAATGATTTGCATCTCTTGACACAGATTCACAACCCCTTTTTTTCAGGCTAGCCATTGAAAGTGGAGGGGGAAAAAAAAAGGCCAGTGTTCAGCCAGATCCCTCTGCTCAACATTCCCCATCACTAACTTGGAGGAGATTCCTGTTGCACAAGGGCTGGCCCAAAACCCCTATCAGGTATTTAATCCTTCTCATTTTCTGTACAAGGAGCCTGTATGCTTTACAATATGGTTGTACTTTACTCCAAGCACCTAGACTTTGGGCACTGGAGCACTTAATTCATGGGTACTAAGCCCTTTATTATATCTGCTCTCCATCAGCAACTTCCTGACACAAGCAAAATAGATATACACAAGGGTTAAAAGGATTTAGAGATTTGCACCAGGTGAACCAGACTGGTTTTTAAATCCACTTGATTAAATGGGTGTACTTTTTCAAGACTGATTCATTTAGCAATTTCTCCCGCAAAGGCTTCACTGATATTTCACATGCAGTGACTAATTGCTTTTCAGAACACTGTGTACTTGTTCTCTGCTTTTGTAGACTTTAGTGACTTCTGCATAGTCACTACATCTGGGTAAAGTGGGTATAAAGTGCTGTTCTGCTTGACAATATTTCACATCACTCTGCAGGGATGAATGTGGGATCACAAAAGGGGTAAGAGAAAGTCTGACAACTGCTGTTGGAAGCAGAGCTGCAAACAGTGGAAAAAAACCTTGAGAAAGCCTTCCCAGGTGGTGAGACCATCATACTGGCACTGTAGGGTGAAAAAAACAAAGTCAGGGTGGTAGTAGATTCTAGAGGTGGTTGAGCCTTTGCTGTGGAGAGCATAGAGGAGGAGAGGGAAGAAACAGAGCCATCCTCCATCTGCCCACTCCTCTGCTGTCGTGCCACAGAGCACAAAACAGACCCCAGGATACCTGCAAGACATCTCTGGCAGGGTTGTCATCCTGCTGCCCTCCTTAGGAGAGAGGCAGATGACAGATGATCATTTAATACCAGCTCTTCCCCTGTTTAACATTCTTTTTATGCTAAATTCTTGAACCCCTCTACTCTACCTCTATGTCTGGGATTTACTTCCCTCTATTTCTTAACTTCCTAAGTAGGTTTTGTGCAGCTCTGTCTCACATTTGAGTAGCTTTTTTTTCCCTGCCTCCTTCATGCACAAGTGGATTTCCGTATAAAAGTCTGCCACAACATCAAAATTCCTCTGAAAATTCTCCTCCTCTGTGAAGTGCATATCATTATAAAAGTCTGCAAAGTCTTCTAGCACCTCCAACAACTTCTTCTCCACAGTGATACCCATAGAACTTGGACAGATAGCAGGTTCAGGTGGAGATCACACCATTGTCCATCATGCTAGCTAGTATTTTCACACTGCCAGCTTGTGCTCCTTGTTCCTTTTTATCTAATTTCTTTGCCCTGCCTTTCTTGAACATGAACTGTTTACTTCATGGAACAGGGGCTAATTTTATGTTGTTTTAATCATACAACTTTAAGGGATCTACAGCTATGAAATGGTTGTTTTTTACCAGCTACCATTTCCTTATGCAAAAGTGAATGTATGCAGATGCTGCCTTCAGAGGAGAACAGGTTTTGTGGACCAGTCTGAAAGTATGTTTGAAAAGGACCAAGCAAGAGCTCATACAGACTATGTCTACTTTGACAGGTACAGAGATCTGCATTCATTCCTCTCATGCTTACCCCAGTGGCAGAATCGCATAGGCCACGGTACTGGAAGAGCTGACTTTGCTGGATGTGAGCCAGCACAGCTCTGGTTTTAGTCTAGATGCACTTGACTGACATGGACACAGTGACAGCTTCAGACAGGGCTCCAACAAAAACAGTCAGATCTCTGAATTCATCCAAATTCACCAAATTACTGCAGTCATAAGCTGCCCTAAATTCACCTTCTCATTAAAATTAATGCACTGGTATTATCTAACACAGGTAGTCCCATGCTGCCAGTGCTGTCACGAGCAGGAGGACAAAAGCCCGTGGTCAAAAGAAACCACTTTGGAAAGTGTATAAATGAGATCCTATAACTTAAACATCATCACCATGCTCATTGCAGTGGCTACATTCTCATGCCCCATAATGGCAAGAGAAGTGAAACTGAGATCAAACTTCCCCAGAGATACATCTCTGAAGCACTGAAATATATTCTTTTGCACTCTGTTGCAGTGTAGGAAACCTGACTGAAATCCGTGGCATTAGTGCTCGTTTGTTTGAGCACACAAAAAAAAGGAGGTTGATGTCTCAAAACCTCCCCAGGTCAGACTGCTCATTTCAGAGCTGACCTTTGAGGACCAGTTGATCTCCTGCTTTAGAGCTGCCAGAGATGTCAAAATTCACTCGGAGCATGTTCAGAGGTCTTCTCCTTGTGTTCTGTACTTAATAGACAAGGAAATCTCTGGGGAAAAATCATTTAAATTTTGTCCCAGGTAGCCAGGCAAGGCTGACAGGACTTTGCTTCTTGGAGGTAGCTTGAAAGCAATCCTGAAATCTCCAGTGCTGTTAGTGTCACAGCATGCTCCCTATTAAAGCTGCCAGGAGCCACTTGTGATTGTACCAAGCCTCTGTTGTGACCAGCATAGTGTAAGGCACAGTTTGGTCTGAAGGAATAAGACTAATCCTCTCCTAAAGGAGGGTTGCACACCAAGCCCAGCTCTGACTAGCCTCACCTGCTGAATGAAGGAATGAAATTTCTATTCCAGGATCCTTAGCTACAAAACAAACAGCTGCCTGCATTGGGTACAGTGTAAAGCCCCACCATACCCTAACCACTGAATTTAGTATTGATGGATAAGGTGTGAATCATACTGGAAATTACTTGAGAATTTCTAAACTGTCATAAATACTGCACAGTGGAAAAAAATATCATGCTTGACTTCAAAGAGATGATGTTACAGAGAAAAGGGATTGTCAAGGTAATACAGCTACAGCAGAAAGGAAAGACAAAACCAGAATGGGACAAGAATACAAAGTATAAAAAAGTAAATAAGAAAGGAAAAAGGCCAAGAACACAAAGTCTTTTCATAAGGAAAATTAAAAATCTGAAAAATAAAAACCAAACAAACCCCAAAACTAAGCAGGCTGAGGAAATTCAATGTACTCAAATAAATTTTAAAAGCACAACCATAAAACCTTCACGGGAATAAAACACCAAGCATTTACAAGAGGTCTTTCCCATGTTGCTGCTCTTGATTCTTCCTGTAAACACTTCATGGACATTCCTATAGTGTATCTTTTAAAATGACAATATCTGATGAATTAAATATGGATATAGTATGAATATCTTCCTTGCTAAAAAGCCCATGAAAAACACCATATCAAGTCTAGCATAGGGCTCCTATCTGCTTTTCCCATATGCCCCACAGACCTGAAAACTAAATTAATATGATTTCAATACATAACAATTTTTTTTCTTTCCTATTTCCAGTCAATCATCCATTAGCATCCCTAATCTATTTTGTAAGCTACCACTCTTCAGATTTGACAGGACATGATAAGATATTAATAACATTTAAATAATTGCTACAAGATTAATCTCAGTTTTGAGGTTGTTCTCCTTTATGATTGACAAAGATAGCATTTCCATGGTCCCTCTTCTTTGTTCATATTCTGATTGGACTAATGACTGTGGCATGACACAGGTTTTCTTGCCCTACTTTCTACTTTGGATAGTAATCCTCTTCCTCTGACCACTAAGATATATCTTGGGAAATTATTATTCTACACAGTATACTGAACATAAGTCAAAACAATGTTCATTTCAATTCACAAGCCCCAGAGGAAACTGCTAGCATGTGCATATTGCATCCTTTATAAAGGAATGCATGCATTATAAGTCAATGTTATATGTCTCAATTCTTTTTAGATTATGGGTTGCTTATGGAGTGCATTAAGAGCATACAGAATTTAACATGCAAAGTGACCCAAAGCCTGTCATGTTGAGTACATAATAAGAGCAGCAGATTGCATCTTCAGAGAATGTAGCTGCACCGTTTACAAAACCAGACTCAATGTAAAGCTTCAACAAAAAAAAAAAAATACAGGGAATTCACCTGCATATCAGAAGGGCTCTGTGAAAGACCATCACCAGATGTCTGTGAAAACATTAAAAATCACACCTTTCCTCGGAAATCTCTGAATGGTAGCAGTAGATATGGGTTCTACAACTGGAGGGTTTTTTCTGGTCATGAGTCAGAGCTATTATAAAGCTTGAAGAAGACAAAATTACATGGGGTACAATTTCATGATCCCAAAATCAAAGATTTAAGCAAGGAAGAATCTCCTTTCTGAAGAATTAATCCAAATGATCACAAATTTCTTGGCTAGCATGAAAAGACCTTTTTCAAAATGTAAATTACTACATTCTAAGAATAGCCCAAAAAAGGAATCTGTATTAGTAATACTGGGCATATGGGTAAGAGGATTATGAAGAGCTTTACCAAGTACATATGTAAAAACGTGCTAGGTCCAAGATTGGGGCAGAATAACTCAAAACTGTGAGCACAACAGTGAACACGATCTGCAACTATAAGCTTGTATTAAGAGAAGATGAGCCACTAAACATATAATGCAAGTAACGGAAAACATGAACACCTCCATAGTTACATAAAGTGCTGGGCAAAGAGCATCAGACAGCTTTCTGCACAGTTTACTATTTGGAGAGAGCAATCAGTGAAAGGAGGAATCAGAAAATATATTATCAAAGGGGAAAAAAAGCGTTTGGAAAGTAACATCACATGTAAAAAGAAACTTCAAGCTAAAATCACCAAAAGTCTATTTTTAGTGTTCATCTAAAAAGGGTGTTACTGATTTACCAGAATGCTTAAAGTAAATAGATATACTGAACTCTAGAGGTAGATTAGAGACTATGCAGAGGAAAAGCAAATCTGGCAAGAGTTACAACTGTGTTGAATTAAGTGAATCATTTTTATGCTTCTTTAATTAAAATCAGGTTTCATTCCAAAATTAAATTTCATTTCCAGTCAGAAAGATACACGTAATGCAGAGTAAAACAATATTATATCCAATTTTTATGTTTGCCCCATCACAAAATACATTACTTATGTCTGGTAAGTACCTTTCATTCAGGTAAGGAAAGAATAATTAAATATTCCCATGCATGATGACATCTGAAACAGAACCTCCTGCCCAAGGTTAAAGCCAGTGTGGTAAGCAGTTAAGCCAGTTCAGTCTATAGGCTTCTCTGATTTCTCAGTTGATTGCAAGGCAATGTGTTAAGGCATAGATTTATTAGAGGCTGAGGTAAACCAAACCACTAAAAGCAACCCAGCAGACACCATGAACTGTATTCATCAGGGGCAAACACAAGGCTTAGTGTTTTACAAAACCAGTTGGAAAGTTAGATTTGGCTACCTTTAGATAAAAAGTTGGGCATGGGAGTCTATTTGTATACTGCATATGGGGGCTTAAACAAAGCAACAACAAGCAAATACCAAGGATGGTCATGTTTTGCTACTGATAGAGAGAAACCAGAAGAGCCTCTAAATATTGGCAAGCCATTTGTACCAAAGGACAAGAAATTACTATGAGGCAAATGTCCAGAAAAAAGTCACAAACCCAAAGAAATAGAACTTTGCAGTAAGCATCTGAACTGGACTCCCATGGCAGAAAAATGAACACTTAACGGGAGAGAGATACATTTTTCTACACACATATAAACCCCTTCTGTCTTGCACCAGGCCTTTTTTAAAAGACGATTTGCATTAAGAGTAGCTCTGGTTATGCAGCAGCATTCAGGTCTCTATCCCATGATTCGCATCATGCTTTCAAATCATAACACAGTAAGGAAAGAAAAAGAAAAAGCAGCCCAGAGAACCTGTGATACACACAGAGCATCCTACTTTTCCTTATAAAATTCTCATATGTGTTCATTCACCAGCAAGTCCTTGAGCTTTCATACACGAAGGCATGCTTCAAGTTCCTCTTCTACCTAGCACAGAGTGTAATGACATCAGAAGTGATCCTGAACCAGTCTCCAGGAAAGTACTGCCTCATACCTTGACTCTTCTGTTGCAATAGTCAGACCCATTGTACCTGAGCTGACAGCTGCTGCCTCGGCTCAGAAGCACACCATAAAATGTCATTGAGGGCTTTATAGGTGAAGAAAATTATCTTGAACATAATGTATTTATTTTGCAGAGAGAATATTGTGTAGGTAGGACTGGTCATGTGCTCATGAAGATTTCTGTATTTGATGAGATATATCTGTGACAGTGCTGAAGAAGCTGGGGAACAACTGACAGCCACAGCAGGGATGCAAAGGCACGAAAGAGCACAAAACACTGAAGAGAAGCAACACTCTCTGCATGCTCCCGCTCACATCACCAGAAACAGGACTTTCATGACATTATTCACGGGCAAAATAAATAAAAGGCTGGGTAAAGGACAGCAGTAGAGCTTGAATACATCTAACCTGACTTGACATTGCTTCCCTCTACAAATAACATAAAGGAAAGCTTACAACACATTAAGTTTGTAAGTATTTGTTTCCTAGGAAAAAATAAATCCTCCTCAAAAGAGGCAGTCAGTAATTGAAAACTTTGTTCAGCTTTTTAACTTTGTATCAACTTCCTTAAAGTATGTTGCTTTTCTAATGGAAAGACAACTCATTAAAATAGTGTCTTTTAGGTCTCTCATCAGATATTTAATAAGAGATGATAATTATTTACTATCTACTTATGCCTAGAAGCAAAAAGTTTTACTTCTAGTTATCAGCTCCTTCAGCTACTTGGTTTCACCCTGATTTGGAGAAAAACTGGGTTGTGATGTCCCACAGTTTATAGACTGCATATTTTTCTTGGCACTAGTCACAGAGCCTCTACTTGTACATTAAAGCAGTATCACAATGTACCTGACATCCTGTTGGTATTTGACATCCATGATGTCTCTGACTACAGAATATGAATTAGAGATGTAAACACCCAAGGACAGAGACCAGACTAGGTAAGGGTCTGCTTTTCTGAAAGTGTTTGTAAAGCAGTTGAATAAATAGAAGGCTCATTCAAACACACGCATAGAAAATAACTACGCAGCCTTTTCTCTTTTTTTTTTGGTCTTTTTCACATTGTAGACAAATGAAGCATTTTTGTACAGTAGATACTAAAAACACTACCTGAGCAGACGGTGAACATTTTGGAGCTGTCCAAAGGTAACTCCTAATTACATCACCAGCTGTTTGCCTAGTTTTAATCTAGTATGTTCACATCTTACTACACTAAGCAAACAGGCAGATACCTTGAGGTAGCAAACACGTTGGTCTGTAATGCTTACTTCTAGGCCCGTTCTTTTTGATAAGTACATTTGGAATCAGAAAACAAACCAGGTTGGAAGAGACCTCCAAGACCGTCCAGTCCTACCGATTACTCAGCCCAATCAACTAGACCATGGCACTAAGTGCCTCATCCAGTCTTTTCTTGAACACCTTCAGGGACGGTGACTCCACCACCTCCCTGGGCAGCCCATTCCAATGGCAAATCACTCTCTCTGTGAAGAGCTTCCTCTAACATCCAGCCTATACCTCCCCCCAGCACAACTTGAGACTGTGTCCCCTTGTTCTGTTGCTGGTGACTGACATCATGATATCTCTATGCATGGCTACGCACAGAAAGAAATACACATTCTTAATTTATTTTTGCTCGTAAGTAACTCACATGCCAAACAATCCTAAAAAAGAATAATTTGCATTTGTAAGACATGTTGGCAGACAAACAGATATGGGGCAGTCTAATGCCTACCCACTTCCTGGGTTTGATGCACCTGACAGTTTTCTGAGATGTAGGACACACCTCATTGGCCTGAACTGGTACATGAGACCAATCTTGAAAGAGGGAAAACCACTAAATGCTAATTTAAACAGCAAGTTATTTTGATTTCAAGACATTCCCTTTGTTTTCTATCAGCAGTTGTCTCACATGACTAAAACTCATCGGTCATTCCAGGTTGAGGAACAGATTGTAGCCTCAGCTTCCTCTTTTCAGACTTAAATTTGTTATTTCATAGGAATGATTCCCTAAGACTTCAGGGTTACTGTTGGCTGTCTAGTATTCCAACAAACTTCCAAAAGATTTTGAAATATGGACATAGTATTCATAGAATCATAGAACGGTTTGCATTGGAAGGCATCTGAGAGATCGCTGAGTTCCAACCCCCCGCTATGGGAAGGGATGCCTTCCATTAGACCATGCTGCCCTAAGTCCCATCCAGCCCAGCCTTGAACACTTCCAGGAACAAGGGATCCACAACTTCTCTGGGCAACTTATTCCAGTGCTTCACTCCCCCTCACAGTAAAGAAGTCATTCCTAATATCTAATCTAAACCTGCTCTCAGTTTCATACTGTTGCCTGTTTTTCTATTACTACACTTTCTGATAAGAAGTTCCACATCATGTTTCCTGTAGGTCCCCTTTAAGTACTGGAAGGAGGTCTCTATAACTTCTCCCTGGAGTTTTCTCTTCTTTTGGGTGTACAACCTCAACTCTCTCAGCCTGTCCTCAAAGGGGAGGTGTTCCATCCCTCTGTTGTTGTGGCCCTCCTCTGAACTCGAGTCACTGTCTTTGTTACACAGAGGTCACCAGAGTCAGTTACCATATTCCAAGTGGGGTCTCAGGAGAGAGGAGTAAAGGGAGAGAATAACCAACTTGGTCAGCCCTTACCCAGAATGTTGAGAATTCAAACAATACATCAGAGTATTCCTTTACTCTCTTAAGTCCTTCTTCCATAGCCACACTGCAAATATGCACATTTATTCCTACCACACACCAATATTATAATAATTAGTTCTCAGAAAGCCTTTGCCATGGGTTGAGAGGAAATGGAGAAGAAAATAAAAACCTGTGCCAGAGGCTCCAATCCTCTCACTGGAAAGCAAGCCTTCCAGTACTTGGTGCAAGACACTCTTCACACCTGAGGGTGGAAACAAGAATCACTGTGTTGTTATGATTACCTTTGCTCCAACATTCTCTCACTCTCTGAAGCATTCCTCTACCATTCTTGGTTTCCACACAGCTGGAAAACTCCTGCTTGCTGGTAAGTGGGCATTTTCTTCTGCATGACAAAGGGGCTCTAAGCTGTTTATTACAGGAGTATGTTTAAGTTACATCTTACATTATATTTCTGTAATCAATACCACTAGAAAATTCCACATAAAACAGAGCAAGATGATATTCTTAGCTATGATTATAAAAGTTGATGCCTCATGAAAACCACTAAAAGAAAACAAAACTATGCACCACATTACAGCACGATTTATTTTGTATCAACAAGGTTAACAGCTGCAAAATTACCTTCCTGGTTTGAAAGACAGGTTACTCAGTGTCTCCTCTGCTGATTGAATTCCTACCAAGTGCAAACTTGTGAAAAAGGAAAGCCTGTGGTCAGCTCCTATTTCTACTCATATTACACTGCACATACTGAAAGAGGCTAAGGGACCTTCATCCTTGAAAGCTTTCCAGACTCAGCCATGGCTGATCTGATTTAGTTCCAGGACAAGTTCTACTTCAAGCAGGAGATGCAGTAGATGATGGCCACAGGTTCCTTCAAAACATTTCTGGCAATCTGGTCTGTGAAGCAGCAGGAAAGCTGATTGTATCTCAATGCTTCTTAGACATCAAATACTGAATAAGAGAAGAGGATAAAAATGCATTTAAAAATAAAAACAAAGTCAAAGGATGCCTTGTTTTTCCTGTCCCACAACAGCAAGAAGAGTCAGGAGCAGGCAGAAAACACAAAAGATCTTCTTCTCTCTGGCAGCTTGTGCGGGTGACTCACACCAAGTAATGAACTCTCTGCATACCGCTCCTGTCAGGGCCAAGTGAATTCATGTTCTGAGTCCTGACATGAGCCATGCGACTGTGGACAGAAAGCAAGAGCTTGGCTGCTTCCTAATAGTTTTGTCAGTAAGACATAATGCCCAGGACAGATGAGGACAGCAATCACTGAATCTTAGACTTTGCAAAGCAGAAAAAAAAACAAGTGACAGGAAAGCAGGTTGAGAAAATCCAAGCAGTCTCACATCCCACAGCTGCTCTGAACTGCAGCAAGCTGAGTCTCTCACCAGAATTCCCTTTCCAGAACTCAGAGTGCCTTTGAATCCCACTGACCTAAATTTACACCTACCTAGTGCTAGCCAAAAGTATTATGTGCTGGTTTATTTCTCTATCAGTTAAGTTCCCCCACAAAAAAAATATGATTTTCCTTGTGACTTGTAATTTGCAAACCAAACCTAAAGATTTCACAAAGGCAGCTTTTTTTCATCTGGGGAGCAAGAAACAGAACTTGAGAATGATTTTTCAATGAACTTATTTTTGTCCAGTCACCATATCTTGTAATTGCCTACAAAGACTGAGGCATTGATGGCATATTTCACTTAGAGCATCATGCATTTTCAGTGTGTATACACCCAGAGAAGGCTGTTGGTCCCCTTGAAGAGTAATAGGAAGACAAAGCTTTAAACAAAGACAAAGTTTTAAACTTTCACTTGTGTTTTTGCAGAATTGATTGATTTGTGTACCAGCTAAATTTACTATTACATTTATTAGTCCCAGAAAGTAAATTGGTTTTCATTTGACCTACAGATATGCATACCAGCTTTTAGTCTCCATATTTCAGCACTGTACTAATATCTTGCTTCTCCATGTAAACAGAGGGTTATTTTCATTTTTCTTACACCTAAAGGCAATGAGCATTACGTCTGTGACTTCTGCTGCCAGTGCAGCTGTGGCTCCATCTGGTTCACTTCCCTAGGGTAAACAAATAGCACAATACTTTAGATCTGGTGGGGGGTGGGGATGGGTGATAATTTATTCTAGACAATATTATCATAATCACCAATCGTATCAGTTATTGTCTTTGGAACAAGTTGTTTCACAAGAAGTATGATTTAAGAAGCATTCCCAAGGTTCCACAAGCTTGAGAGTGACAAATCTGTTTTTTCTTGTCTTTGCTGTATAAGATGTGTTATTGCCTCTTTGTACATCAGGCAGAACAAGAGCATCTTATGCTTGCTTTGCATGGCTCAAGGCTAAAAAGAATCATCTCCACATTGCATAGGCTTCATGACTGGAAGTTTTTCCTGCTGAATTCACCGGCACAAGGATCAGCGTGACTGTTGATATTAAATGTAGTGTTGGTAGAAGCTTTCAGGTTCATACCCTGGAACACATCCTTCTTGACCACGTTCTAGAAAAGTCCCAGGATGCCACAATGCACTTCCCTTATTCCTGAGGTTTTCCATGTTTCTCTTAAAGTCATTTGATACTGCAAGAGATACTTTCATTCCCTACTGTAACAGTCCTTCCTAAAAAATCCCATCCTCCCTGAAGCTTTCTGGTCTTCTACTTCAAGTCTAGTTCAGTTCAGTTTTAAACACAGCAACTCAGTAGCACATGAAGTAGGACAATTTGTGAATGCTTGTGAACTATACACATAACACAGGATTCCCTGTGACTGTGGTGTATTAGTGAATGTGATGACTCCTTTCACCACTCCTAAAACAACCTGCAGATGCCATTGCAACACAGGCACTTACCCATTAGGAACTGTCTCTGACAGATAAAAAGCTCCTGAAAAGCAGTCAAGAGAAATGAATTATATTTAATTCCAATTAGGATAGATCTGAATCTGTGACTTAAAGGTGAAGGAGAATGAGTTCTGTGGCTGAATCTCCTGCTGTAGGATGCTCTGAGGAAAGCTGCATGATGTCAACATTTGTCTCCTTTCTGACAACCAGTCTCTGCTCAAGGTCAGGTAAGGGCAAAACAAGTGAATGCAAAAGCAGATATTTGGAGAGGGGGAAAAAAGTGATGACATTAACAAAATGTGGAACTTAACTGACATGAAAGGAGGTTATGCTTATCTTGAAGATGCAAACACTAGTAATTAAACATACTTGTTTTCATTTGAAGATAGAACCATTGGTCTGTTTTAATTGCTATCTGATCATCTAAATGTCTGATTTGATTAAAATGTGTCTCCTCCTTTTAGTTTCTATTTCACTTTTTATTTAGAGAATATTAATAATCAGTCTAGATTCTTTTTCTGATTGCAGACCCTTAATATTATCTGTTGATATTTTAAACACATCATGAGCCTTAGAAGAAAGTTATATTCTTTTATTATGTTTTCTGTCTATAAGTGCTGTATTAATTTGGTCACTTCCCATTTACCTGGAAACTGGTTCCTGTAAGAAATGCACATTTTTTACTGGCAGGAAATCTGTACATTATATAATTCATCTTCCCTAATACAGATCAGACAATGTTCGGGAAGCTGTGGCCTCATAGATATTATCCTCACCTAGCCTATAGACATGCAATCAATCTAGTGAAATCTAGAAAGACAGATATTTAATATAAGTTTAATTTTTGCCTTTTTTTCCCCCTGCTATTCATTTGGTCACCTCCCATCACTGAATCTTGTAAGCCTTGTAAATTGTTCACTGTACAAGAATCTTGTACAATGAATCTTGTAATTTTTTTAAAAATAATCAATACTTGGCTAAAATTATCATTTCAAATCATGCACTCTTCAATTATCAAGTATTATTTACAACTAAAACATCAAATTGGGAATGAGGAAGTATACAGCATCACGACCAAAAACCTGATTTACGGCCCAGTTCTTTATTAGCTTGCTCTGCTTTAAGTATTTCACCAGGCAGCAGCATCTTTCCCAACTATTCAAAGATCAAAACTTGCAGTTCAAGTTAGGCCCTTTCGTTAATTTGGAGGTTGTCCTAGGAATTACAGGATCTTTATGGCACTCCAGCAGGGCTGAAAGACAAGTCTTTGCTTCATCTTCACAATGAAATCAGGTGGCAAGAGGACCCTGAGGACTTAACAGGTCCTCTGAGATAACAGGTGTCACACCTTATATAAAGCAAAGGGTCATTTTTTTCTTAGCATGTAAACTCTGCACAAGAGACTACACAAAGTGTGTGACTTGACAAGAAAGTCAAATTATTCAATTCTTCTGAGTTATAGAAAGTGCTGTAACCAGACCAAATTCCACCCTAATTATGCTTAAAGAAATCTCCTTTGTTAAAAGTGGCATTCTGATCAGTGCATAGATGCCACTGACAAACTCACCTATGGCTTCTGAGATGACATATTTGCACCAACATTTTCTTTTCTTTGAGAATGTATCATTTAAAATACAGTCTCGTTCTTTGTTAAGAAATTTTTCATTCTGAAGTGTCAACCAAATAAAATTAATGATCTTATTTTTTGCCTGGAAATAATTTCAAAGGCAGTACTGAAGCAACCACACTTGATCTATGGCTGTAGTGTACCTAGAGGTCAGTTTGCCTTAATTCCATTCCAGTTGTAAAACTCAATTTGTTTGTGAACCTGCCAGATTTTCTAGGCTGTGTGTGACCTTCACTGAGCAGGTCTTTGCCTCATGCTTCCCTGCATTGGTGCCCAGATTTCATTGATTTACATAATGGCAATTCCCATCCATGCTGGTACGTCCATGCTAGACAGAGCTGGGCAAACTATGTTTTCTGTTCTAGCATAAGAGCTGGTGGAGCTAGGGAAGGGCCGCAGCAGGATGTCAGGTGGTCATTCTTCAGTGAGGCCAAAACCAGAGCACACCTCCCACACATCAGCAATTCTCCCCATCGTAGGATCCTGAATAAGGGATCTTGCACACTGGCTGAGATTCCCATTTTGAGGCTTGTGAGTTGCTCCTATGGCATTTACAACCACTTAATTACATGAACAGTAAAAAAGAATGTAACATGCCAATTAATTTATACATAAGATTGAAAAACTATTTTTTACTTTATTCAGTAACCTAATAGTTGCAATCTCTTCCAGTCTTCTTATTTAACAACTCAACTCTACAAGTATGTTTAGAAGGAAATTTACATCAGACTTCTACCTGTATGCAATTATAAAATCACACAGTGAAGAACTGAAGTGAGAAAACACTTTCTCTGAGCACACTGACTACTACCCCTACTGTCAGAATTACAGCCTGTTCCAAAACTCCTGCAGCTGTTTTCCCATTTATCAGTCAAGATTTGCATGTTTACACACCAGATGCCAACATGCAATCCAATGGCCGTTACAGCTTTTGTGTTAGAAGGACAGATTACACCAGTTTGGAGTCAACTGTTTGTAAAACTACTGTAAAAAGAGTATATGCAGAGTAATAGTAGGCACAAATCACTTACTCAGCATATTGATCCAAGCTCTGCCATTAGGTTTAACAGGTTCAAATTTAGACCTGATAAGCAGCTACTGTCAGAATTACTATTTGCTTACGTCAGTCATCTCTGAGACACAGCAAACACTTTGGAATTCAGAAATCCCCAGTCGCAAAAGGAGATTTCAGACTTTAGCTATTTGCTTGTCACCTTTTTTCAGGTGCCAAGGAAGACGAGTCTCAGAAATTTTTGCAGATGACCTGGAAACTTGAAATATCTGAACAGCAAGTATAATAGTCACTGATCATATATTCCAGAGTGAACAGAATGTAGAAGATTGTGCATTTAAAATAAGGCTCCACTAAAATTGCGACTCACTGAGTATTAGATAACTGGTTTGGAGGTCTCTTATACCATCCCAATGACACAGGCATTTTTGGGAAGCCCCTCTCTTTACAGTTTCAAAAATTGCATCAGGTTGCTCCCATTGCAAAAAGGAAATGCTAGTACTTCTGTAGAAGTCTCAGCAATGGAGAGCTTTAAAAGATCACCTTTGTGTTGGCATTTCTCTCATTCAAGATAAAAGAAGAAATTATGCTGGAGTACAATTCAAAGTAATAACAGGATCAACCTCTATATTCTTTCTCAACAGCTCAAAGATTACATGTTCCCATTACCTTTGAGGTGTGTTAGGAAAAAACCCTACTGTGCAATTTCCAAGTAAGCTTCTTCAGGAAGAAATCAAGTTCCCATCCTCCAAAGGCCTTAAGTGATGTAACTTAAAGAACATGAAGCATAGGAGATTCACAGGCAAGGGTGATTCACATCATAGGAACATTTATGTAGTGCTCTTAACCACTAATATAGGCAGACCCATTCAATTCCCAGGAGCAAATGGTTCCTCCAGCAAAAGAACATTGGCCAGGGTCCCATTCGTATTCATCTACACGAAGAAGTTATCACAAAACACTTTGAATTTGAAGTCCAATACCCACCTGTCTTGTTTCTCTGAGTGCTCTAGCTCCAGCAGGTTACAGTGAGATGGCTACAAAAGGTGCTGTTTGCAGCTGGATATGTGCCCCTTGTTATGAGGTTTCTGCTTCCATTATAAGGTATGTTCATGAAGCAGATGCTGGGCTGCCACAAATTGCAGACCAAAATCAAAGGTAACCATCAGCCATAAAATATGACCAAGAATGCATCCTCGTTCTAGGCAATCCAAGGCATCCTAAGCAATGTCAAGGCCACAGAATACATGAGTGGAAAAAATCTGTCCACAAGGGTTTGTAGAAAGCCTCATGCTGGATGTAAGAATAGGGTAAAATTCTGAGTGCCCTTAGGAATCCTTGCCAAACATTGTTTAAATGTGACCAGTGTCCATACCAAAACCAGTGTCTTTCACACCACCTAATTTGAGTGGCTTCCCTCACACACAACCCTTCACAGACCAATAGAATTCTGTTTGCCCATGTAGATGAGTTTACAGGCAAGTTTTGACATAGCAAATTGTGTAAAAACAGCTATACATGAGTGCTCTGGAGCACTCCCAATTCCTTTCTTCTCTGCCCACCCCTCCCACTGCAGGTTTGAATGGGGAGGAGAAGAAGGTGCGAGAACTGTTTTCCTTCCCCCCTGCCCTGCAGGCTTGAAGGGGGAACAGCAGAAGACACCTTTCCACACATGCACTGACCCAAGTGGAAGCCTGTGCTGGAATCAGAGTGGTGGTTGGCTGGGTTTTCACACCCAGTATAAAATGGCAAATGGACACTTTGTCTAGAAAAGCATAAATACAGCAAGGGAGAAGACACCACAGAGTTCCTGCCTTGAAAGAAAGAGTTCCTGCCTTGACGGAGCTCCCAACAGGACAGGTTCCTGCCATGACAGAATTCCCATTTTGGACTGTCCCTGCTTTTGGATGCCTCTTACCTTTTTCATGGCTCTCGGTTTTACACCGTCCCTGCTTTTGGGCAGTTCTTCCCACTTTTGCACCATTCTGTGCAAACTTGCAAGCTTGGCAGGTCCTGGGGTCCATTTGAGAGAGCTGCTGGCGGCATCTGGAGCCGGCTACTCTTGGACCATATCATAGCCAACTTCCTGGCTGCTATTCCAAGTCAGGGAGATCCTAGCAGTTTGGCTCTCCCCTGCCGCTGCTGAGGCAGCGTCGCTTCCATGAACCCCTGTCTTGTGGCAGTCGTGTCTCAAGATGTTTCTGAGTTTGGTGGCTTTGCCACTGGCTTTGGGCTTCTGCCGTGTGGATGCAGAATATTGGATATTGCTTGCAGCATAAGAAGGCAGTCAAGCAGCAGAGAAATCCATCGAGGGATCATCGTAGAATGCCTATCTCACCTCTGTGAGTAAAGCCTGCTGCTCCCTCAATTCTCTGCTTAGCCTGATGGACAGTGGGGTAAAGCTGTGCTTATAGCTTAGCCTTTTCCATTTCCTAACTTCCAAATCTCTAAACTTGTCCTTTGAATAATTCCCGATTGAATTAGAATCTGCAAATAAACCTCAAGTAGTTTTGTATAGAGTTTGGGGACAGGGTTTTCAGGAAAATAAAAAGAGTTCTATTTTTATAATTCCTGACTCAGACACATTAATCCCCTGCCGCCACAACAATGTGGACAACCCTTCAACAACTGTAAGGCCAGCTTGACCCTTATATACTGGTACAAAATATGGGGGTAACCTTTTACCAAAGGGAAGTACAATCTGAAATACTTTTAAAGCAAAAATTTATTTCCACCTTTTCATGCTAATTTGAATATTATTCAGAATTCTAAACAAAGAAACAAATAAATAAAAGTTCATAAAAATGTAGGCTTCAAAATTATTTTTAAAATACAGGTTTAGCCATGATTTTAGTTCTGGTTCAGGGATCTTTAACTAATGATGGATAAATTCACCTTTATGAGTACAAATAGAGCTTGAAAGGTCATGAGTTATGTAAGAAAATTGGCCACAATTACCTTTTTTTTTTTTTTTTGGTGCTTCAGAATTACTTGCATGTCTTCTAAGAAAAGGCTGTTTCTATTTATGTAGAAAAGCTTTCAGGAGGCCATTCTAGCATCTAAAAAGCCAAGGACAGTAATGCTTCAAGTACTTGTCAGGCTGCGTGATAAGCCTCATGCTCCATTTTGCTGATCACACTAGGCTCCAAGAGAGGCAAATATTACAACTTTATTACATGAAATTATGTTCCTGCTGAGCATATGACCTGAGAGCTGACAGACATTTCTCTTGGATTTAAAGGAGTCATTCAGCAAAAATCCACCTTTCATGTTCCAGCAAGTAGGAGCTCAGCCCCTGGTTCTTGCAACCTTCTTATATTACCTCCTATAATTTTCTCTGTTTTGTAGTGTGTCGCCATTGTTGCTTCCAAAAGGAGTTCTCTTCTTTGGTGAACAGTGCATAAAAGGAAATCATCTAAGCAGATATTTTATAATAAAAGCATTCTCAATGTCATTTCTCTGTAATGAAACCACTAATGTTTATAAGGAGTGTTTGCACTGGTTTGAAAACCTTTCTGACAAAGAATATCTACCTCTAGTGCCTTTCAAGGCAAACGTAAGCACCTCAGTACTGGATCCTCAGCAAAATTTGGCTATTTCTGAAAAGCAAAATTACATTTTCTCTAAAGACAGAGGTTCTGATTGACATCCACAACTTTGAAAAAATTAAGTATTTGCTGTTAGCTCTTCTCCTCCCCCCTCCTTTATTTTAATTAATTACAAAGGCACAGCACCTGTAGGGGCTGAAAAATATGTTATGGTTGTAACTATGGAGCTGTTCAGATCTTACAGCTGGGATTCTGCCAAAGCCAGATGAAGGTGCAGGATGCCATGTGGCTTGGAAATGCTTCTTCCCTCTCCTGTTAGGATGCCGCTGGGATTATGCTCATGCTCTGAAACATTTTGAAGCTGGCTAGGAGGAAGAACTTAAGTGTTGTAGGTCTCAGACTTCCGTAAGCCTGTGGTGGCTAACCTAACATGTGTGTTTCCTCCATGGTTTGCCGGATGTGTCTCTCAGCCTGCTTTTCCACGTCACCCCATTCTTCCCAGATAAATGAGCTGCTCTTGTTTTCAGCACTGCAAACTCTCCTGATGGCTGCAGTTTGATCATTGCTGTGAGGCAGATGGCCGCTCTTCCTCACATTTCCTCCTCCTTCAATGTGGCTGCCATCTTCCATTTTAGACACATGGATTTACAGCAGTTGTTTCACCTCCATGTTTCTCTACCTTGCAGCAAGGCTAGACTGCAGCACAGGCACTGTCCTCTGCTACTTCTAGAGGAATAGAAGTTATGCCTAGTGACAAAATGATGGGATTTGTCAAAATTCTAAAGGACTGCAGGAAAATGAGACAGGAGTGAGTGCCACAAGTCAGACTGAGGGCTTAGAAAGATCTGAGGGGCTGAGGCACTGGGAGGATGTAGACCTAGTGTAACATTGCTGCTGCAGGGGCTCAGGTGGAGAGAATGGTGCCGACCATGCAGAGCTCACTGGGACAGAAAGTAGGGCAGAAAAATAAAAAGTTGTGAATGATAACCCTTGGTCCCATGTGAGACTGCACCTTGAAACATATTTTAGGTGAGTACTGAAATGTTTTCAGCCTGTGAGAATTCATTATTTTAACAGGACTAAAAAGCAAGCTTATTAGTCTAAAGTTCTTCTAGGGCTTAATAAGGTCGCTAATGTCCAAGACCACTCATATACATAGTGAGGTTACTGACATTTTTGGTAGCCAGAAATATCAAATACTTTAAGTCTTACCTGAAATCTGAGTATCAATATGAAATGTGTGTCTCTGGTACTGGCTACAGTACATTTCTGCTCTAATTCCTAGTTGTTAAACACCAGCATATTCTCAAAAAATTGAAATGGGTATTTATTTTGTTCACAACTCCATCTTTAAATGACAGTTTCAGAAGTGCTCTCCTCTTCTGCAGACTGTAGTCCCATTCATACCTTATGGCAGCTGCTAACAGATCATTCTTAATTGATAGTAACAGCAGACCATTTTTTTTTCTTTAATCTAATGTGTAGAATGCTTACTTCATGGTATCTGTGTCACAATCATTTTATTATGTGTTCTGGAGAAGAAAAGATAAAGCAGTCTTCTAACAGTAGACAGTATCACAGTATCACAGTATCATCAGAGTTGGAAGAGACCTCACAGATCATCAAGTCCAACCTTCACCACAGAGCTCAAGGCTAGACCATGGCACCAAGTGCCACGTCCAATCCTGCCTTGAACAGCTCCAGGATGGCGACTCCACCACCTCCCTGGGCAGCCCATGCCAGTAGCCAGTCTTTATCTATAGTGTTCATATGGGAGAATTATTATGTGGGTTTGTGTACTTCCTGTCAAAAATTCTGAAATAGCATTAATATTTCTGGTTTCATTTGTCCTGCCACTAATCTTTAGGCTTCTAAGCCTAAAATTTCTTCAAACCAATTAAAAGAGTACTAACTCTGTTCATTTTATTGATAATATCTTAGGCATCAGCACCACTGAGGCCAGACCAGACTTAGCCAAACCTAAAACATGAACACAGGCCAAATACCACGTATAGAGAGTACAAATGAACTCTGGCACTCCTTGCTCTTCCAGAAGGATAGTGTACCATCTGCAATATGTTGTGCCAAAGATAGAGGTCTGTTTGATGTTGTATGAATAGACTTTGTTGTTGTTGTCTTATCTTCTTCACTGAAAATTTGACCTGAACTTCAGTAGAGTCCAAAACAAACCACATGACAATATTCAAGAAGCAGAAGAGATTAAAAGGAGTTAGGCAATCTCTGGGATTGACAAGAAGTATGCATACTAGTGATCTATTCTTTTACAGGTCATATCTAATGATACCCAAAATATCTTCTCCCACACCCTTTCAGGACTTCGGAGTGGAAAGAAGGAGAAAAATGAAATGATGCATCATACCTGGATCTATCAGTGGCAACTCAAAAACAAATTACTCTCCATATATATTTTTTTTTACTTCTGACTCAAAAATTTATATGCATCTTACTCTTTCTCTAGGTGCTTTTTAGCCCACAGATCTCCAATCAGACTATAAGGTCATCTTAGTTTATGAGTCAGTCTATCACACCTGCAATACAAGATTACAGGGATATTGTAGTATTTCCCAAGTTGAAAATTACTTAATGCACAGCCACACTGCTATTGAGCTGAACTGGAATTATACATATTTTACCCACAGAGGGAAAGTGGAATTTGAATCCAAAGAACTGAGAACATCTTTAAAGCTATATGGTTTCAGGGATGCACAAATAATCAGATATAACAGCTCTCCTAAGAGTACCAATTTTCCTTAAATTTACTGCGTCTGAGTTGATTACTCAGCAAGTTTATGTGAAGCAGCTGACAGAAATATAAATTAGTGCTAAGACCACATAGTATTTTGAGCGATATTAGGGGGAAAAGACAGTTAAACTTGCTAGATGTTTTGACATCTCTTGCTAAAACCAAGTGATTTTATGTGTTAATCTTTAATGGCAGCAAAAAGTCAGATAAGAAAGTCAGTCTAGGAAGGCTAGCTAGTAGTCTTCGTTACAGCAATCCTCATAATGAGTCCTCATATAATAATTCATAAATTTCAAATAATTCGAGTATGTGTCCAGATGAATCTTTTTTTTTTAATCCCAGATGTTTAGGGATTACTTTTCAATAAGCTACGTTTATATTTAATGTTTTTTTGTGGCTAGAATATTAACTATATTCACAATGCTCATGTTGCGAAGAAGTTGTACAATGAAGTACAACATTTATTCAAAGATTGTGTTCTCTGTTCTCAGCATTAAAGGACCATTTTACTTTCTGCACATGCACAATAACGTTCCAAGTAACTCAAGTATAAAATATTTTACTGGCTTTCAGTAGTTCCACAGAATTTAATTCCCACTTTAATATTACGCATATCACAAACTGAAGGGATTAGCAAACTCTGGACTTTTGTGTCAGAAGAAACAGCTTCTTCCCATGGACATATGCAGGCCACAAGGGAGGTGATGAATGGATTGTTTACCAGAGATGCCAGCTGCTGTTAAAATTCTTCCTGTCTTACTGCAACACAAGCTAAGGACCAAAAGACACGATTTCAATACATAAAATCTTCTATCGGTATGTAATTCTCATGGTCTTGAGGATACATAATTAGACTCCACAAAGAGCTCCCATGTGTGAAGGATTTCTCAGCCTTTTCCTCCCAGTCAACCGGGTCTGCCTGTTTGAGGAACAACTTTAATTGGTTGCATAATAGAAGAATCCTCTGTTTTCCAGAAGTAAAATGTTTATTTCTGTAAATATTGGGACTTTAGATGCAAATGAAAGTCACTATCTTTTCCATTAAACTACATGAGGGACTAAGCAATGGAATTGCTGATGTAAACTTACTTTTAGAGGTGTCAACCTCCAGGAATGGAATCCAGGATCCATAGTCATAAAACTATTGTTATGGGGTAGCAGCTTTAACTACCATGTAATTTTAATCACTAAATTACTGAAGTGTGTAGTCTGGAGAAATGTAATAATGGAGTAGCTTTTAATAATTGCCTCAGTGCAAATTCAGGAATGTGACTCCCACTTTTTAAATCAAATTATCTTTTTTTTTTTTACAGCTTAAAAGGCTCCACAATTAACGATGAAAAAAAAACCCAAAACTTAAAATCAAACCTAAAGTGCTGTTGCTATCTGTTTGTCTCCCCTTTGGATACACATGGCTAAAACATTTCCACATTTACCAAAGGTTCTCTTATTCCTCTTAAATTACCACAGTGTTTCAGTACTCCATTAAAATCATTATATGCTTTCTGGTAATATTTTTGCAGATTACATTGCATTAGAGACTCTTATGATGATGTCATCAGACCCGAGAGAGTGTTGTCTAGAAAGCTTTTTTCTCTTTAATGCTGGGTCAATCTTTTAGTTCCTTTTCACACAACCAGCATCTATAAGGCAGGAGGCATGAAGAGGCTAAAAGGAGATCTGATTGTCAAAAGTACCGCTGAAATACAAATGGAAGCAGAGCAGTGCTGATCTTTACATCTCAGAAAGTTTTTGTGTACTTTTCTTCCAGTTTCCTGGAGGAGAAAGGCTAAAAATAGAGGCTGCTGTCACTCTTCCCTCAGGAAGGAAGAGCACTTCCACTTTGTATAATCTCAGAGTAAAGATGTAGGTTCAGATCTCCTCGGGCAGAGCAGTGATGTGAACTGGTTTTCCCACATCCTCAGTGAATGTTCTGGCCACGGAGGCACTGGAAAGAGCTGGGGTTACTCCTCCTCCCAGCCTGTGAATTGAGACTTCTGTTTCTAGAATTATTTATTAAAAGTGATGGTCACTGTAATACTGCATAAATGCCAAAAGAAACTGTTCTAGTCTGCTCTAAATTGGCTCTTTGGGGTTTTTTTGTTTGGATTTGTGTGTGTGTGTCTGTTAGGGGTTTGTTTTGGGTTTTATTGGGTTTTTTTCCTGGTTCTTTTTGTTTGCTTTTGTTTATTTCCTTGTTGGGTTTTGGGTTTTCTGGCTGTTTTGGGGTTTGAGTTGTTGGGTTTTTTTCTGGGGGGTGGGGGGGTGGATTTTTTTGTGGGGCTTTGTTTGTTTTTTGCTTTTCAGGTTTTGTGGTTTGGTTTGGTTTTAACAAATGTACCTAAAACACTGAGGAACATTTGACCATTTTCTACATTCAGGGTAGTAATCCCAGCTGCTCAAACCAATTCTTTCCCAGATGGTCACACTCCATCATCTCCATCAGGACATAGGTCTTTTCTTGGTTTATCCCCTTGGAGTAGGTGCACTCGTCTTTATCACTTGTTCTGCTCTCATGCCTTGGGGATAATCACAAGATCCATCTTCATTTGCACCTTGACTCTTCCTGTACTGTTTATTCAAGAAAAGTGTTGAGTACAGATGGGTTTTATCCACCTCGATAGAGCACTGCATCATCAGTTGTTCCAGGCCTGCCAGAACTGGTTCTGATTTAATCGCCCACTCCATTAACCCCCAGTATTGCCATGTGGCACCCTAAGGAAGCACTTTCTTCAATCGCTTTTGCATTCCGTGTCCATCACTAGGAGCCAACTCTCACCACATATTGTGAGGGAAGTGTGTGCCCTGAAAGCATAAAGCCTCTTCCTTGGGTATTCTTTCATCTTGTTCCTGGACAAGCCTGCTTATTGAAACTAAACTTCCAAGTTACTTCTTTAAGAAACAAGAATGTGTTTAATATCTTGGTCTACTATCATATTGAATCACTTATGTAAAAAAAAATCGATACTGCTTTATTTCCTATTTTCTTTAATTACAGCTTATACACCTGGATATGAAAGTAGCCTGTGCATTAAAGTGCTGAGCCGGATTTTCCCCCTGTTTACAGTTTTCTAAACTACCAGCCAGAAATTGAAATATTGAACATATAAACGAACAACATCATTGACTTTTATTTTTAAAGTCATGTAAAAGTTGTACAGTGTAAAGTCACAGAATGTCTAATGTATGACTAAAGTCAAGCATGTCTAATATAAATTTTGAAATAACTGTTATAAATGAAAACCACTTTGTGTTTAAAACTACTTGGTAGTTGTAGAAATAATTCCTAATAACTGGAAAAACAGCACTCATAACAATTTAAAAAGTAACTTTCTGTTATTATTCTGAGAGTATATTTCATATAAGTGATTTTTTTTCTCTGCTTTTCCAGTTCCACAATTAGACTTCCAGTTTTCCAAATCACAAGGCACTCATATTTTGACTGTGTACCCTAGACCGCTGAGTCTGGAGACTTGTGACTAGAGGAGTGGGAGTGGTACCATAGCATTATTTGTTAGGCACCCTCCAAATGCCTCCATCTCTTTTCTGTAACTCTGGTACTCCCACTCTTCTGGAAATGCTCCTTCAGTGCTCTCCAAGTATCATGCCACACATAGATGACTGGCTCATACTTTTCATCTTCATTTTGTGCTTCCCCAAATCCTACACAATGTAAAAGTGATAGGAAGATTAACCACTGTGTAGGTCTCTCTTTAACCTGAAAGGTTCCTGGTAGTTATCAGTGTAATCTCCTTCTACACCATCTTAATTTTTCTTACATGGACTTGCATATAAAAATAGAAATACGTCATAAAGATGTCATTAACCCCAGCACCAGCTCTTCTCCTATATAATGAGGTTTCATTCACATGATTACTTCTTTCAGTTTAGAAACTAAAAAAAATGTAACTCAAAGAATAACTCAATGTCAGGAGCAAAAATTAAAATTATCCTTCCATCAGCTTCCTGTATTTTGAGAAAAACAAACAAGCAAATAAACAAATGGAAACATTCTGACAATAAAATACATAATGGCATGTAAATATAGCAATGGAAGTTCCAAACTCCATGGGAGTTTTGAAAGCACTCCCTGAAAACCAACAGTACTGAAAAAGCTGGACCTTCAGTTGTACTGTGCAATGTTATTTCAGGGTGATGGGTGCGATGCTGTGCTCAACTTCATAGCTCAGAGTGAAAAAAGGATGTCATTGCAGTCAGTAGTAAAGAAAAGCTTTTATTTGAGCATTGCTGTTTTGTTATTGTAACTGCACCTTCAGGAGGAAGTTTAACGAAAAGCATTAGCTGTAGAATCTTTTTGGCAGGACGGACACAGTGCTGATAAAGACCTGTTACACTCCCCAACGCATAGAGTTGCATGTGTCACTGATTTCTCATGGCAATGAAATCTCGACCCTACCCAAGTTAGATTTGTCACGGATGCAATTATAGCTGCAATTGTCTCCTTAGGGTTTTTGAACATCTCCGGAGAAAACAATCAGCTGCTTCTTGCCAAGTCAAACAAGTAAGAAACTTCACGGCAGATTTCTCTGGTGGTGTCTGTCTGACACCACCAGAGAAGTGGTGTAGTCTATCTGACTTCCAGCAAGGACTGGAATCGAGATCTGAAGTACTTCGGGTTTGGTGAAAGATTGAAGCAGGACGAATAGAGCTTTAGATTAAGTTCTTCCCCTCTAAGTGGACAGTTTTGCTGGCTGCAGATGTCGTTCTGGCAGTGGTGGTGTATTCCTGCACAAGTAACATCAGAAATAGTTGTGAAAAGGGCTCACCATTAAGACGGAAAAATACCTGTACTGTGCTTCTCATGCCCACGTTCACCCCATGACAAAAACCTACCAAGATCTGCTTTGGAATTGTTTGTTTCTGCAAAGGCTTTTGCAAGTAGGGAATGGGTTTTACTACCTTACTTTGAAAGATACACACCCGAACCTTTTAAGAGATCTCTAGGTAGCACGCGAACTGGAGTAACGCAGGGAGACCAGCGAAACGCAGGGAGACCAGCGAAAGCCCCGCTGTAGCACTGCGATGGAAATCGTGCTGCCTCTGGACCTTTACTATGTGTCTCACTTAATTTCTCCCACTAGCTCACTAAGCACCGCAGCCCGACCGACTCCGGATGTGGGCGGCGAGGACTTCATCTCCCGGCGTGCGGTGCGGGGCGGGCCGGGGCCGGCGGCGCGCATGCCTGCCCTGCCATAGCGCCGGGCGCTCACGCCTCCTTCTCTCCCGGACGGGCTGCGCGCGGCGGAGCAGCGGTAACACCATGGAGGCCGTGCCACAGCCCCGGCCCTGGCTCCGGCCCGGCGAGGCCGAGGCCGCCGCCGCCCCACCGCTGCCGCCGCCACCCCCGGAGCAAGAACGGAAGCTGGAGCAAGAAAAGCTCTCGGGGGTGGTGAAGAGCGTCCACCGGCGGCTGCGCAAGAAGTACCGGGAAGGTAACCACGGGGGAGGGGGCCGCCCCTTCCACGCCGCCCAGACTGGGTCACCCGGCTCCCATCACCGTGGGAGCCCGGACGGGCTGGGAAGAGGACTGGGGGGTCTGGGTAGTGTCTGACGCGAGCCCTTGTGCCGTGGCGGGAGGAGGGGGAGCCGCCCCCGTGAGGGGCTCCCCGCGGATCGGGGGGCTCCCCGCGGGCGGGCGCGACGGGGCGACCCTGTGCCCCCCAGCCGCTGCCAGAGCGGCTCGGGCCGGCTGGACCGCAGACCGCTGCCGAAGGGGGTGTGTCGGAGAGGGTGGCCGGGAGCAGGTCCGGGCTTGCTTCCTACTCCTCCCCAGGCGACCGGGGGCGCCGAAGCCCCGCCGAGGAACCTCGGTCAGGTCTGCCGGTGTCTTGCTGCTTTCTGCCGTCTCTTGGCAGTGGAGACCCCTTCCTGGCTCGGAAGGGTCACGGCACATCTCTAGGAGGTTTCCCCATGGGATGTAGGAGAAGAGGATTGGAGTGAACGAATAATCCTGCGATATGAAAATGTGCACTTGTCTAGAGGTGCGCAGCAGCTGTATATTGACGTGAGGTCGTGTGGTCCTATCTTACCGCTCTTTGTGACATTTAAGAGCTCATAGCTGCAGCGAGGCCTTTCACCACAAGCAGCTTGCAGTTCGTAAGGCAGTGTTTTCCAACCGGGGAATCTACAGGAGTAGGGAGGACAGTAGCTTATGAATGCCAGGAGATACCGAATGGTGATCTGGAGAAGCCCGGGCTTTGTGCCTCCTGCCTTTCATCTATGGAGGGGTAGTTAAGGCTGGACCACTAAGCAAAATAGGGAAAAGCTCTAAGTCCTTGAAAAATCTACTTTGTCATAAGTTTTAAGACCCTTATGCAAAGTTCTTACGGGTGGCATTGGAATGCTCAAAACCTCCCAGAATGCTTTCAGGTTAGTGTCAGAGCTGAGATTTGTTTGATGAAATGCGTAACCTACTTAGGTTGATTATAATGATCTCTTCAGTCTTGTTTGTACACAGCTTTCAGAAAAATTCATACATTCATTCTTTCAGTGAGTCCACAGCTAGCTGTTGAGGTGGTGGTCACCTCAAGAAGGACACTTACAGAATGAGAACCCTTCCTGTTGTAGGCACTAGTTCACGTCTCCCTTTTATGTCTGTGACACTTCTGTTAAAATAACATAGTTGTTCTGCCTTTTGGACTTAAGAAATCTCCACGGGAGCCTGCCCATGGAATTTGGACACAGAAATCTATCTATGTAGACAGTGATCATAAGCCACTGTTTATTTTGGCCTTGGTGAGCCAAAACTGGAGAGAAGATCATCTGTGTTCTCCTGATATTTAGATGAAGGAACATTTGAGGAGTTCATATTTCTCTGTTATTTCAGAGTGCCTGTAGATTAGGACAGACAAACACTGACACTTTGAACTTGAAAAAAAGTAAGCAATCTCTAACAACTAAGGATTGTTCATACGAGTGCCTAAATTACAGAGAAAGAGCAAGTTAGTATGCAAGGGTAAGTTGTTTATCTTTTAATTCATTGTATTTAGTTAAGCAAAAGAACAAATAGTACCCTTAACTTACTTTGTAAGTCCTGTAAATCATGTGTTAGTGAAAAATTTACAGTGATTTTTCTAGTCACTCTAAATGAGCAACATTGTGTGTATTTTTAATGGAGGGAGTTAAAACTCAAATATTATTCACATCACCTCTGCAGCAATGTGAACTCCACCCATTGTCTACTCATCCAATAGTAGGTGGTCTTTACAAGTTGCTAGTGATTAATAGTCTAGTATTTAATCAATCAGGTTGTTTCAGCTACAGAATTGTATTTTTGTAGTATTTTTGCCCCACATTTCTCTATGCTTATAAAAGCAGGCTTGAGGATCTCCTCTCTAAGTGCCTTTAATGTCATTTTGAAATTGTAATACTAGCATGTGATTGACCTCTGGAGGATCTTGAGATTTTTGTTTGTTTTCTAATACTGTGAGACTGACTGACAAGTACATTATCCTAATGAAGTCAAAATTGACAGTTTGCTAAAGAGAAGCAAGAAAGCAACAAATTGTCTGCAATTTCTCAGTACAAATTGGATAACGAGGGTATGAAAAAACAGAGGTGAAAGATGCATCTTATGGTTATATGCTAACAGCTTATACAGGGATAGCCTCTTCTCTCTGTAGTGCAGTGCGTTTGCCTCTGTATGGAACATAAACATAGCTACCTGTATTATTCCGGAGTCTTGCATTCTCTGGTTGTGTGGTTTTTGTTTGGGGGGTTTTATTTGTTTTGTTGGTGGGGTTTTTTCTTCACTGTGCTTTAAGTTTTCTAGAATTCTATGAAGCAAGTTTCCATTTTGTCTAAACGAGCAAGCAGTACTAGAATTGCTGTTGCTTTGTAGATACTGAAATACAATTGCATATTAACTTTGGTAGAGGAAAAAGCATGTTGAGTATCCTTCTGAAAGCTATAAAATTATGTTGCACAGGGTGCACAAGAAAAGCCTTTGGTAATACAATCTTAAGTTACTGTCTTCTGTTACAAGTGCTGAAGGGAAATAGATGCTTCTTTGAGACACTGAGATGTTTGTTGATAGAAGTTATACAGGCTTGGTTTTAATAATCTGATTTGTTTGAGAATTATTTGCCTTGCTGATGTTAGCAAGCCTTGAGTTTCAATGAGCAATTGTAAAAGGCAAGCCAGTGTATTTATTATCTGCCTTGCTTATGACTGGTGCATGTGGTATCATTTTGTTTCATTTCCCACAATAGTTCCCCTCTTTCCTGAAGATGAACCAGTGGAGAAGTGACAATATGCTTCTAAAGTGTAAGATCACATGTTTCTGAAGAAGTAGCATACTTGTCAAAAGTGTGCAAAACCTGTATTTCTTAACTAAAGATGCTTCACAACAATTTTTCTGCAGTTTATTCAGTTTCATGACATCTAAAGAGTTTGATGCTCTTTTTTGTCATTATTTGGTTATGTTTAACTTAGTGAAAAATTATAACTGAGCTGAATCTTGCTTTTTTTTTTTAAATTTTAATCCTTCATTTGTTGAACCACTTTTGATTGTAAATGTGATGCATAGATTTTGTACATACTTCTGTGCTGTGGCTCATGTCATAGTCCTAGAGCATACCGATGCACTTATTATAAGCACCTTCCATGTTCAGTATGGTACAGCTTAAACTCTTTAAAGTTTGCATCAAGTCCTAGAATCATTAAGGTTGGGAAAGACCTTTAAGATCAAGTCCGACTGTAACCAAATACCATGACCACTAAACTATATCCTGAAGTGCCACATCTACATGGTTCTTGAACACTTCCAGTGATGGCAACTCCACCATCGCCCTGGACATACTGTTCCAATGCCTCACCACTCTTTCAGTAAAGAATTTTTTCCTAACAGCTAATCTAAACCTCCTCTGGCACAACTTAAGCCCATTCTTGTCCTAGGGCTAGCTACTTAAGAGACCAACACCAGCCTCACTACAACCTCCTTTCAGGTAGTTGTGGAGAGAAATAAAATCTCCCCTTAGCCTTCTCTTCTGTAGACTAAAACACCCCCCATTCCCTTAGCCACTCCTTGTACAACGTGCCCTCCAAACCTTTCACCAGCCTTACTGCTTTACTCTGCACACCCTCCAGGATGTCAGTGTCTTTCTTGTACTGTGGCACCCAGAACTGAACACAGTAGTCAGGATAGGCCTCACCAGGGCTGAGTACAGGAACACAATCATTTCCCTGCCCCTGCTGGACACTCCAGGATGCCACTGGTCTTGACCACCTGGGCACACTGCTGGCTCATGTTCAACCGCCTGTCCACCAACACCCCTAGATCGTTTTCCACCAGGCTGCTTTCCAGCCACTGTTTCCCAAGCCTGTACTGAAGTGCTTTTGTTTTGTTCAGCAACTTTTACACTTTTACTCTGTGACTAGTACTTACCTTTTCCTGTGTTTGGGATATTGCTAATCTAGTATTACTTTCTATTGGGAATATATCTGTTTTGTTGTTTTTTTTTCCTTTTTCATCTCATTTTTTTCATACTCTCTTTCCTTTCTTTCCCTTACACCCTCTCCATTAATTATTAAATAGAGAAGAGAAGCGTGTACTCACTTGGTGTTTTGCAATTGTAGGATACTCTTTTTTTCCACTGTGCATTATATGGTAATATTATAACGCCATGTATTTTTAAATGGTTTAAAGAAATTGAACAAATTGGTGTGGGCTTTCTAGTGCAGGGGAAAAAGAAATATATATGTATTTTAACTAAGGTGATTGGTCTTTGTCCACACTGACTTAATGTGTCAATCAAATTAGCTAATCATGAAGAATTTCTTTCAGGCTACTTTCAGGCAGTGATACAGATAGAGAAAACTTGTCTAGTGGTTCCTAAAAATACATAGAACTTTTTGGATTAGCCTATATGCTTCATCTTCCTGAAGAAAACGTTTTTAAGTGAGAACAAAGCACAATGAGCTGTAATATATTCACTTAGGAGTGTATCTCATTAGCATAAGACTCATTTTTTCCTTTAGTTTTACTTCTGTTTCTGTCCGAATGAATTAGTTTAATCTTGACTACTTTACACACTAGGATAAAAGCCAAAAGCTGAAGCAGCTCTCAAGTGCTCAGTTATTCACTTAGGAGAAACTTCAGGACAAACACTTAAACCCCCAATTTCAGTACTTTTTCATGAGATTTTAATTTCTTCTACTAACCTGTTACAATATTGAGATAGGGGAAAACCTAACTTGTGATTTAGTCTCTTGCTCATGGTTCTGTTGCCTGGTACCATAGGGGACTTTTCCTCCATGCATGTTTTAGGCATGTGCAGCCATGGGCTGCAACTTGTATCAGTTGCATATATGCATGTATGTAGCATATATTGCATGAATGCTGATATCTGTCAGGCCTGAGAGGCTTGTAAAAGCAGATTTAGTGTTTTGTAGGAAGAACTTGATCTATTGAACATCTGCTGTGTGAACATCTGCTCTGCGATTATTTGTTTCTTTCCAGTTGCTTGTAGCAGCCAAGTAGGTTTAATTTTTACTGTGATAAAAATCCCTACCCTAGATGCAGAAACAGCTTTTATCTCTGAGTTCTATATTACCTTTGTAATTATGCAGAGCTGCATTTATCAAGTAAACATTTTCTGTGCAGCATAACCACGGTTTTGTATGTGGTCTGAAAAGTTGATTTACAGTACTCTCTGCGTCTCCCTGCAAATCCTGTATTGAGTGCAAGTGGAAAAAAGTTGCTGAGGTGTCTGTAAAAGTATTTTATGAATTTTTTTGCTGTGTGCACTAAAACATTTCACTTCTTCTGTACACTTGTTAAGGCTGTTCAGACTTAGAATCACTCAGAACTGGTATTTGTCCTGGTATTAGTTACTATATCACAGAAGCTTGTAGAAACATTTCTAGGTGGTAGTTTGATTCCTTAAAAAAAGGATTTATTGAGACTTCAGTGCAATTAATAATAAAATATTTATTAAGAGTTTTTCCCAAATCTGGAAAATTAGAATTTACAGGACCCTATTTAACAATAAGTAGTAGCAGCCTGAGTAGATGAGTGGTTTAGACTTGAATGTATGAAGTTGTTCTGGAGTCAGTTGGTTTATGATCTCTTCCTCTCTTGTGTTTTTCATTTAAAACCTTGACAGAACTTAAGTTCTTCCTGATGTAAAGCAGGAAGTGTTTTGAAATACTGACAGTTTTCACAGGACAACTTTGCCACTGAGCTCTGTGCAGAAAGTTAGCAACAGTTACTCCTTTTTGTTAAATATAAGTGGCTTGCTGTCAAAATAAACTTGAGTTTTAAAATCTGCACTTGTTTATTTGCACTTGCATGAATTTCTGGGAAGAGTTTTGTAACTGTTATATTTTGAAGCAATATAAGTTCCATTGCATTAAAATTGGTGCTATTTTATGACATCAGCATTAAGACAGGAATGCCCTTACAATTTGCACACCACAATTTTGCAGGGAAACTTTCTTTAGAAATCCCATAATATTTTACAGCTTGGGAGGGTTTATTCATTGCTACCATGGCTTTGGCAAGGAAGGTGGTGTTATTGTTACAGGATCAGCATAATGTTCCTCAGCTGCTTCTGATTTTTGCTCCTGCATTTGAGCAAATCTACCAAAATCAGTAATTTTTGTTACTCTGCACATCTCTGCATTGGTGTCATTAGAGTGCAGCACATAGCTCATCCTGGAAAGCCAGGTTTAGGTAAGAAGAGAGAAGGGTGCTCATTTCCAATGGAGTAGGTTCAACACCCAGGGGCAGTAATTGCTTAAACTATCAAAAATACCCAGTGTTTGTGTGACAGCCGTCAGAAATTTATAGCAAGTCAGAGACATATCTCACTCTTTACAGTGATACCAGCTGTAGATGTAGATTAATTGTGTCATGGGGGGTTGTTTTGTATGAACAGGTAGATAGGAAGTTTACCTTACAAGTCAATTGTAAAAATCCACGTTTGATCAAATAAATCCATTCTATTTGAATAGAAGGGAGAAACACTGAGAGAAAATTAAATTCTTGCACCAAAAAAAAAAAAAAAAATTGTGGAGTATTTCAAATAAATCCTAAGAACTGTGAAGCAAACGCTAGTCAGACAAGAAAAAAATTGCTTGAACTTAGCCTAAGCCGAGGTTTGTGTTCTGTATTTAGGCAGACAAAAATACTGGCTGTTATTTAGTAAGACAGATGTTCATTAAGTTTATCCTGTATACACTAAAATTGTAAATAGCATATTATCAGCTGATATTCCTCATGTAATTAATTTTGTTAATCATTGACACATTGTCCAGAGATTCAGTAGTACAGCTAAATTTCAACTGACGTTCATTATTAATGATGAAATTTAGTAACAGGAGCTTGGTTTCAGCTCCTAGTGAACAGCATAGGGTTGTTTTTCCCGTTTACTGTTTAAAATGTTGTAGAAGCTAGTTCACTGTTTCTAGGAAGTGAGAGGCAGTCTTAAGGGGCTAAAAATGAGATGGATTTTTTTTTTTCTAATTCTGCAGTGCATTGCCATCAACAGCAACGAAGACTCAAAGATCTTGCTAGGTGTTACTATGGCAATCAGCCTGTCACCTGAAGTTATCCAGCACTGTCGTGGACACTTGATAATTGTGGGGATAGGTTTGTTTTTTATGATGACATTTCAAAGAACTTCATTAATTCCTTCTGTCTTTTATTGTTAGTCAGTGTATTGAGCCTATTTTCTTCTCAACCAGAGCCATAAAAGGTGTACATAGGGAAGCAATACACTGTTAAATAGAACTGTTGAAAGGGAGTGGGTTGAATTTGCCTTTTACATTATCAGTTTATATCAGCATGTAGGTAGCCACGACTTGGAACCCTTAAACTCTTGTTTGGTTTTGGTTTGTTTGTTGTTGTTTTTTTTAAATTACAGCTACTTAGAATTCCACAAATTGTCAAGGAAATGACTGTTCTAATTCCAGTTTTCCTCAAGTGTTTAAAAAACTGTTTCTCTTGGGGGAAACTGTTGATTAAGATCTAAACCCCTGTTGCATCTACTTGCAGCTCGAGTACATGGTGTCAGTTATATGTTGGGTTGTAAGATCTTGTTCAGAGATGGGTGACATATTTTGTACTTGGTTTTAAGATTGTCAGAGATGACTGCACTATTCTTAAGCGCCAGTGGGATTAAGGAAAATAACAATTGCAAAACTTTTCTGATAGTGCTTTTAGTTCCATATGACTTAACTATTTTATTGCTTGATTGAATGACTGAAATCAGTTGCTCAGGGTTCTGTCCCAGTTTGAAATTAAAATTATCGCCTATAGCAAAACTGAGCCATTTCTTTCATATGCATTGCTGTGCTTTAATATACCGATTGGTATGATCTGTTGGGAGTTGAAGAATAAGTGTTTCACGAACATACCTTAAATAACAGTTCCATGTAATACTCTGCAAAGAGTTTATTTTTTTTAAAGGTGACAGAAGCAGGCTGAATTTTTTGTTCTTGAAAGTCAGCTGCCTGAAAAAAAGCTTCAGTGTGGGATTGTGCCACCAGGATTGGTAAAGTTTGTTTTATCATGCCATGCTGGAGACCTTTGATGAGCTCTTGTAAATAAATGTGGAATGAGGGGAGTTCTTAGACTGTATGTTTCTTTCAGTTTTCAGTTCTTGAAACTTACAGTTAACTTTAAGTCTTCATTACTGTTTCCTACAATTAAAACTATATTGTAATTAGAATCACTTAAAAATTAACTTCTACACGTCTGATCTGTTCTTTCTGTGACAGAATTCAGCAACTTCTGATTACTCTCTGGTTTACTTTGGGATTTGATTTGGCTATTCTGTGAGCAGTGTTAATGTGGGTGGAAACTAGAGAAATTAGTCTATTCTAGATAAATACTATTGAATTTTTGTCACTGCATTATAGAAGCCTGTGTTATAAAGAACCTGCACATTGCTCAGTCATTTGTTCTCTGACAGAATTGGTAACAAGAGGTGAGCTTTGCCCTTTTTCATTTTTAAAGAAATGGTTAGCTTTCAAGGTGAAATGTGGATTGTTTTCTGGACAGTTGCACACAGAAAAGAGCAAATGTCAGATATTTTTAAAATAAGTCACCAGAAATTGTCCCATATTTGCATTCTGTCTGTCACTCATGATTTTGTGGAGGTCTGTCATCTGCTTTTCCTCTGTTTAGATGTTTCTTGTACAGAAGCTGAGCTGTGTCTGTCCCATGCTACTGTTTTCTGTATCACCAGACCTGCTGTATTGGTAGATGAAAACAAACCACAAGTACCAGAAATTATTTGATACAGGATTCTTTGTGATAAATGTTTCACTTTTGTTCTGCATGTCTTTTCTAATAGTCTGTATCTTTCAGTTTTATTTTCATGTTAGCTCAGTGCCAAAAAGCTGTTACTGTCATAGGCAGCTCTGTTGCAACCCTAAGTTCATATCCCAGACTGCTGTTAATCATCTCCATGTCTGTTGCTACATATCTAAATTTAAAATCCCTTATCTGTGGACTCTTTTGACCCTCATCTGACTTTCAGAGAGGTGCAAATCTGTGCTTTGTTTAGAAGGAAACAGGAGTTGCTATGTGAGCAGAACACAGTGTTAGGAGGCATCACTACTTTGCTATGAGAAAGGACTGGATAGTTAAGAATATCTGATCTGTGCATATTTTTCTCTTCCTTGTCTGTTTTGTTTCATAAGTTTTAAGGAAATATGGTATTTGGAAATAGAATAATTGCTTAAGAATAGACAGAATGAAGGAACTAACTAAAGGAACAACAATATTAAGCTTGGTGTTTTGTATTTATGAGATTTCCCCTCAATGTTCACTCATTTACTTTGAAACTTTATCTAATTTGCACTGGAATTAATTTGCTGTTGGAAATACACTTTGATCTGAGCTGGTGCTTTCTGGCTTGGCTCCATATAAGTTTGCCGCTTGGACACCAGAAACCACAATTCGTGAGAGTTGGGTTTGTTTTGCCTGTTTTGCTGGTAGGTCACTGTCTATACCTTTTGTTCTTCTGTTGTCACTAGAATGTTTTCTGTCCTACATCAGTAGAGTACTTTTTGTCCCGTATGACTGTCTCTACATAAGGCTCTCCTGAATGCTCTGGAAAAGTGACCTACAGGTTTTAGTACAAACCCCTGTGGGGTCCCACCTGCAACCAGGGTGTTCCTCTGCTTAGTGGTTGGTTGGCAACTGTAGTAGTGTCTTTTCTTATAAAACACATCTCTCAAAAACTTGGATTATTTGGGAAATAATGAGGGATACTATTAAAAAATATTGCTATCTTTAGTTTGGTTTTTCACTCCTTCAATCTAATAACTTTCTCATCTATGCATTTTGAATAGCAAGCAGAATGGGTGATTTCTCCTATAGCTTCCCTATTCTGTTAGAACTAAATCATGGCCCTTCCCTTCCATCAAAACTGCCATCTCACACAAGGGAATATAAACACCTAGTTTTAAATATGACTCACTTTGATGATTGTACAAGTGTGCTAGATGATTGTTTTGAAGAGAAAATTGCTGTGACATCCCAAAACCAAACGTAACCTGAATGGTTGGTTTAAATCTTTTAAGTATGTAACTGTCTATACTTGTCCATCATACTCAATCTTGCTATAAGTGGAGGACAGGAGGGTTGAGGATTTGCTACTGCTTTGCACATGTGAAGAGTGAAAATAAAAAGATTGCCACTGGAAGAAATCTGTTATTTACTGCTAATTAAAACTGCTATAATTAAAATTGCTACTAGTGGGTTAGAAACAGAAACTAGCAAGAGGATAGGTCATAATGTAAATTACTTTCAGGCTTTAGCAGACATTAGTGATTAGTTTATACTTGATACAGTTTTAATTTGGTTTTTAATACGAAGGTGCTACAAAAAATGATTCTGTAACCATCTTGTGAAAGAAATATTGGTTGTCTCAAAGTCTGAATCTTAGCTCTGCTCTTGAAATCTTGGTTAAACTTAGCTGTATCAGCTTGTAGGTACGAAATCAGTAGATAATTTTTTTTGCAGATTTATATATGTTTGTGTTAGATGCGTGCACATATGTGATGAAGAAACACAGAAAGCACTAGTGAAGGTCACAGCAGTATGTGTGTATTTTTCTTAGGGCAGAAATGCCTTTTCAGTAAGGTAAAACAAGGTTTTGCTTGCTCTAGAAATCACAATAGGAATTGTGGCTAGCCAGGACTAGCATTTATCTTGATTTTGTTTAGCAGTACATTATGTAAAGCAAGCTAGAAGTGGATAGTTAGCACCAAAAGAGAGGAAATCATCATATTTAAATACTTGGAAGTGCCAGAGCTTACCCTGCAAGGCTTCTTTTCAGCAAGGTGCGGAGCATTGGAATAATCTGTCCCTAGGATCGACAAGCTTGTCTGTGATTTTGTGACTGTAGTTGGTTTCATTCTTCCATATTCTTCCCTAGAAACTAATTCATTAGGGCTGGCTGGATTAGATGGACATCAGTGAAGACCTGAATTCCTTTCCACTATATCCAAAGAAGTCAGTATTCTGGGTTAAACATTATTTTCAACATTTTTATACATAATATCACAGTATTTGCCACAAACATGAAAGCTACAAGGAAACCTTTCCATCTTTCATATCTGAAATGTCCCATTAATGCACTTCAGAATGAAACTTCCTGGAAACCTGACTTTCACAGAACAAGCTTGAACAGAAGCCATGTGCTCAGAATATTGCTAGCTTCTCAAGTACTCTATAGCCCCTTCCTGGTCCAAAACCTGGGATTTTGTGTTTCACTAGAGAAAGGTGACCTTGGTTTTTGTTACAACCAGGTAAAGTAATCTCTGAGTGCATTATGTAACTTCTTTTAATTGCAACATGGGGGTTTTGCCATGGAGATAATGAGACTCTTTGTATCTAACGTGCAGGTTTTTTGTTGTTGTTTTGTTTAGTGGGAGATTTTGATAAGATCTGGCGTGAGCACTGCGAGGATGAGGAAACTCTATGTGAATATGCCGTGGCAATGAAAAACCTTGCGGATAACCACTGGGCAAAAACTTGTGAAGGAGAAGGCCGAATTGAATGGTGTTGCAGGTAAATCTTGATGTATTTGAAAGATGTAATTGCAGACTACTTCTTGCAGTTAGTTAGAATGCAAGATTGAAACATTTTTTTTGCCTTTTTGCTGAAGTGTATTATTTATTCTACAACATGTTAGTATTTTTTTCCTTGCTAAACTGAATACCTTTTCACTGTTTTGACTAAGGAAATAGTTTATGAAGTGTTTTGTTAGAAGTGACACTTTTAAAAAGTGTCTTCAACAAACAGTTCCCCACATACACACACTTAATGCTGAAGCTGTTTGTGAGTAACCCTTTGATTTTTTTTAGTTATTTTTTTTTTCCCTCCATACGTTTGAACTGAAGCTGAGCAAATGTATTGAGTATAGCTCAGGTTTAATTTTCAGAGCTTTAGTTTGGTTTCTATGTATAATAGTGGTTGATTTCTATATGCAAATCTCTGATGCTTAATTTCCAAGTCATAATCTGCTACAACGTATTCTAACCTCTGTGAAACCTGTTTTAAATGGCTTTTCAAGCTTAAGATTCCTATAAGCCATAAACATATACTCCAATTTTTTTGAGTTATCCCAGTTGAAATGTCATGAAACCATTTCAGTCTTGAGGAAATGTCAGTCACTCAGGATTCCTGCATACATTTGGTATCCAAGGTGAACTATGGAATCCGTGCAGCTAAATAATATTGTTGCAGTCTAATTGGGAAGAGATTTTACCAGTGATCCTGCCTTTGGGAATTGCTTTAGACAAGCAAAAGTGATCTTGTGTGACTAGGTCCTGCAGGTGAGTGTTGCAAAGTGCTGAGCAAAATGCTTGCAAGGAACAGCAGATGGGGATTCAGTACATTGTAATGCATTACGGGAGTCTGAGCCCATAAAATAAAAAGGAGAAATCATTGTGAAACAGTTGATCTAGAGTACATTCTGGAGGCAACTTGAGCTATTCTGTGGCTTCTGGAAATAGAGCAAGTAATAACAAGCTGGTCTCTCTTTCTTAATTTAAATATTTGAAAACCATTCACTTATATATCAGTCTAATATCCTTTAACTTAGAAATATTCACATAGAGTCTTTCTTTATAAACTCTTTTTCTGGACATGTTTTGTGTATCCTTGTCCCAGTAACAAGAGTGGTGAATCCTTTGTAAAGAATTCCAAAGTTCCAATGGCCTTGTCAGGGCTAAATAAAAGAAATATTGAACAAGAGTTCACTATAACCTCAGTATACTATTGACCTTGTTTGAATTTTCTGTATCTTTTTGAAATTTATTTTTAAAGGGTCATTTATTGATGTGGCATTGATTTATCCTCGATTGTGATCCACAACTACCTGTTTCTTTTTTACAGGCTTCCTCAGTTGCTAGCTGTCATCTTGTATTTGTGCTATTCATCACTTCTGTGGAAATGTTGATATTTGTGTTTCTTTTCACTAAATTACACTCTCCTGAATCATACTGATTCCAATAATGCCATTTCTTGCAGCATCTTTTCCTTCTTGCCCCAGGATGGCAGTATTTGCAGATCAGTAAAGAGGAGTACTGACTGTTCCCATGTTCAGGTTATTTGTGAAAAAACTTATTGTACTGGACCTAAGGCATATTCTCACCGAACACACTGCTTGATGTCTTTTTAGAAATTGATTGTCAACTAATAGGTGAAACTAGGCCTGACTGCTCTTCCATCCCCTATTTCCTGAGCTTGCTCACTAGGATGTCATGGGAGACAGTGTCAAAGGCCTTGCTAAGATCAAGATCCACTGGTCTCCCTGAATCTACCCATTTAGTTATGGCATCATAGAATGCTATCAGATTAGTCAAGCGTGACTTCCCCTTGGTAAATCCATGCTAACTAGTCCTGATAACCTTCTCTTCCAAGTGCCTTGAGATGCCCTCCAGAAGGAGCCGCTCTATCATTTTTCCAGGGATAGAGGTGAGGCTGACTGGTCGATAGTTCCCTGGAACCTTTCTTGCCCTTTTTGAAGACTGGAGTGACATTGGCTCTCCTCCAGTCCTGGGGCATCTCTCCTCTCTGCCACAATTTGGCAAAAATGATTTTAATTGTAGAGAGGGGTGAGGAAAATTTGGATTAAAACTTCTTGCCCTAATAGATACAGATTAGTGATCCCATAACTGGTATAAAAGGACTGGGCAACATTCAGCTGTTCTTCCCTTGCTTTCTTGTTACATCTTTAGAAAACTGAATACAGAGTAGCAAATGATATTTGGGAATTAACACTTTGGTTTCTCTTTCATTTATGTTACAAAACTTATAGTTCAAGCCAAAATAAGGTAAGATTATGTTTACTCTGAGTAATTGTCTTAACTCTTAATTTTTGCTGGCATAGGTAGGTCGGTGAACCTTTGTATGGACAGTGAATGCCAGCCTGTTCTGGTTCTAGTTAGAGCAAAATAAGCTGGACCAGCAAGTTAGGTTCTTTCTGTTGCTTTTGCATCTATGTTAAGATTTGTGTTGACTTGGCTATTTTTTTTTTTAAATAAGAAAAGCTGAAATCTGCACTTCTAACTGTCATGAAAAAGCACTATCTAGACTTGATCTATCTTCTTTTAAATTATTTTTTTACTTATTCACGAGAAAATTGAAGAGTCTTGTTAATATCAGGTGAATGCAGAACTATTTGGAAAAACAGAGAATAGATGTTAGAAGCTTAACTTAAAAATGGGATTTGCTGAGAAGAACTCCTGTCAGTTGTCTACCCCTGCATTCATTATTAATCAATACTTTCATTAATAATTTCCTGAAGTGTTTGTTAAATTTGCAAATGAGAACAAGCAAAAGAATTTTCACTCTGAGTGGGATTAAAATTAACATTTAGTATAGTTAGCAACACTGTTATCAAGTATACAAATGCAGACCAAGGAGTAATTGGTTGTGTCAGTCTTTCAGAAAAGCATTTGAATTCTGTAGCAGACCACAAGCTGAATATGAAGCAGTCATGGGATTCTTTTGAAATAAAGGCAAATATCATGCTGGAGATTGTTGACAAGATATGTAAATTGCTTCTTTGAGTTTATTTAGCATTGCTCTTAGCCTAAATACCATGTTGACCATTGCATAAAAAAAAAAATCAGACATCAACTGAACTCCAAGAAAGATAAATGATTAAAAAATCTGTTGTTTTTTTTTCCCCCAATGCCTTGGGGTTTTTTTGTAGAGTTGTCTAGTCAAAAGAAGATGGCTGAGTAATCTCTTACAGGATCTTTGAGAGCAGAAGGTCGCTGATAAAGCTGATTCTGTTTGGGTTTGCGTGATTGAATGAATTCACATTTGAAGTCTATACTCTGAAAAACCTAGTGCCAAATAAAGGATTTCTTTACTTGAAGCTGTGTATGCATGACAATCACAAAACATTTTCCAATCCAGAGGAAACTATTCTGTGTTATAGGTATAATTAATGTGTGCAAGGACAGTTCAGAATTCTCTCTTTCTTGATTTTCTTTGGAAGTTGGGTGCAGGTGGGTTTCTCCTCAGGCCATCAGCTCTGTCAACATTAATAAACTTGTTCCTCAATATGTGGGAGGAGGGGAGAAACGTTTTACAGGCAAAGACCAGGCTTCATTTCTCTGTACCTTCACTGAACTTCAATACTAAATTTTGGTTAGTATATATTGTAAGGAACATAAGCTCAGCTCTTTCTCATTACAAAGCAGAAGACGAGAGAGATGGACTGTGTCAGTTCTTAGCCAGTAAAGCTGGCTGTTTGAAACCCTCGAGCATTCATAACAGCTATCAGAAACTTTTTCTGCCATAAGAAAAGCTGGCCACACCAGCTTTAATGTAGTTGCTCTGTTACTTGACAAGAAGAACCACTGATTCTTCTGAATTCACCTTTTAAATTTCATACAATGTTTTTTGTCAGATTCCCCCCCTCCTTTTTTTTTTCCCTAAATTTTCCTATATATTCTATTGAAACCCTTGATTTTGGTCACTTGTATTTGAAAATGAAGCTCCTCCCATTGTTGGAAAGTATTCAAAGATAAATATGTATTCACACTGGAACATCTTATGTGTATCCAGCCCAGATGGCAGAGCAGGAGGGTCAACTTGAACAGGTTGCTTACTGTTTGAGATTTGAAGCAAGGAAAACAAATTTCACTGAGGAAATGCCTAGATGATTTCTTAAAATACTACTTCTTCAAAAGCAAAGACGTGAACTAGACAATTTATCTGTCTCTCTGCCAGCAGACTTAAACAGAAATGTTTCTTTTGCAGTTTTATGTAAACTGTAGCATTAGCTCAGGTAGCCTTTACATTACACAGTTCTTTACAAACAAACATGGTAATTGTGGAGCTGATACTGTATCATCAAAGACTGAATGATTAAATGTCAGTTTAAAATGTCAGTTTGCAGATAGTTAGGAGATGCTGTGCTCACTATTTGATACAGTTGTTAAGTGTAGACCCTTATATAACTGCATACTCAAAGCCATCAATATTGGCTTTTAATGGCTATGAAATCAAACTTGGCTAAATCAAGAAGTTACACGAGTAAACTACAGAGTATGCTAATTCTGGTTAGCTACTGTGCACTCACAGCCTATCTGCTCACTGTTACACCACAGTAGGTATGAGGTCTGCTTCCATGAGGGGAGTACACAGCTCTTCTGAAGCCTTGGAAGCCAAAAGGATAACAGGTAGGAATCTGCCAGAATCACTGTAACTTGAGAATGGTATAAGGTGGAGATAAGTCTCAATTGTAATGAGTGCAGTATTTTGTTTGGTGTTTGGTTTTGTTTGGTTTTGGTTTCTTTTTATGTCTGAGTAGGTGGATTTGTTTGGGTTCTTTACTTCCTTGTGGTACTGTAATGATATGTAGACTGGGATGTGAATGTAAAGAATTTTACCTAGTCTTGAGCAGATCTATGCCTCTGATCTCTATGTCCACCAGTGAAAGCCCAGGAGAAGAAGATGTTTTCCCTCATAGTTGACTTCGATAGTGTCTTATGTGCAGACAAGGAAGGCCAGTTAAGGAGAGCATAGAATTACAAGAACTCAGGTGATATGGTAGACAGGGGTAGAAAGAATAGTGAAAGTACTGGTTCAATAAGGAAGAAATGGCTTCTTAGTGACATGAATTATACTAAACAAGCAGGTGGTTCTCCTCTACAGTAGGTCATAAGTGTTAATCTGGGCAAGATACCAGCTTCTAGTCAGTTAAAAGATTGATAACATCAATACTTGAGAAAAAAACAATACTTTCTGCCAAGGTTGTGAATATACTGATGTGTTGACTTACACGTCAGCTTCAGTGGCAGTACAACACTGTTTAAACTGCCATTGATTCTGAATGTTTTAAGAAATATGAGAAAAAATAGGTTGTGATATGATAACAAAGTAGTAAGGAAGATGATAAACAGCTAGGAAAATTATAACCTTTCTGAATTTTATTTTTTTGACTACATGACACATTATTAAATTGCTCTAAACTGAGTATGTGCTTGTAAACAAATAATAGCATATAGTGTGAAATATACTTTTTTTAGCATAAGAGCAAGAATTAAATGTTTTTGTAGTGTTCTTTTGTGTTGACTGATATTCTTAATCTCTTTACATTAAATGACCAGCTCCTGCTACTTTAACTTAGTTAATTTTAGAATTTTCATCTTTCCATGCATGCAGTCCCTATTGGATGGACTTGATATTGTTCTGCCATGCCTGTGTAGGTGTATTGCAGTCTGGATGGCTTTTCATGCCTTTGCATGTGATCTTACTCCATAATGTAAAGAAGGCTTCTCTTCAGTAGAAAAATAGCTTTGGTCACTGAGAAATAGTAACGGAGCTTGTTGGTTCTTACTGAGGAATGGTAACTAAATATGTTGATTATATATTATATATATATATTATAAATCTAATGTTTACTGGTTTTATTTCTCATATAGCATGAGTTTTCTTCTCTAAGAATACTATCTGCTTTTTATATTGAGTGCAAGGATGCTTAGGGCCTGCTCAAATAAGTAAAACTTGATTGTGCTTTGAGTTTTAGGTCAGTTTTAATTATGATGTCTTATAAGTATGTCAGGACAGAAATGTGTGCAGGATAACTTTTTCCCACTCATGGCAAGAGTTAGTAACCTGAACATGATGTGCCACTGTAACTATACATTTACTGACACAAGGTGGTTATTTGCTACCATCTTGGAGTAAAGCAACTTCTGCCTGTACATCTTTGATAGTATTTGTTTCCCTTTAAGAAACACAAGGCAAATGACTTTTTTTTTTTTTCTTCACATACTGAATGATGGGGAGGCTGCATATATTTGGTGCTTATATCACCAACCCATAGATAAGGCCTCTGTAGCCCAAGTCCTTGTCTGTCTGATTTAAATGCAACATTATACCAAAGCGTCCTTTCCTGAGTCTGTGATGTGAAATACTATGTTGTCTTGATCTTGCTTTGTGGAAGGTGTTATTAAACTACACCTGAATTTGTTTTCTGGAATGTCTTCTTCAAACCTCTGCAGCTTTGTTAGGGGAAAAATTGAGTGTATTTCAAGAAAGCATCATAAAACATGTTGTTATGAAAACATAATTCAAACAAGCACTATTTCTGTTAGACTTTCATGCAAATACTGGGCTGACACCTCTAATTAAAAATACTGCTTTGTTCAGGGTGAGTCAGACTTTTTAATTTCACAGCAACAAATTACTTCCAATTCTAGTTCTGTTTCGTGGACAAATTTCAGGTTCTCTCAAACACAGTGCTTAATTTTTGTACACTGATGGTGACTACTGGCTGAAGTATGCAGGTGCAATTTAACTTTTTTGATACCATTCATCAGTTTAATCCGGTTAGCATTTCTGTTCAAGTATGACCAGATTATTTTGTTGTGGTTCCTAGTAGCAAAATAGTTAAGTACAGATTAAAAATAGAAAGCTAAAATAATCTTCCACAGTAATACAGCCACTGCAGCTATCTGCTACTTAAAACCAATAAATGCTCTAGGCAACCTTAATTAAAGCTAAAAACTGTTGTATGTAAGCTATCCCATTAGCCAGGATTATGTTTCATTTCCCCCACATTACGTGTTTTACAAGATGCAGGCGTTTCAAAAGCCTCTGCTTTCGTTACTCTTTGCACCTTAGTAGAGAACTGTGGTACTCAGGTGACAGCTGAAATGTATCCTCTAGCATTGTTCTGACAAGACTTCTGTTGTTTTCTAAAGGTCTATCCAGACAGAACTACTTAGAATGTTTACTCAACTGTGAGTTAAGGCCTAATTTTTGGAAATAAAACACCACTGATTTACCCCAGATTTGTTTAAAAGCTTACAGCACTCACATCTCTTAAACCTCTGTCTTGCCTCTTATTACCTACATTAATGATAAAAAATAACATTTTGGTCTTATAAGGAATTTCTCTCTTTGTCTTTTCAGTGTATGCCGAGAATATTTTCAGAATGGTGGTAAAAGAAAAGCACTTGAGAAAGATGAAAAAAGAGCACTTCTTGCTTCTAAGACCACTCCAGCTTTAAATGTTCCCCAGACTCCTAAGATTGAAGATCCCTTGCCAGATGCTGGTTTGACAAATCATGAAGCTATAACAGAAGAGTAAGTTTTACTTGTTTTCCAGACTTCTTTTCCCCCACTCTGTGTGATATGACTTACCTGGACATCTTTTCCCCATAATACATTAGATCAGCATTTTAAATAGCTAAGAAAGGGCATTTTCATGTCAGTATATACATTTCAAGAAATATTTATGTTGTAGTATATTTTGGTGGATGCCATTAAAGATTTGCTTCATAATGACATCTTAGTCATTTTCATTGAAGTGTTAGAGTAATTTCACTTCAGTATGTCATTGGCATGCAATGCAATTTATATTAAACCTTGAGGTGAAATAAGGGAGACGTTAATTAAGTTAGAATCTAATGGTTGTTCAGCACTGTTGAAAAGTCAATTGCTTATGTAAGTACTAAGTGCCAAATGTAAATATCAGAGTACTTAAAACTTTCTCTTCATAAATAATTGCAGAGAAACTCTTGATTCCAATTATACACTTCAAAAGCAATTTTGAATTATAACCCTTGATTTTAAATGTGCTAGCTTTCTGTTGACTGGCTCTGTAGAAATTATCGTATCCTTGAGGTATTTTCCTAACAACAGTTTTAATTTTGTTTTTGACCTTCACTCAAATGAGAAATTTATTTTTGGCATTCAGGAGTAGCTTTATTATTTCAGTTACAGTCTCACTCTGCTCTTTTTTTTTTTTTCTAAATGAGATGGATGATGTTTTCCATGTGTGATGGAAAGAATGTTAGGATTTTACAAGTATTATGGAATAATGAATGCTGAAGTCCATTATGATTAAATTTTACACTTAGGACTTGCTTCATATTCTTTATAGACCTAATCTTACCACTGTCTGCAGTAGTGTGGTCTTTTTCCTGTTCTATTATTTTTTTAATTCCGTTATTGTAGCATATCTTCCGCAATCAGCATCTACTTTCCTACAAAGTAACAACAAGCACGTTAAGAAATAAACTAGTATGGTGAGCAGATGTCTGCCCTTATGAGCTGGTATCTTTTGTAGTTTCTCATGTTTGCAAAGTAACTTGTGACAAGGCATAAAGATTTCCCAGTGTCTATGTAGATTAGTAGCTATGTGCAGAATGAAAACATTTTCTTCATTGTCCCATTATGACAAGACAAAACAGATGGTTCCAGAATGAAGGTATTGGCTTCTTAGAAGCTGATTATCCCCAGAGACGCTTTTCAGTCCTCATATTCTTAAGTCCGCCTCAAAATGAATATTTTTAAATGAGAATTGCTAGATGCTTTGGCACAAAGGGCTGATGGGATAACCTTATAACCTCTCAATAATGCTAGCATTAGTTAATACACAATTTTAGCATTACTGTAAATAGAAGTTTGGCACTTCTTAAAATCAATAGGTTTGATCATACGCTGATGCTGATTTGTCTTCCAGCAGGAGGCCTTGTCATAATAAAGCACTAGCTCTCTCTTTACACATGCTCTATCTTCATAGTTTGTACAGTTTATAATGGCCATTGCAAAGCTAACTTCACATGAGTTTCTTCTTGCTACCTGTAGTCTGTAGCCTTACCTTTTGTTCTGACTAGTGTGTATAGAAAGTAGTTAATAGAGAAGTTTTTATTAAATAATTGTAGGAGTAATGATGATTTTTTCAACTTCTGTTCTTTAAAACTTTAAAAATACACAAAACGATAAAGACATACCTGGTAAAGGCAAGAATTACATTATTTAGCTGAGTAAGCATGAAGTGCTGGTGAGGTTTTAGTAGCTGTACAGACTGTATATCATCAAGGCATAGCTCTTCTGTTACTGCACAGAGAAATCAAAATTCATTTTCTTCCTCTGTGCCTTACAGAAGAAACTGCAGTTTATAGAATCAACATGAAAATGGATTGTGTATTGTGCAAAGCATATTTCCCATTTCCCTTCATGTGTGCATTGATCAGTTAGTGAAGTCTGAATTTTCCTGAGATTTTGGTACAAGGAGTGTGGGGGAATCTCCTCCCTCACACACACTTGTTTGTGTGCTGCCACTCCATTGTGGTCATGTAATGCTATAAATAAAAATGGTTGGACTGTCTAGAGGTATGGCTAAGCCTGTGACTTCTTGTTTTGCTTTATTAAGTGTAAAGACAATTTTGTTCTTCCCACATAATAATTTCTCAAGTAGTATGAAAAACAGATAGCTTATGCAGGGGCTCTATCAGTGTTTACCTTTACTGGCAAGCCATTATAGCGAGGCTGTACTTTGTTAAAGAGCAAAGCTATCTTAGGAATGAGAAGTTTCAGAGGTAATAAAAGAGATGCTGGAAAATAAGGGGAGAGAAATAGGAATCATTGAGCCAGCTCTTAAAGGTGATGGTAGGAAATGTAAGAATCAGAAGTGTAGAGTTTATTGCAACTCAGTCACTCATCTGTTTCAATGAACCTCTTTGCTGTTGCACACTTCTGTGGCAACTGTGACACTGATTATTATGAAGATAACTAATGTGAGCAGTCGTTTTTCATGTATATAAAAGAGTAATGTATTGTCCACAATGATTTCTTCCATGCTGGAATGAGTTCTTATGTCTCTAATGTTACAACTGCAGCTGTTATCAAGCTGGACATCAAAGTGGCTAAGTCTTGCAAGATAAAAGTGGCTGTTATATACTGTTTAATAGTTCCTTCCTTCAATAAATCAGTCCCCTCTTTTGTTCTTCTTTTTAATGTTGTTTCTCCTTTTCCGTCAAGTTAAGCAGTCTTAATTTTTGTCTGCGATGGTAAAAATCGCAACTAAATCACAATCAGTACCAGGTGTTAGTTTGACTGTCTCTTAAGGTACAACCTAGCATTCCTTCTTTTACATGTATCAGAGCTGGCTAGACCTTTCCTGCAGTCCATTTAGTAAAGTTCTTGAAATAACCAAGTGTTGGATGTATTTAAACTGCACTCGTTTCCCAGGTTATGTACACTGCTTATGTACACTTTTTCTGTCTGTATGCGACTGCATTCAAGAAATGTGGATTCAGGATGCACTTGGAGATTACATCCAGTGGTAAAGTACTTCCCTTGCTTGCTTTGACTGAAAGTCATTAGGAAATGTGATGGTTTGGGAGTTACCCACCTTACAAAATCACCCAGACTAGACTCAGCTGGCTAGAAGTTAAGGAATGAGGCTTTGTATTCACAGCTTAGCATGATATACAAGCAGATATTTATAATATATCACAAAATATATACAGCTATATACAGAAATATACAAGTTAAAGGTAATACAGAAACACAACAACCCTTCCAGAAATCAGAGCCCCAGGAGGGGCTCCCAACCACCCTTTCACCTTCTTTCCACACCTCTATCTTATCCCAGAGTATACTTTATGTGCAAGTTGAGTTTGGGGGATCAGCAAGGGGGGTTAGAAGCAGAAGGATTAGTTACACAGAAGCAGCCCAGGGAGAAACAGACTCCGACAGACACACACACACACTGTCTTATCTATGTTTTTGTTGTTCTTTTTATACATCTCAGCAAGCTTATGAGTGAAGTAGGCATGACCATTGTTTCCTTTTTGCAACCTATAATCTAATTTTTCTCACTAAAATATTCCAATTAGCCTCAAATTAGCACAGGAAACAAGGGTCATTATTGATGAATTGAGCAAGACTACATTTCAAAGCAGTCAGCTCACTGATCAGTGATGGTTACCTATATTATGCAGTAACAGTCTCACTGAGGAATCTGACCTAAGAGCTACAGTTCTGAAAAAGTAGGTATCTGGGCCAGTGATCTTCAGATCATCTGAATTGGTGGTCTGTACTTTCTGTATACATTCAGTGACTGAATCTAAGTGCTTCTGAAGAGCTTCAAAATTATTTCAAGCAATTAGGATCATCTTCCTACTGGTAACTGGCAACCCAAGAATTTCTACTAAACAGATTGTTGCACCTGAGGCAGCAAAACCTGACAAGCAACAGGAAGTCAAAACACGAGAATCTGAATCTCTGCTGCTTTTAAGGTTTCAAAGTATATTTGCCTTGAACTTAGAGTACAAGACTCCTTGGATGTGACACACCTGTCAGAGTGCATTTGCCCTATATTCACAATGCCTTCAATCTGTTGTTGTTCATTAGTGTGGAAAAGGTTTCTGGCTTCTGCTCAGCTTGGGTTCAGGAATTGTAGCTTTCCAGAAGTGTGGCCCAAAGCTGTAGAAGTCTGAAACAGTGTCCAGCTTCATCCAGTCAAAAATAATGCTGCAGTCAAGAATGCAGGTTTTCTAAGAAATAAAGATGAACTATATCACAGTGTTTTTTCAGCCTACTGTAGCTGAAGTGGGCTCACTTCAAAATTAGAGAATTCTGGGTTGTGCTGCTTAATTTTATTCTGTACAAGTATTTCATTAAACAATTGAAATGGCAAATATTAAGATCTCCAAAGGCTGTCACTATTTTATGGGATATTTTCTGTAGAGTGACACTGCCTCTTGTTTCCTGTGATCCCCATGCATGTCCTGTTAATCTGCTCACCTAGAATGGAGGCATATATGCAGACACATGTTCTTGTGCTTGAATGATCCACATAGAAGCAAATTCCTTAACTGTCCTGATCATTCTGCTGAATGCAACAAAAACACCTCATGCTTCCCCAGCATATTCTGTGTGATGAGTTTAGCAGGAGTATGGAGTCCAGATCTCCTTACCATTGCTTAAAGATATTTTTTTCCCACAATGTTTCCTACTGCTTTGTTCCTATTATAAGTAGAACCATGTCTGCTTTAACTCCATTGACCCTGCAGATCTGTTTCTGAAGGGTTTTGCAGTTATCTGACTTACTAGGGCTGAATCTTCCCAAAATAAATATAAGTGATATTTTTGAGATGTCAAGCATTTGCTACAGAGGCATGAAGAAACAAGCAAACACAAACAACCAAAAATAGGCCTCGAACAAACAAAACCCTAGCATTTACTTGATAGAAAATTACTCTCTCCGTGAAAGCTATAAGCTTGCTTTTATTTACCCTAATTTTAGATGTTGATTATTCCAAGGTCTTACAAATTATGATGGCAAATTGTAGATGCATCCCTGTAAATGATCCAATAGCAAGAACTGAAACTGGATGCTAGTGGTACTATATAATTTCTTTTTTGTGCTTGGTTTTGATATGTGGATGCACCCATCAAGCTCTTTTTCAAAGAACAGGCAAATGTAAAGTCTATGCTGTTGAACAGTTTTTTAACCTCAGCATTGACTGATTTGTTGCAGTTGCAAAGAAATGAACACAAAAGCCTCCAAATTCAGACTGTGAGGAAAATAAACTAAAGAACAGTGTGCTTGGTTGTAGGATATGTTGAATAGCTGAGTTCTTGATATTAGCAGTAACAGTGCAACACTGAAATTCCAATTCTTTTAAGAGGAACAGTGTATCAGATTAGCCTAAGTGCCCAGACAAAGCATAACACTTAAATGACAAGGAGAGAGCTGACTGCCAGCACTTCTGAACAGGTACATCGATCTTACGTAATGCTATGTTGTATATGTGAATAGAGTTAAATGCAATTGGTGGCCAGTCAAAAGCGGTGTTCCCCAGGGCTCAATGTGGGGGGTTGTTCTCTATTAACATCTCTATCAATAACCTAGACGAAGGGATTGATTGCACCCTTAGTAAGGTTGCAGATGACACAAAGCTAGGAAGAAATGTTGATCTGTTCAAGGGTAGAAAGGCTCTACAGAGGGACCTTCACAGGTTAGATTGGTGAGCCAAGGGCAGTTGTATGAGATTCAACAAGGCCAGGTATTGAGTCCTGCACTTGAGTCACAACAACCCCATGCAACACTACAGGCTTAGGGCAGAGTGGCTGCAAAGCTGCCCTGCAGAGAAAGACTTGAAGGGATGTTATTGACAGCTGAGTATAAGCCAGCAATATGCTGAGGTGGCCAGAAAGGACACCAGCATCCTGACCTCTATCAGCAGTAGTGTGACTATACCCTCCATTTGTGGAGGTATTCAAAAGACAAAGAGATGCAGTGCTAAGGGACATGGTTTATCACCAGTCTTGGTAAAGTTAGATAGTAGTTGGACCTAAAGGTCTTTTCCTACTGAAATGGTTTTCCAATTCTGAATATCCTGCTAACTGCCGTAGGCATGAAGAAAACACCTGTGGTTGCAAATTGAAGACCACAAATGCTCCTCTAGGCACTGGTTAAGGAGAAGAAAAGAATGTTTTCAGAGGCAAGGTCACAGTCACCATCCTCAAAAGCTGCTAGGCTTTTTTTTTTTCTCTTTCTTAAACTATATACTTAGAGAAGAATGATGTCTTCATCTTCATAAAGGTATGTAGGTAAGTTTTGTAGCTGATCACAGGTGATGTTGGAACTTACCAAGGAAAGACAAGAAGATATGTCAGCCTCTAGCATATATTCTGCTGTGCTGTAATGAGATCTTCCACCAGACAGTAAAAAAATTTGTCTCTATTTCTTTGATCTGCTGTTTTTTTTCTTATCTCCCACTCCTGGATTTTCACCCCCAGGAAATTTTTCTGAACATGGTTGGGAAGATGATGGGGCAGTTATTTGGTGTGCTTGTTTGCTTGTTTTTTGTCTGTTTTGTTTCATTTTTCATGACATTCTGGAAGTGAAGTAATAAAGTATCCTCAGTGATCTGTCAAGCTATTTCTATCAGCCCAAGTAGTAAGTCATGACGTACCTAATTATTCCCTTCCCAACTTTTTCTCAGTCACTCACCTTTTGTTGTTTGGTAGCACAGTTAAATATGTAGCTTTAAAGTCATTGGCCTTCCTGTCTATAATTTTGTCTTGAATAGTAAGGTCGTTGCAGAGTGGCAGAGAAAGAGACAGACTTTTCGATTACAAAAATGCTCTCCAGAATTGTTATGAAATAAAACATATTTTATGAGTACTTCAGAAGTGTGCTGATTAGAGCTCCTTTTTTCTAAACTGTATGGATATCTTTGATTATTTCTCATTAAAAAGCTTTTGGATACTCTGGAATTAAATGGATTGCCTGGCATGGCATAGACTGTTTTTCACAAGTAATTTTGAGGGAAAACTTCAGTTCATGTAGATGTTTAGAATAACCTCCTCATAACTTGAGCAGTCAGTTTGTGGCTCTTCATGCACTGATCTAATTGTTTCATAGCATCCACTGAAACCAGAACTGGAGGAAATCTCCAGCACTCATTATTTAAAAAAAAAAAAAGGTAACATAAAGCAATTGAACTATTTTACAGTTTCTGTAGGGAATGACTAAATGGGGGTAGGGGGGTGATTGCCTTTGTTTTTTCACCTAGGAATACCATTGTATTCTTTTGCCTTTTTGACCCTTTGGCAGTTATTGCACTTCAGATGCCACTTAAAATGGGACTTAAAAGTAGGTGGGTCATAGTGTTGCCAAGTTCTCTTTTAAACTTAAGAAATTTTAACTCTGGTGACTTGTGTGATTTTAGTAGCAATAAATACCACCAAAAAAAGGTAAATTGAAAACACGAAGCCTGCGTAACGGAAGCACAAGTTGCCATTTTATTTTCTTATCACAAGTACACAAGTTCATAGTATTACAGCTGTTCTGAGCATAACTCTTCCACTTGAGAACCATCTGCTTTACTTTTGGAGCTCAGTTCTCTAGGTATCCCCGTAATTCAAATAAGGCATTTACTCTATGAGTCATTACTCTGGTGCTCTGAGAAATGTTTTGCATTAGTTATTTGAAATTGTAATTCAGAATATAATTTCAAAAGTAAGATTTGATGAAACTGAATTTTTGCTGCTTCTTAGATTACTCCACTCCTTGGGGAAGATCAGATTACTTGATGTTGGTAGCTGCTTTAACCCATTTCTGAAGTTTGAAGAATTTCTGACAGTTGGCATAGATATTGTTCCAGCTGTTGAGGTATGTAATGTTTGAATTTAATGCATATTTGCTCCTCAGGTGTTTTAGAATGCTTTAAAATGATTGTGGAGAGAAAAAAGAAAGCGAGTATATTCTTAAGTATGTATTCTAAATATCTGTGCTTTAATAGGAGCTGTGGCCTTCCTATTACATCCTTTCCCGTGAACAGGCTCTAAAATGTGTTTTAAAAATCTCATTATTTTTTTTCAAGTTACAGCTTTATTGTGCATTTGTGAAAATTAAAAATTGAAGGTAGGGTCTGTTTAGATACCATGAGGGATATTCTTGAAAAAAATCTGAGCCAGATCTATTGCTTTTTAAAGCAGTTTGATGTTAGTTTAATTAAAACACAGAAAAACTTAAGAGTGGACATCACCTTGTCCATCTTGAAGAATAGGCATTGGATGCCCAGACATGATTGCCTTCCATCACGTAAAAGGCTGTAGGGAGGCTGCATAGGGATGTTGAGCATGACACAAGATGTAAAGGAGGCTTATAGGACTGAAGGGGCAGCCTATAGCATTTAAAATGGTAATAAATTACAAGTAAATTTCAGCTAATATACATAGATATTAGGTGTCTAGATCTGGGGTTCTGACCTTTGCGGGCTGTGTTGACTAGCTCTTCAGTGACTGTAATGGGAGTCTAGACACCTGAAGTTACAGGAGCTGAATCTAACCGTTATTTTTAGGGTATGCATAGCTAACATTTTGCTATCTATCTACTCTTACTTTGCTCTTTTCATAAGAAAGTTACTTTTGTTCTCATGAAAACCAATTTAAACATACAGTGACTTCTCTGGATGTAAAGGAGGAATATTAGTAATGCAGGCCAGACAACAGCACACAGTACACGATTTTCTGTGTACTAACCAATTCTTTGGGCTCTCAGTACTACAAAAAGAGAAGATAATTGATTTCTTGTCACCTGACATAGTGCTGTAGTTTGACAGGAACTCCATAAAGCACTACTGGAGAGATCAAAGTAATTACTGTGAGGCCTGTCTTAGGCTCACCAGCTTCTCTTACTTGCATTCTCTTGGTTGCTTTGCTGTGTCCTGGGCACCATGAAACCTCTCTAGAAAGCATTATTGGGAGTGATGCTGGGTACTGTTTGTGCATTCAAACATATCTGCTACAATAAGCTTAGGCCCACCTCCAAAACAGACTTCATAAGCTGTGATGTGTTCAAGATGACTACTTTTGGCTGCACCTCCACCATAACCTCCTGAATAAATTAATCTTTGGGCCAGCAGTTGCCTGGGCTGATACAAGATTTCAGAATAACAACCAAAGGGTTCTTACAGGAGTTAATGTTGTCTTCTGACCTAAAAAAGTGATCTGATAACTTAGTGGCGGAAGCTGAAAGTAGAACTGATGAAATCTTCTGATTTAGCAGATCTTTCAGGTAAGATACCAAGATACTTTCTGAAACGTATTCAAGCATAGAGTCTTCTTAGGAAGTCAGATCCCTGAATAATGTTGAGCAAAGGATTAAATAACTCCTTATTTAGAAAAAAAAGATTCACCCACTTTCTGCATATAGAAATTTTGCGGATATAGACTACGTGGGTGAGGAGTAACATATTTCATCTAATTTGAGAAATAAGAAGGATGGAGCTGTGAAAAACTAGAAGAGCTGAAATCTTAGCTATGTAATGAAAGAACTGATGTCTTTAAAGTATTTAGAATCTTTGTTTCATAAAGAGAGAATGTAAAGTTTAAGAGATGTGAATATGGAAATATATTTCCATCAGAAGGTTTTGTTTTGAGGTGGAGGTGAACTGCAACCAGAAAAGATTAGTACTCTCTTTAGCATTGTTCACTCATTTTCAGGGCCTTTGTGTAAGGTATACTGAGGGTAAACATGCAAGATTAGAAACTAGGAGGAGCAAAACTGAAACTTGGATAAGCAGAACAGGTTCCTTCTTGACTTGATGTTTGGTTGGCTGTTCTTGCAAACTCTCAGCTGGTAACACAGATATACCAGAGCACAATTAGCAGTAGTTACTTTCTTAAAGGAGTTTTAATTTATTGTCTGGGGTTCAAATTAAATTCCCAGAGACAATAATAATTTTGATAGAACAGCTGATAATTTATGTTAATTGCCCTTCCCTCTCCCTTCCCTCCTTCCCGAAATGAAAGGAATTGGAAGTGAGAGGAAAAGGTAAGCCCACCCAAATAAATCAGTCACTGGATTTTGGAAGTTAAAAAGGAAAACAAGTTTAACAATAACTTAAACAGGGTATCAAAGGTGGGGAGGTTACAAAGGGTGTAGGGAAGGAAGAATACCAGATACAAAAAGGTATGAATACAACCCGATTTTTTGTGATGGTGATGATGGTGATGGCCATGTGTGTGTGGAGAGATGCAGTGTGTGTTCTGAGTGCTCGAGAGAGAGTGTCCAAAGAGCGAGTGTCCAAAGAGAGTCCAAGAGAGGGAGAACAGGAAGTCCCTCTGCTTTTAAGGGACAGGAAGGGGGAGTAGGCTAACCCTCTCCTGGGGGTGTCCAGACCCACCCCTGAGGAGGGGTCAGGACCACCTGAGGTCAGGTTTCGAGTTCAGGGACACTCCTCCTGGAGTGTTAACCGTATACATTTATCTGTGCTACAAACAACAAATTATGAAACAAATTGGTCCAGGTCAATCTTGTTAAGTTCTTCTTAAATCATTTGGGTTTTGTTTATTTGAAACTTTGTTCTGATTGAGCTGAATGTCTTTCTTTAATTACCAGTTCTCAGCTATCAAATATGTAATGAATTACTGCACATCTGCAATTTTGTTTTGCAACTTTGAAAGGTAGCCATACATGTTAAATTGTTATTTTAGATCGATTTATTAGCAGGAGAAGTGTTCATCAGGCTTGACATTTCCTGAAGGTAGCAGAGATTTTCTCATGGATTTTCTGTGGATTTGACATATATTTGCTCTGAAAACTAACCTTGATATTTGTTTGATTTTTTTTTTGTTTGTTTTGTTTTAATGTTTTTTATTTCACCAGAGTGTATACAAATGTGACTTCTTAAATCTTCAAATTCAGCAACCTCTCCAGCTGGCACAAGATGCTATAGATGCCTTCCTTAAACAACTGAAAAATCCTATTGATTCTCTACCTGGAGAACTGTTCCATGTTGTCGTTTTCTCACTCCTGCTTTCTTATTTTCCATCACCCTATCAACGATGGATATGCTGCAAGAAGGCCCATGAACTTCTCGTATTAAATGGCTTGTTGCTTGTCATAACTCCTGATTCATCTCATCAGAATCGCCGGGCTATGATGATGAAGAGCTGGAAAATTGCCATAGAGTCTTTGGGTTTTAAACGCTTCAAGTATTCCAAGTTTTCTCATATGCACCTGATGGCATTTAGGAAAACTTCCCTGCAAACAACAAGTGACTTGGTTAGCAGGAACTACCCAGGAATGCTGTACATCCCCCAGGATTTCAACAGTGTAGAGGATGAGGAGTATTCAAACACTTCCTGCTATGTTCGATCAGATACAGAAGATGAACAGCTAGCTTATGGTTTTATGGAGCTACCTGATGCTCCTTATGACTCAGACTCTGGAGAAAGCCAGTCTAGTTCAATTCCTTTCTATGAGCTAGAAGATCCTATACTGCTTTTAAGTTAATGTAATCGTTGAAATGCCCTTTCAGTGAAACCTCTTGCTTAACTAATTTTGCTATACTAACATGGGCTCAACACACAAAAACGGTTTGCATAAAGAAAATGCAAAGGTTTACAGAGTTTGCTATTTTTTTCTACTTTTGAACTTTAAAATTTATTCTTGTATGAAAGTGAAAAAATACAAGTTTTATGCAAATGACTCATGTCATAGCATAAATTGATGTTACTTTCTTTAGATTTGTATCACTAATTTTTTTTCAGAAAGGTACCATTCTTTTCTTTAGTGCTGTGAAGTGTGAATTCTATTTAATTTGGTAAATGTTGTTTTGATATTTTAACCAAATGTGGTTGAGCTTAAGGCACTGGAGTTGGTGGGATTCTGAGAAGTATATGTAGGACAAAATAATTTGCACTTTAATTAAAATGTGCAGATAGGTTAAGACACATTGTCACACATGTCCCTTTTTATGGAACAAAACTTTTTTTCCCAAATTTGTTTCGTTCTCGTTGAGCTTGGGCTGGAGAAACTATAGTACTTGCACATTTGATTCTTTTTATTGCAGCCCTCTGGAGACAACATCAAACTGAGAACACCAAAAGACTGGAATATTAATCCATAGTTATACATACTGTGTAATTTTGTTGCATAAATAGCAGTTAGACATGAGATTTCTGAAGAGGTTATCCCTGCCCTGAAAGGTATGGTACATCCAAACAATTATGTCTCACTTGAAAACTGGAACATGATTTTACAGTCTCCATAAGCATAAAAGCACTGACAAATAACAGAATTTCCCCAATGACGGCATTGTGTATTCTGTTCAAACCCTGGGTGTGGGGGACGGGGTCGTTTTTGTCATGTTTTAAAGTAGTTTTTTTTAATGCATTTTAAAAACAAATAACCTTTTTCTTTAATTGTCCTTATTTGTAGCCCTCCCAAGTTACATGGTAGCCACAGACCAATTTTGTAATAAAGAACATAATTACATTAACTAAGTTTTCCAAGATTACACGTGTTTGCACAAAGCCATGTACCAGACCACATAAGTGAATTTAATGTACAATGTTAGTTTATCTAGACCCAAAAATCTTCTGGTTAGTTAAATAAAAACTCCATCTGGAGACTGGTCTGCAGTGTAAGGAGATGGAGCAGAAATTTTACATCTATTAAAGGCTGGGATTTTTTTTTAAGTTGCGTAATGAAAATCTGTGAGGTTTTGCAGGTGAAAATTGAAAAGAAAAAGGCAATTCTATTCAGTGGTAAAAATAGAAGATTCATTATTAGTTTAGCTAGGGTTTCCCTCTACTTAAAGATAAAGGCCAGAATTTTCAGATTTGTGTGTAGGCTGTTAAATCTATACGTAAGTGCCTAATAAAAAATGATTCAAACTAGGTGCCACATCATGATTTTAAAGACTGACTTCACCAAAATGGTAGAAAATACAAGTTTCACAGGTGAGTGTGACAAACTACACCTTACATCATGTTAACATACTATGTTGTATTTATAATACAGAAGTTTCCAGGTAACTGAGGTTGTAGTGTGGACTTTAGTGGTTGCTACAAAAATAAAGCTTACTCCTTCCATTTAAGCTTTGCACTGAAAGTGTTGCAGTCTGACCTACCTGTTTCTCTTTCAGAGTTTCTTACAGAAAGTTGTTCTACATTGCTCCAGTTTATGCTGGACTGCAATGCTTTATTCCTTAACACAACCTTTTTGTGTATGTCTTAAATTTAGAGCATGCTCCAATACCCAATTCACATCTGCTGTTTAATCTGATAGATACAAACCAAACATTCTGATGTGTGTGTGGGGGGAAACCCAAACAAACCCAAAACATGTTTAGACATAAAAGTATCATGGTTGTTCAGAGAATACTTCTCTAATGAAATGCACAATGGATTTAAGTCAATATTTGCAAACAATGGTTTACCACTTAACTTTCACTAAAATATTTGTCATTCAAAGCCCTTCTTCCCAGTTAACTACTGAGTCCGTGTGCTCATGTTGAAGATAAAATACTGGTGCTATAAAGCAAACTGTTTATGGAAACTTAATCTGTGTATACTTTAAAGTGTACTTAACATTTTGACTGATACTCCTAAAAATTTATATGCCATCTAACATTTTGGCATCAGTTGATGCAAATTGGTTTTTCACACACAAAAAAAAAAAAAGGCAATTCAGACCCAAGATTTATCCCCTAAAATACTTAAAATATCAACACTTCAAATTTAAGCTTTTTGGCAGGCTGGTTACACCATTGCCTCTGTGGTTAAGGGACCTGAGATTTAGAACAACTTGTTTTTCTTGCTGCTATTTTTGTTTTTGTTTTGTTTTCTTTGGGGTTTGTTTTGGTTTTTTTTTGGTTTTTTCCAAAGGACAGCAGATTGTGTTGGAGGAAGAAAGTGAGATTTACAGATTTACACTTTCCTGAACAATGAAGTGGTGATACCAGCAGTTGTTGGATAGTACACTTTGGTGCAAGGAGAATGTTTCTGTCATAAAATATTTGAAAATTATGACTCTGCAAGAGATCTCTTGTTCTTAAGGTTCTGGAGAGGAAAAGGAGGGGTGAAACAGTGTGTTTGCATTTCTGTTGTCTTTACATCACTACTTTTTGTGAACAAAGCACATTTATTAAATAAAAAAAAAAAAACTCCTGAATACCTTTTAAAAATTGTTTCTTTGGAGTACAAATGTCCGTTTTCTCTTCATGTGCAACTAATTTATGCTGAAATCCAGTATAACCAATGCATAGTTATTTTACTTACTGGGGGGGGGGGGGGCAAAGAAGTAATTCAGTTTATTTTATAACAATTACAGTGAAGATGTTATATTTGGTACTTTAGTTTCAGCTTCCACATCTCAGTTGTAATCTTTGCTTTATGGAAGGGGTCTTAGATTTCCTTCAGTTGAGCCTGCATGATGTTTTTTGCCTGCCCATTTATGATGCAGCTACCTTGTAATGCATTTTCTGTCTTTCTAGATGTTCTTAATTGCTCCTCTACTGCTCTGAAATACCTTTGCAGCGCTGATGTGTGTTGGCCCTTTGAGGTCATTGATGTATTTTTCTACACGGTGACCTTGAGTATTCTGCTCTTTTCCTTGGCAGTGATGTCACAGCTGTTCTTAGTATTGCTTTCTGCAGAATCTTTCTGTCCTTTTCTGCTTCGAGGAGACTTTGTCGGCTTGCTTTAAGAGTGTGATCATTCAGTCTTTGTAATTGTTATCTCTGTGAATCGGCAACAGGTATTCTGGTCCTTCTTCCCGGTTTGTGAATCTGTCTGAAGAACTGAAGAAAGACAGACTGCCACAGTTGATGTTTGAGCAGCTGCCAGTCAGCTCTAGTGCTTCTTCATTAGGGGGGATGAAGCGGGGGGGGTGTGATGAAGGGATTAAAGGAACGTAGGATGGGCCAGCGCTCTTGCAGTTCAAAGAGCCTCTGTGCAGTAGCTGTCTAAACTTTCAAAGTCCAAGTCCCTTCTCGTTTTGCCCACTTCAGCACTGGACCTATTAGCAGCCATCAGCCTGCAGGGACCAGTATGAAACATGCATTTCCAGCACAAAGCCTGATACAATACAGATAGCCCAGGACATGCTTTCTGTGTGATACAAGGGTGGTCAAAACTGGGAAGCATATCAGTCTAAGAGTCCTTTCTTGAGAAGAGTCCTGCCATCAGATGATGAGGAAGGCTAAAGAGTATTCAGTCTGCCTTGCAGTCCTAATAAAAAAACCAGCATTGTTCTGCTAAGCACCAGTTGACTGTTTCTAAAGTCGGGTTTGGGTTTTTTGATGGGTTTATTTTGGATTGGGGTTTTGGTTTTTCTGTTTGGGGGGGGGTATGGTGTGTTAGGGGTTTTTTGTTTTGGTTTGTTAGGGGTGGAGGTTTTTCTTGCCTTTTTTTTTTTTTCGGGGGGGGTGGGGTGTGGTGTGTGTGTGTGTGTTATTTTGTGTTATTTCTTTGATTCTTCCTGCCTGTTAACCTTGAATTTTCTGATGGGTGGGGAACGTGCTTTCACTCCTGCGGCGTTTGAGCCTTGTCGCGGCCCGTAGCCGAGACGCCTCATTCAGCCTCAACATGGCGGCGGCACTGCGTTGGGGATGGGAAGTTTCCAGGACGTTTGTTGAGGTGAGTGCGGGACGAAACAGCTGCTGGGCCGTCTCCCTCGAGTCGGGGACACGGCAGGGACCCGCGGCTCCGTGGTGCTTAGGCCGGTCTTGTCCCTGCGACGTGTGCCTTGTCCCTGCGACGTGTGCATGGAGCGGGGCCCTGTCACCGCAGCGAGGCGGGGACGAGGGGAGCCCCGGCTGCCCGGCCAACAGCCCCGACGGGACACGGCCTCCTCGGGCAGGCTCGGGCCCTGCTGGGGCCGGCTGCATAGAGAAACTTCACGGGCAGCAGCTTGTGATGAGTGGCGGTGCCGCAGCAGCCCCATGGCCAGCAGCGCTCGCTCCTCGGTGCTAAATACCGTCATTAAACTTCCCTGCCCGTTGCAGCCCGGCAGCTGGTGCTTCGGCCATGTGCTGACACCGGTAATCCGTAACAGGGCTTCAGTGTTGACTTTTTTGAGCTAACGGAGGCCTTCATCTGATATTTCAGGCCACTGTAATAATGCATTAGATAACTACGACTTTTTGTTGTGAAAAGGTCTCCGAGGTTTCGGGGATGGAGGTTGTTGGTTATTTCTGGAAGTTTGTTGGTTTGGTTTTTGGGTTCTTTTTTGGGGGGTTTGTTTGGTTTGGTTGGTTGGTTTCTATAACATGCACTAAACTGGAAGAATAAAGCTGAAGGAACGTGAGCCAGTATTTCAGATATTAGGCTTCGCCAAGACCTTAAGTCAGCTACAGTTATACTACTGAATTAAAAACTATTTTGGGAATGCTATTTCCTTTCATTCTTGGATATTCAGTGTCCATAGCTAGACTCGCTGTGTTGCTTAAAACTGCTGGGTGTACATCCACTGTTGGTTTTTTTTTAACCTAAATGTGATTTGCTCAGATACACAACCCAGATGTTACCACCTGAAACCTCAAGGGCGTTAATTTAAATAAACAAACACAACGCTCCCTTGAGTTATCTAAACACCTGAAGTCTTAAAAGAAATGAGTAATAAATAGCTGTGTTTTTTTAAAAAAAAAAGCTCAGATGTTGAAATTTGTCATTAGAATGGTCTGAATTGCTGTCTTGTTTCTTTTTTTTTTTGTAGTATCTTCATGATAGGATACACTGGTCATGAAAACGTTTCCTCTTTTTCACTAGGAGGCTGACAATGTGTTTTGCTTAGAAAGGGCTAGAAGTGTAGTGCACTGTTTTGCTAATTGGCTAGGAAGTGTAGCCAGGAGGGGGAGGTTGGATTCGCGGTTTGAACTGTCATTTTGCAGATACTTTGTTCTTGGGCAGACTTTGAGTTTCCACTACGAACAAGCATTTTCCCCTGGCACCCGGTGCAACACGTGGGGTGGCAGCAGAGGAGCTTCTCTTTCGCGTTTCACAGGATGTGATGGCAGCAAAACTCCACTTGACATGAGCTGAAGCAGTCAGTAGTTTTCTGTCGGAGGGATCGGTTGCCTGCAAGGGAGTTTGCTAGTGTAACAATCCCACCAGAAAATAATTTAGCAACCGCAGAAAAAAAGATAAGCCGATTGGGTAGGAGCTTCCACCCTTTGCACACAAGCCAGCTTGCTGACTTCTTTGAGGCTGTTGTCCAAATGAGTATTTGTAGTATTAGCCCATTGGCTTGGAGGAGTTCCAGAAAGACTTAGAAATTGAGATAACAGGATGGCATGCCAGATGTGTTTCAGCTTAGGAGTATTTATATGTCAGTGCTGTGGATTGGAAGGAAATAGGAAATTGTTCCTCTATATTCATGGTTTGAATGAGAGATAACTAAGGGCACAGGGAGGGCATATAGGAGTTGAGATAAATAGCTCCCTGAAATAAAGTTGACTGTAGCACAAGAAACAGTGAGGCTGTGGATAGTGCTATGATACTAGATATATTGTGGCCTGGAATGGGATAGCTAATTTCAGGCTGTGTTATCTACATAAAGTAGAAACAAACAAAAGGTTGAGAGGAATAATAAGTATATTACCAAGCAAGAGAAGAAATATTATCTAGGCAACTCAGAATTAAGTTTGTATGTATAAAATGTTAATAATAATGAGTGCTATGAAAATGCATAGTTGAAGTCCAAAGAATTTTAACTTGCAATAGGATGATGTAATGACCATTTGCTTTGAATATATGGTATGTAACCTATTTAATTTAAATAGATTTTTACTGATTAATTCTTCCAGGTAATGTCTGCAGTGTTGTTAAGCATTTAACATAATTTGAAACTTTCGCAATTCAGGTAATAGAATTTCTTAGGCCTAGTTACGAGTGACTCAAGCAGTTTCTGCACTAGGTATCAGTCTTCACATGAACCAAAGCTAATGGGCAAATCAGTCAATTTATGTTTTCTTTTGTTTTCACCGTTTTAGAAAATGAGAATTTGAAAATCTAGAGGGAATAAAGTCTAAGGGTTTAGTTTTGGTCAAGGTGTCCTTCTCTGCTTGCCCCAGTACTATTAATAAAAGCAGTGTTCTTGACACGTACTGGTGACTTGGGGGTGATGAAAATGAAAGCTTTGACTATGAAAATGTCGCGTCAGTGGATACATCTTTGTGTTCCCTACTGTTCTCTGTTGGAGATAATGATAATATCCTTTTTTGTTATATCCTGGGGGTTAAGGTTGTTAATTGATTGTGAAGTTCTTTTAAAAAATCTTACAGCTATTTAACTACTAAAAAGAGGTCTCACAAAGCATCCTGAAAAGATTTAGCATAAAGTGAGAACTTAGCAAATGTGATGGTGAAGTATATACTCGTAATGGTGAAGTATGGTAGTGTAAAACAATATTTAACTGGTTTAGAAGGTAATAGGTATCACAGGAATATTTTAGATTCCCATAGATACTTAATACAGATAGCTAATGGATAAGTTTTGGGGAGAAACTGCACAGGCCAGGCTTGGTTTATCTTTTCCACTCATGCAGATAATGAACTGATATTTGTATGCAAACCATTTTATATTGGTTTTCATAATGGCCCAAAATTGAATGATCTTTGTTAACACATTTGGTCTTTATCATGTGTCTTGTAATTTAGATGTTAAAAGTCCTTGGTGAGAAAGAATGTGTCATTTATGCTTTGTATGATGAAAAGGAATTATTTGCCAATAAAAACTTTTTAAAATTCTTCTTCCAGGACTTCAGTGACTCTGGACCACTGTTACTGAAATGATATTACGGAAGGCAGCAATTACATTGCATTTGTTGAATGAAAGCCTAATATTTACTTTCAGTCAAGTGGGTAAAGCCCCCTAACGGCAGTTTACATGTGCAGATCACTGCGTTACTGTGTTAGTCATTGTCTCTATGCAGCAATGACAAGGCTAGAAGAAGCAAACAAAGAAGTAAACATGCACTCATCAGTCAGGTACCTTGGCTATCTTGCCAGATTCAACCTGCTGGTGGCCATTTGCATGGGCCTTTATGTCAGATGGGAAAAAACTGCAGATGCACTGATTTTGGTAATATTTATTCTGGGACTCTTTGTTCTTGGAATTGCCAGCATACTATACTACTATTTTTCAATGGAAACAGCAAGTCTGAGTCTCTCCAATCTTTGGTTTGGTTTTTTGCTTGGCCTTCTCTGTTTTCTTAATAATTCTGCCTTCAAAACAGATGTGAAAGAAGAAGCTACTAAATATTTGCTCCTCTCCGCCATTGTTTTAAGGATGTTATGTGCTTTGGTTGAGAGGATTTGTGGTTGTATCCATCATCGACCAACTTTGCTGACCACGGTTGAATTTTTGGAGCTAGTTGGATTTGCAATTGCCAGCACAACTATGCTGGTAGAAAAATCTATGAGCATTATTCTATTGGTGATAGCTTTGGCTGTGCTAATAATTGACTTACGTATGAAGACTTTTTTGGCAATACCAAATTTGGTCGTTTTTGGAGCCATTGCATCCCTAGTATTTTTTCCATCGCTGCGAATCCCCACAAATCCATTTGCCTTAGCCTGTTTCTTCAGCTGTCTGATTTCTGATCCCCTTCTCGACGTTTACTTCAGTGGACTTTCAGTTACTGAGCGATGGAAGCCCTACTTGTTTCGTGGTAAATTTTGCAGAAGACTGTCTGTCATCTTAGTTGGAGTCATTGAACTAATCTTTTTCAGTCTTGCAGCCTTTAAACTGCGTGATTTGGATCTCTGGTATTTTGTGATACCTGGCTTTTCTATTTTTGGAATTTTCTGGATGATCTGTCATGTGATTTTTTTTATAACTCTCTGGGGATTTCACACAAAACTCAATGACTGTCACAAGGTGTACTATACCCACCGTGCAGAAGACAACAGCCTTGACAGAGTTATGGCATCTAAAGGAATGCGTCACTTCTGTTTGATTTCAGAACAGCTGGTATTTTTTAGCCTTGTTGCGACAGCTGTTTTGGGGGCCGTTTCTTGGCAGGTGAGTAACAGTCTCGTTATCTTGGTCTCTCTTTTGAGTGTGCTCCTCAGAATTGTTGGCTTCTTAAAATTCCTGTGACATTGACGGTGTGCTGTGGTTCAGTAACTCAAAAGTTGGAAACTTTGGCTTCACCAGCCTGCTCTTCAAATTTATCACTTTGTGCTGCCTTGGCATTAGGCTGTTAAGGCAACTGGAACTTACCAGCTTCTTGATGTTGGCACAATGGGAAGAGTTACTGTTTCCAGGGCAAAAAAAGCATGCAAAGTATTTATCTACTTAAAAACAATTTTGCCATAAAATTTATTTCAAAATACATCAGTGTTGAACCCTAGTAATGCACCCTATATTGAGGGCTTTTCTTATGAACTGTCTTACTTGAATCGAGGCAAATTCATGTTTTAAGAATGTATTTTCCAGTAATTTTTGTATGTATTTAGCCTTTAGCATGGAGTTAGGAACAGTCTGATAAATGGATACATTTTTGGTATACAGTGTGTTGGTCTAAGTGTCGTATTTTCAAATCTGGTTACGTATGCACCACAGGGTACATCCTCTAAAAGACCAGTTCTTAAAATTGCACCACATTCTTTGACTTTACATTTTTGAATAAAGGATGTTAACTTTTCTTTCTCAATGTTTTTTAGGTCAAGGCTTAAAGTACATTGTTGTCATGGTTATAGTAGGGTGTTTGGTGTCTATTTAAGTTGACCTAAAACAAGACAAATATTTTTTATACGTATATATCTGTTAAATGAATTACATATGTATACACTACTACTAATACAGTAAAACAGTATATTGTGTGGCAGATCCAGTTTATAGAAAGCTCTGTGTAGTGTTTCCAAAGCAATCTGCTGCCCATTCCTTCAGATTTTCTTAGATTAAATAACCTTGTGGATGGAAGGTTTCAAGACACACAGTGGAAAGTGAAATTCATACTTGGGTTGTTTGTTGTTTGGTTTTTTATGGGAGAGTATGTTAGTTATTGGGCTTTTTTTTGCTGGTGTTGATTGGTTTTTGTTTTGGTTTTTTCATGAAGAGTATTAGAAGCTGACAAGCCTGGGAGGAAGGCTGGGTGGTTTTGTTCTTTCTTTGGAAAAGTTCCAGCATGCATAGCTATAGTGTTTGGGCTTGCAGAAAGTTGAAAAGGAAGAAACAGAACCAAAAAGTAAAGAAAAATCATTAAGATGTATTTGCAGAAAGCAAAGGTGCTAGTGAACCCAAAGAAACAGGAAAGTGGTTTGGAAGACATACACAAGAAAGATTATAACTAGCATGCTAATAGTGCTGATTTCCATTGTTTTTCTTCTGAGGTTTGTGTAATTTTATCCAAATGCTAGTCTTTATTATTAGTATGCTAGATGACTGTTTCAGTAAAAGCGATTTTTTGCCATTTTTATCAGGCAGTCTTAGTAATTTCTTTGTCCTTTTCCTTTAACAACCTGAGACACATCAGGTAATTATTACGTAGTGTTAAAATTACTTGTATGGAGTCACTCCACCTAATGAAACAGTCAGAACAAATCAAGTGCGTAAGTTGTCCAGACACTCAACCATCCACCAGTTTCTTTGGTGACACACAGAACTTGCCTGCAGGTAATTCACCACCACACTTGGACAGGATCTCCTGCTGTAGTCTTTCAGGGAAAGGAGGGGCTTCCACTCCATGCTATCTGTTTAAAGCTTACAGATGCTTCTTTTAGCACTGGTTCATTGCTGCAAGCTGTGTGCCTGAGTGAGGAGGACTGGATTCATACCTATCTTGCTACTTTTTTCTCATCACACTGATTGATAACTCATTGCAATTTTTTTTCTTTGTCCTCTGCCCAAAATAACTGCAGCTGTTACATATCTGATAATTTTCAGTCTTCTAATTCTGAAGAAGTGCTGTTGTGCTGTGAAATGGCTTGTGCCAGACTGTTCACAAAAGGCAGACTGTCACTGTAGTTAAAAATCTTAGTATTTGTTACTGGCTGATTTCAATTTCTAGCATCCTATGGGTAAATAAGATAAGCTATTGCTCATCACCTTTGTCTGATAAGCTGTGTATTTACCTGGCCAGTAGGAAAAAGAGTAACTGTCATAGAAGTGAAAGGCATCAGAACTTGTAAGGAAGTTAAGTTTTTTTGTTGTCGCAATTTAGTTTCAATAAGTAATTACATTTACCTTTCTTTTACTCTTTGTATTTCTTTAATCATGCATTTATAGTAATCAACTCTATTAAGATTATAAATGCAGTTGTCTCAAACTAAAATAATTCCTGCTTCAGGAGGTGTGGTATTTGCTGTATGCATTTTGTGATAAGAGGAGGTGGCCTCAGGTTGCACTACTTGAGGTTTCAATTGGATATTAGGAAAACTTTCTTCACTGAGAGAGTGGTCAGGCACTGGAACCACCAATAACGTGGTTGAGGCACAGACCCTGAAGTGTTCAAAAGCCATGTAGACATGGAACTTTGGGAGATGGTTTAGTGGGCATAATGGTGTTGGGTTGGCGCTTGGACTTGATCTTAGAGGTCTTTTCCAGCCTTTAGATTCTGTGATCACAATGCCTGTTTCAGGTGTTGTCAGAAAATGAAATACTTTATCACTCCCAGCCAGAACATAATTTAATAAATGGATGTATCATTTATTAGAGTGATTGAAGAAAACTGTGGCCTTTTATGTATTTTCTGGACAGTGTCAGGTTTCAAAATAATTAGAAATAAGGAAACAGTAATGCATAAGCACACAGTTTAGCCTTTTGCAGAATATTTGGTTTTTTTCTGGAGATTTAAGGTTTTTCTTCTTCTTTGTAGGGGGAATTCAAGGCCTTAAAACTCTGATTTAGAAACATTGATGGATTTTTGAGTCTGCTGTTTCAGTAAATCTTACAGGCTCAATAGTAATGCAGTAAACAAGCTTCTCCAGTGAATATGTGGGTTTTTTTACAATGATTTATAAAGAGACAAATCAGACTGTTCCTCTTTTAAAAGTAATAATTTTTATTAAATACTCAATGGGTTGGGATTTCAAGGGTTCCTCTGGGTTGTTTTTAAGAAGTCTTTGCTGCAGAAAGCAAGAGATGTCAGTGTGTGTTAGAAAGAGATCTTAGGGCTGTGTTAGATATTTTTGCATGAAAGCAGCTTCATGTTTATTAGTTATCAAAAAAGCAAATTAAATATTGGAAAATATTATAAAAGGACTGGAGGTATCATGCCACTGTATAAATTCATAGCTTCCATATTTTGAGTAACTGCAGTTCTTGCTTGACATCCCACAGATAAGAAAACAAGTGAAAGTTTGGGGAAGGGAGACAAAATTAGTTGTAGACATGAAACAGTTTGCTTCAAGGGAATGTATAAAGAAGGGTGCTTCAGTCAGGAAAAAAAAATGAGAATATCATCAACATATAAAATAGGCATAACTTGAGAGAAAGTATAAGTGTAAGAAACATATTAACCAGTCAGTTTCAGTGCAAAAGTTGAGGGGAGTCAAGTTGGTAAGAAGCAGTTGGAGTCAGACAGCTGGGAACAGTTCCTCACACAGCACTGGGTTAGCTTTGGAGCTGCGTGCCATGGCATGCTCTATGTGCTGAGTGGTTGCAGAGGCTCAGGAGGAAGTTGAACAAGTTCAAGGAAATAAATTCACTGGGCTTTTTGTACTATATGGCAACCACTTCTGGCTTAGGAAGTCCTTGAGCCATCAGTGGTTGGAGTACTCTGAAAACATGTGCTTGGCCTGTGCTTACAGTCTCCTTAGGCATCTATTTGGCCTTCTAGAGACACGACATTATTCTAGATGGATGTTAGGTACAGTCTAACACAGCCACTCACATACTATGGATTTTTTTTTAACTTAAGTTTTCTATATATGTTTTCCTTTACATTCTTAGGAATGCCAAGTACTCCTCAGTCACCTATGCCTAAAATTCTTTGCTCATTTTGAATTAGTTTAAAATACTTTTCATGTGTGTAAGATCAGCAGTTTTCAGCCTTTACCATTTCAACTCAGTATTTGTGTAGTCATTTTATTGAAGGCTAATTATATTTGAAACGTGGTAAGTGTCCCATGGAGGGTAAAGCATCTTACATTTATACCTTACCTCACTCTGAAGATGTACTGAAAGCTTGTTTAATGATACAGTATTTGATGGCTTGAAGTCACATTATGGTCTGCCATTTTACCTCATATACAACGAACAGAATTGACTAAAAACCTAAGCCTTGGAAAGGTGCTTCCTAACAGCTATAAATAATAAGCATAGCATATTTAAAACAAACAAACAAAAAAAGTGTCTAGCTCAACTATGTGTGTTAGGTTATAGCTAGAAATGGGGTAGTGGAGGGGAGGGGTTTTGTTTCATGGAAAACTTTACAGATGCACTATTTGTGCCTTTTAAATAACTATAATATCTGTGAATTATGATTCTCAAGTATGTGAAGGGTCAAGAACCAAAGAAACAATTGTCTGTTAATTGGTGTTTGGAAGTATCCTATTTGATTTAAATTGTCAGTAAAATATCATATCTCCTGTTGTGGAAGGGTGTGTAAAGTGAGGTCAATTAATTTACAGTTGCACACACAGTAATTTTCTGACTCACAGAACTGTTGAGGCTGCAAGTCTTGTTAGCCAAGGACCTTTCTTTGTGGGAAGCTTAGCCCTTGCAATAAGCAAGAGTTGAAAGTCTGCTCCTGGTGCTTCAATATGTGCTTGTGAACAACTGTGGCTTCTGAACCCATGAATCTCTCCTCAATAGATCAAGCTCTAAATGTGAAGAATCATTAGATCTGTCTGAAACTGGAGAATGAGGTCAGCAAGCACAAGAAGTATAAAAGCAGTTTGTTAATGCTCTTTGCATTTAAAAATTAAGTAACGGCTTTTCAGTGGGACATGTTTCATTTTAGGGGCATGGGAGAATAATCCTTGCTTTTGCTGGAATGGAAAGACATCTTGACTTGTTGGTAGAAATACACTGAACATTTCCCTTGAAAAATCTTCATGAAGTGTTCTGCCTCTGCATTTGTGTGACTAATTGTGGTCAGATTGATAATAATCTCTTAATTCCAGTTTAACTCATTTCACCAATTATTCACATGCCTGTCTGTGATTATGCTCTTGGATAGGCCAAGAGCCATCAAAAGTAATGCAAATGACTCAGGCATTACTTCCTTCAAAATCCAGTAAAATGGTGAAAAACTTGAAGATGAAGGTCCTGAAATTTGCAGCCTAAGATCTTGGAAAGGTCTGTCAGACTCTTTTTCTCAGAAACTTAAAATCAGATTTGGTTAACTGCTCTATAGCAAGGTAACTACAGGTTTTCTGAATTACTGGTCAAAGAGAGTTATTATCCCTGGAAGACCTGAACTTAATATCACTAAGAGAAAAATTAACTGTGTCAGAGACAAGTAATGGAATAAAGTACTTTCAGTACATTATTCTTGTACTTACTGGATTTTATTTAAAACAGTAGTATTGAGCTTGAGTACTTGCACTTAACTGATGAGTACTACTGAACTCAATTTTTTCATGGAAGAAAAGTCAGTTTAGTGTGTGTGTGAGTAATTTCTTGGTTTGGGGACAGTTAGTGATTTTGTAGTCTTGATAGTGATGTGTTTGCATGGTGTTTCTTGAAAGCTCAATTTCCAGTGCATTAATGAAATTGAAGATCATGACTCTTTAAACAGCTCTAAAACCAAGAATTGTTTTCTGAGTAGTAGGAATTTTTTTAAGCAGCATCTATATCTGCTCGCATATAGTTTTTCCAACAGCACAAAGTAACTTTGAATGCAAATCATATCCTGCCTTTTTTTTTTCTCCTTCATTTTCTCCTGCTTTTCTTCCTGGCCTGCTTTTATAAAATCCAGTCCTCCTCAGACTTCATTTGACCAGTTTAATTTTCTTTTTTCTTTTTTTTTTCTCACAGAGAAAAAATCCTCTGGCCTCTCTCCATGTTTTCTCAAATAGCCATGTCACTCCTGCCTTATTTTTTTTTCCCTCTGTATCTGTCTGGATATCCATAGTTGCCCCCTTTCTTTTCCTCATCATCAGTTTTTTCCTCTCTTTGCCTATTTGACTTGCATATCCATGCCTCACTGTTTCTTTATCAACTCATCTGTTCAGTTTCTTTTTTAATACCTTTATTCCCTCTTCTCCAACTCATACATCACCTCCTAAGATGGGATCCTAAATGCCCCTTGCTCACTGCTTCTTTGTTTTCATACCCACTCATAACCTGTTTATTTTTACTGCCCATCTTCCTCTGTGGTAGACACTCATCGCTCCTTGGCCCTCCACATCTCCAGTCCTGTTCCAAGGGCTACATCAGGTTTCCTGCTCGCATGCATGCTGGCCACACACCTTGCTGCTGTCACCCCCACTTCCAGAGGTCATGAAAGGATCTCTGTTTACAAGATAAAGAAAGTATTCCTTGTTAGTCTAAAGAATCTGATTTCTGTGTTAAGCTTGTTGTTGAAATCTCACTCATTTCACAATTCAAATCTTGTTATTTAAAAAAATAACATAAATTCATTTAGTATGCTTTTCCATTGGCAACCACTTCTGGTTTTGCTGGGGCAAAAGCATGTCGTGCTAAAGCACAGGTTATCCCACAATTTGAGCAGGAGCCAGGGCTGAGGAACATAACACATTAAACGTGTCTGCCAGTGAACGTGAGATCTATTTCCTGCAAAGTGTTTGCTAGATTTTCCCAGAGCTGTTTTAATAGTCAGAAGTATGGTTTATTTAGTGTTCTCTAGAGAGCATTCCTTTGTTATATTGACGTTTCCTCTGGTAGTTGCTCTGCAGTCAAATTTAACAGATTTTGACTTTAAGCTTATTTTACTTGTAATATGCATATCTTGTTTTCATTTGGAACAAGCTATGCGTCAAATACTTGCAGATTATTTATCACATTGCCCTTTTTTCTCTGAGCTTTCTCTGTTGCTTCTTTGCATTTGCAGAGTTACTGCAAAGAGATGAGGCAGAACTTATTTTATGTTTTCTTGCTTCTGTGTCTATATGAATATTTTAAAATAGATAAATATTATTCAAGTTGGATAATGGATAAGGGCATCATTTTTGCTTGTAAAGACACAAAGACATCTTTTTAAGCCTTCTCAGTTGTCAGTCTGTTGCATGTAATCCTGGGCAGCCTGATGTAGGTGGCCTTCCTTGAGTTGGTGCTGGATCAGTCAGTTTCTAGAAGCCCCTTCCAACTTAAGTAATTTGGTGTGTTTCTGTGATCATCTTAGTTGACATCTGTTTAGGAATTTATTTTTGGTTTATATCAGAAAGGCTCTTCTATAGATCTTTCTACTTGGCTTTCAATTAAAACTATTGGGGGTTTTGTGTTTGTGTGTTTTTCCTCCTCATTATTTTCATCAGTGACATGTCAGTGATGCTTCTTTCTTAATATAGTTGAAGAATTGTTCCACTACACTAATGCAGTGTAGGAGCAGTTTGTTCTAACAAGATCCTAAAAAGCCATAATTACAATATTTCATATTTGTGCATGATGGAAAAGATGCGTTTCTCATCAGAATGAATGTTAATAATTCCCAGTCCACGCATTCAGTTTTCCCAGTTGTTCCACTTTCAGCAGTTGTCCTATTCATGAATATAAAATTGTAAAATACCTCTAAATTCTTCAGACGTTTTAACAGTGACTCTTGCTCATCTTTTATTGTCTGTCATTTCAGTCATCAGAGGCAAGAATTTTTTTTTCTTCACCTTTTCTGCATTATTTGAAATGAGAACACAGTGTGTTTCCTGAGTATTCATTTAGAAGAACACGGACAAGGGCAAAAAACTCACAAAGATGAAGAGATAAAATGGTTTCTCATGTTGTCAGTGAGAGCGCCAAGATGGTCTGTTTGCTTTTTGAGCAGCATGTCTGGAATCAGTGGGCACTCAGAATAAAGGCATGTACTGCAGGCTGAGTTTGCCAGCGTACTCAAAACCAGACTGAAAATGGATTGAACAGATGAAAGAACAAAATCCCTTTCTGGCTCTGTCTACACATCCATGGCCATCTGCTTCATTAAGAACTAGTCATCAATTTTTTTGGATTTACTAAAGCACTGACAGTCTCCACCTGGCATCATAGCTGTTACCTTAAAAGTAGAACCTCTCATCAGATTGAGTGCAATTACCACCTCAATTAGGTACTCTTTTGTACTATTTAAAATTCTTATAGTTTAGATATTCTTAAATGCCACCAGCCACTTTTTTTTGCAGTGCTGAAATGAAGTATTTGTTATCCTATTACAGAGCTGCTCTGAACATCATGAATCATTCTTATGTTAGTCGTCTAGATCAAAACTGCTGAAAAAGTGTCAACAGCGTCAGCATCTTTACAGTAGATAGATGTCTATAAATATAAAATATCAATGCTAACAATACTTTCCTCCTCCATAATGTAAGATGACCACTAAATGAAGGCCAAATTGAAACTTCAGATGGATTTGAGCTTATTCATAACACTGTAGAGCATATTTTCCATTCCTCTGTAGTATCTGGTACAAACTCAAAGCAAGATGCAGAGCAAGATGGATCGCTGAGAGTGCCTTTATCTCTCACAAGTACTTGTGAATTTTCTTGCCCAGTGCCTTCATACTAGTGGGAAGACATTCAACAAACATGTTTTTTCAGTAGTTGGACCCAATCAGAAGTTTTGTAAAAACTATTACTCTTTGTGATAATCTTGAGCTGTGGTTTTGAGAACACTGTGGCCTTCACAACTTGCATGTTGGGGATTGGAGAAATACAGAGTGCTTAGAACAGCATGGCACTTGTGGGTTTTATTTTGTAATATGTTCATTGTGATCAAAACACTAATGCAGTGTAGGATCAGTTTGTCCCAACAAGATCCTAAAAAGTTGTAGTTATCATATGTCATATTTGTGTATGATGGAAAAGCTGCTTTGTCATCAAAATATATGTTAATACTTCCCAGTCCGTTCATTCTGTTTTTCCAAGGTTTAGAAAATCTTGTAATTGATCGTGAATAGGAGTTTTTTTCCAGACAAGTCCTGCAGGATCCACATTTTTCCTGCTTTTTTACTAACTTAAAACAAGTTATCCTTCTTATATCTAGAGTTGCAAAAGTCATTCCCCAAATATTTATTTAGCCAGCTAGACGTGTCTCATATTTTGTAAGGTTTCTACAGAGCAAAAGCTGACCAAATTGCTCTTAAGTTTCTGTTTCTGCTACTCTGAATCCTGTCCATTCTCAGAATACATTTGGGAAGCTGAGTAACAAAATTGAGCAATTCCTGCTCATACATTTGAAACAAATGTTATATTGTCTCAATTACAGAACATTTGTTTTTTTTTCTCCTTATTGACAACAAATCAAATTGAGGTTGTACTATGGTTGTTAGAGTGTTTTCAGCTTTCATGTCTTCTGGTATTTTCAAGTAATTGTATGGATTTGGGGGAAATTATTCTGATAATCCTTATCCTCTGGCACAGAACTTGAGAATCACTGAGTGAATGCTTCTGTGCACTGCATATGTAATTATCTGGAATGGTGCAAAGTACCTCCTAAGGTAGCTAAGAGAATTATGTACATAAAAGTGATTGTTAACCTACTATAAGATAAGTATGCTGCATAGGCTTGCATTGCTTGTAGGTTCAAATTATTAACACCAAAACAGCAAATTGCTTTATACTATGTGAAATTTGATTGTAGTGTGAACACCAGCCTTACCACCTGTTGATGGACTGTTCTGTACCAAGTTGATGAGCACATTAATTGCACTTCTGTGATAAGGCATACAGGGCTGTGGATAAAGGAAAGCTCTCCATGGTGGGTCTGTAACATGGTTTGATGTTTGCTCAATGTCATGTCCTGAGACTAGAAGCTAAATAAATTAACTTTTCATTTGTCATGAATTGGATAAAATATAGCAGGAGCTGGATGTAGACTTGTAGTTTCATGTGTTGGCATCTGAGAATAATGCTATGAGCTAACAAGAACCAGTTATTTTATAATAGCGCTATCAGTTAATATCAGATTCTGGTCTTTATTTGTGGGTAGAAGTATTGCTGTCACCATTTCAAGGGCACAAAGGTCAGAAGAGACACTTTTAAAAAATGGGACATCATAAACAGTGTTCTTCCTTAGGGCAGGAAGCACATTAGCTGGATAAAGCTGTTTTTTCAGACTAAGTAATGTAATACTTGTGAAAAACTGAATATGTTTGAGTTGGTGCCATGTGCCAATAAAACATGAGTTGGTTTGGGTGTAATTTTTTTTAATATATAATTTACTTTCCTTAATCTTAATAGCTTTGTCTGTGTGTTAAGCTGAACTACCAGTCCGTATCAATCACTGAGTATTAAACAATAAGGCAGTATGCAGATTGAAAAAAAAAAAAATTGTAGATATATGCAAAGAAAACAACTGAAACATAGATGTGGTCAGAAACCAGAGGACTCTTTGCAAGACAGAAATCTGTAGCTATGAATTTATTTCCTTTGTTGTATAACAAACATTAATATTTAATAACTGCACCATGGATATTAAAGTTCTTGGTTAATTATGCATTGTAATACTGTTTCTACCTTTCCCAAAGCATTTCATGCTTCATTAAACCCATTCACATTGTATTAAAATAATTAAAATGAACCTGTTTTGTCTCTCACTGACAGCTGACAGATCGTAAGTCTGGTTTTATTTTACTAATACTATTGGCTGAGACTTAACTTTTGGTATTTCTTGGTTGTTTTTTTTACAGACACCATCCATGTAGCAGTGAGTGTAATCTTTTCCAAAACTGCTTTTTCCTTACAAAACAAGAGAGCTTACTGTAGGGTATTAGCTACGTGAATACTGCAAAGTGCTGTAGTGGATGTCCCTTCTCATCTGATATTTATGTAGCTGATAAAGAATTGTCTTTTTAATTGCAATAATGTTCATAAATGTTCTCAGGAGTCCTCTTTTGTGTGAAGCGTAACATTCCACCAAGAATATTTTGAAAACTCTTGGCATTAAAAAGCAAGAATAGTTAAATCTCTGTTTTTAATGGTGCAATATAGTATGCAGTCACTTCATGCTAGGTACATAATAATCTGTGTTGTACTTTACTGCCCAGCTCTGCAGACATTTACAGAGATTTGAGGGCATTTAATTTTCATGCCTAAATGGGAAAGCTAAGCCATGATCAGAGCTTTCAAGTTCTGCACTGTTTGTGTTTTTAGATGCATTCCATTTAGAAGAGTGACCTCTGCTTTACCAACCAATTTTCTCCCTGTGATGGGTTAGAGACACTCTCTAAGCTTTTTGTTTGTCTTTAGAGTACTTCACCATGTAATACATGGAAAATTAAGTACACCATGGGTATAACAACTTGTTTCAGGACCCAGTTGCACCTGATCAAACACAGGGAATTATTTCTAAAAACATAACCAACAGAGAGGAAGGATTTTTCATGCAATACCTAAATCTGTTTTCTTTTTAGCCAACCAATGGGATCTTCATGAGTGCATTTCTCATTGTTCTGCCTCTGGAGTCCATGGCTCATGGGCTTTTCCATGAGCTGGGCAACTGCTTGGGAGGAACGTGTGTTGGATATGCTGTTGTGATTCCCACCAACTTTTGCAGGTATAATTACCATTATTTTAACTTCGCAGTAGTGTAAGTGTAGAGGCAGTGCAGTGCTGTTGCTCATATTTTTCAGTAATTAAATACAAATTTTGATAATAGGTGGATTTGATTTTTTTTTTTCTTTTGCTTGTCTTCAAAAAAAGAGTAATTCCAACTCCACCTTATTTTAATTTTAGAAAGCAAACAAATGCTTTATGCACTAATCATGCATGGGCAGTTTCCACAGTCTGTAATGCTTACAAAGGAGGATCTGGGGCATTTGACTAAATGCAAATATTTCACGTGAGGGGATTTAATTAACCAAGCAGATCACTTCAAAGCAATTTTGAATTACATTAAATATGGTAGTGTCTGCATTTAAAGGACATTGAATTTAGATTTGTGAGTGGACTACAAGTCAGTTCCTGATATGTGCATTTGCAGGCTATTTTCATTCCAAGGTAAATGTTACCATATGAGAAATACTTGGGAGTGGAGAGATTGTAGTATTTTATTTGCCTATTTGTGTGGTTTTCTTACAAGCTTTAAGCTTGCAAATGTTACTTTAGCCATATAATTACAATCGTGTGTACTTGTATTTTTTGTAAATGATAAACAAGAACTATGTAAGTTACATATTTGAGTTACAACAGAAACAGAGTAGTAAGTTGAAATGAGAGGCTTAAAACTAGAATTGCCTACTTTTATGGAAACTGCTAAACTTCAGTATGTGTAGTGGATTTTGTAGGTAAGGGAAAAAACGAGCAAAGAAACAGAAGTTAGTATGCATAGTATAAAGTACTGTATGAAGAAATTTTCTAAGTTTCTGATCTACAGTCTTCAACTGAGTACGCTTAAAAAATTCATATATCAAATTACTAGAATCGTTGAATCATTTTGGTTGCAAAAGATCTTTTAAGATCATTGAGTCCATCCATTATTTCGCTTTCAATATTCTGTTGTTAGGGATTAAAAAAATCTCAAAACTGCATTACCATTTATTATTTTTCATTTCAATGGCAAAAAATTAATTACATGTTATGTTACATTGGATGTTATGGTTTATATTATGCTTTGTGTTATGTATTATGTTATGTTATTCTGTCTCTAGCAGTTCCCTCTAAGTTTTGAGTGGTAAGATACTCCTAATCTGAGGATTCTTTTCAGTTTAGGACCTGACAGAACTAAACTTCCATATTATCAGTGCTTGGCTCTGTCAGTGTTCACTTGCTGAGACAAACAGTAATGACCATATATTTGATGTAGCTATAGAAACATTTGACCTCATTAAAGCCAGATAAGGAGGTGCAAAATTTAATTAGGCAGACCAGTAAAGAAACCAGGTGGCATTATACACTGACTTGTAAACAAACTACATATGTATATATAAACAGAAGTCATATTTTGTATTGGTAGTGGAGATGAGTTTGGTACAGCTATCAGTCATACTCCTTATCATTACTGTTATTACACTGGCTGTAGACTGATAAACTCATTTCTTTTTCTAGAAATATATCCTAAAGAGGACTCCCATAACTGTATGTCTTGCGAGAACAAATCTCTTATTGTCATGATATAGCAATATAGACTGGGGGGGGGGGGAAGTGTACATATTTATATATATATGTGTGTGTGTATTTCTTCTATTAATATATATTTTTACATACCATATGTATAAAAATACAAATAAAATGTATTTTGGAACTTAGGGACTCTTTTGTTAAATAGGCATGTTCATATGCATACATATAGGCATCTCTGTATATACATGGTTCATCCCAGGTCTAGTTTGTAATTTTCTTGGTACTTCTAAGATGTGAAGACCATTATCTGAAACATGTTTCTTGTGCTGAAAGATCAGCATCTGAACAGCACACACAAGAATTATTGTACTTGTGTGAGTACCATGTTGAATAGAGGCTTGTTTGGAACAGAGAGAAATTATTTCAGAATGCGTGAGCAAAATGTGTGTTGAATTTCTCTTTAATCATTATTGCAAATGAGTTTGCATGATTTTTTACACAGATTGGTGGTCATTCTCCCTGATCTTTCCTCCTGAGTGTGGGGAGAGTGCTGTCTGAAAGTGCTGCTCTCTCAGGGGGACTTGATGAACTGGTTGAAGCCTACTTAGCATGTTCATGTCAAAGCTCCATTCTCTCCTCTTCTGCATCTCAGATGCAGAAATAGCATGGGGTTGAGGAAGAGCTGTTCTTCGAAGTGAAGAAGTCTAGCAGACAGGTTGGGGAGATAGTGGTCCCTCACTCAAATTACGGTATTCTGATTTGTTTATAAACTGTACGTTTCCAGTCAATTTCATACTGCATAACAGGGAAAATATGCCCAGGGGAAGAATCCCCAGTTGCCAGAAGTCTGCTAAGGATGAAGTAATTACAAATCATAATCATAGCTGCTTTTCTTCTTTTTTAGCCCTGATGGTCAACCAACTCTTCTTCCACCTGAGCATGTGCAAGAGTTGAATCTGAGGTCTACTGGTATGCTTAATGCCATCCAAAGATTTTTTGCATATCACATGATTGAGACGTATGGTTGTGACTACTCTACAAGCGGACTGACCTTTGATACCCTCCACTCCAAGATCAAGTCTTTTCTCGAACTTCGGACAGCAGATGGACCCAGACATGATACCTACGTTTTGTATTACAGTGGTCACTCACATAGCACAGGCGAATGGGCACTGGCAGGTTTGGAGATGTCTTTATTAATAGTTTTGGTATTCATGAACTTTGCCAAGTAAATTAAATCTTTCTTTAAGAAAATCACACTATATTGCAAATACTTGGGAATTTCAGTCATATTTATTATGTGATAGTCCATAATGGCAAAGAGGCTGGTTATTAGGAAATATTTCTTCACTGAAAGGGTTATCAGAGCATTGGAATGGTCTGCCCAGAGCAGTGGTGAATTCGCTGTCTCTGGAGGTGTTTAAGCAGCCCGGTCTGTAGGGGCATGGTTTAGAGTTGACCCTTCAGTGCTGAGTCTAGGGTTGGACTGATCATCCTTCAGGTCTCTTTCTGTGATGTTCAGCTTCTGATGGAGATGTATGTAGTCATATAAAGGTGAGGAACTGGCAGCTGTCAGGTCTTGCATCCTTTTTTGACATGAATTTTAGATAAATCATGGAGTGTAACCTGATATTCCTTCCAGATAGCACTGATCCAGAAGGTGATTTGAAATATAAATGGAAAGGATAAGAGCTGTTTGATTTTGTAATTGTACTGCGTATTGGACAGTGGCATTTCGTAGCAAATTTTGTCATCAGCTCCAGAAACGTGTGCTGTCATCTGACCTCTGGAGAGGACGAACAGAGATGGCAGCAGTGAAATATAACATTCAGATATAATAGAAGAAGTAGTGTCTTACTGCTGGCTTATGCCCTGACACAGCTCAGCAGTCACAGCGTAGCCTTCGCTTTGTAATGACATCTTATAAAGGAGACTTACTGAATTTATTAGTTTACTAATGATATTTCTCTGTTGTTGGAAGCTGAGATGGAACACAGTGGGGTATAAAAGAAACTGTTAACTAGTCATGCATAAAGTATGAGCAGTCAAGCGACCTGGGAGGTCATGTTCTCTGAGTGAAGGCAAAGCCAAGAGCTGGGCTAATGAAGCTTTGTCTCTGTTGTTCAGACTGTCAGCATTAACTGCCTGTGACACCTGCCAAAGTGCCAGATGTGGCCAGACACATGGTTTTCTTACACAGCTTGATGCTTAAATCTTATGCTGGCTGATAAGTCTGTGTGTTTGAGGTCAGTAGGGTTAGATGCTGAGTATGTATTATAGAATCATAGAATGGTTTAGGTTGGAAGGGACCTCAAGGATCATCCAGCTCCAACCCCCTGCCATAGGCAGGGACACCTCCCACTGGAGCAGGCTGCTCAAGGCCTCATCCAGCCTGGCTATTAGTTTACGTATGAAGGATGAGATGATTTTCTTTGGCTAGTTCCTTCCAGTAGTGTTTTGAAATCACCTGCACCTCCACGTAGGTGTGCTAAACTCAAGTTTGTCTATAAGCTTTTAAAATGGGAGCAAATAAAGAGATTTTTACTGCAAATTGACACAGAAGGCTTACCTAGAAAAGGGAAACTGCTTCTCTATAAATAATTACTGCAAAGAACTACAGAAATCTAGGGATCACGTGCCACATGCAGGCATTGCTGTAGGTTTGTATATTAAGATATTCTTTGGTGCTAAATTTTCCAGGTTTGCATCTTTCTGAAAAAGTCGTAGCCCTGTAATTTCCCTTTAACAGTGAAAACACACTTAAAGCTCTAAAACTTAGAGCTATTAATTTGAAACACTTTTGTCACCCCTTACAGGCAGAAATATGTGCTGAAATATGCAGCTCTTCTGTTTGAGGTTCATCTGTGCAGCTAAATTGCTACTAACCAGATTTTAAACACTGTGAAATGTACTTGTATTCCACAATGAAGATTAGTATGGAATTAAAATACAGTTATTTTAAGTGATACTTTTCTACCTTTTCTACCAAAAGTCTTAGTTTTTTGAGTGGTTTTTTTTTTGTTTTGTTTAGAATTTGACATTTTGAAACTAGAGTGGTTTTGTTGTAAATCTGTATCCTAGCTCCAACCTGCCAACACCTAGGCATGCCAGTTAGATTGATCCTGCAGTATCCATTCCACTTAAGCAGAAGGGCTGTTCACTAAAGGTAACCTGGTTTAGTTCCAGTCTGCTCTGTCAAAGCATTGCTGGAGCAAGAGCTGAGCTGGAGCATGAGAAGTTGGACACTAGTTGCAAATGTTTTCTGAGCTGATAAGTTTTGTGGAAACAATCCTGTGAGATTTTTCTTCAGTAGGGTGTAGTTTGGTTTATTCTGTGGGGATTGAGCAAATGAAATGTGAGTTAATGTCCTCACCTGCCACAGCATGTCAGGTGGAATCCACTAATACCTCTCTGGAGTTCAGCAACAGCTATGAATAGGGAGGATCAGTTGAAAACTTCTGTTGTATGTGTCCAGGTTGTTAAAATAAGCAGTTCTTGGAACTCACAGTTGAAATTCTGTAGAGGTTTCTTCTTTCTAATATTAAATCTTTTTTTTTTCTTGTGGTAGGGGGTGATGCTTTACGACTTGACACGCTGTTGGAGTGGTGGAGAGAAAAGAATGGCACTTTTTGTTCTCGACTCATCATCATTTTAGACTGTGAGAACGCTCAGCCTTGGGTTAAAGAAGTAAGAAAAATAAATGACCAATATGTTGCCGTGCAAGGAGCAGAAATGGCCAGAGTTATAGACATCGAGGAAGCAGACCCTCCGCAGCTCGGTGACTTCACCAGGCAATGGGTTGAGTATAACTGTAATCTAAACAGCAAGATCAGCTGGTCTGAAAAGGGCCGTACGGTGAAAGCGGTGTATGGTGTGTCAAAGCATTGGAGCGACTACACCTTGCATTTGCCAACAGGAAGCGATGTTGCCAAACACTGGATGATATACTTCCCACGCATCACCTATCCATTAGTACATTTGGCAAACTGGTTTTGTGGTCTCAATCTCTTCTGGGTCTGTAAAGCATGCTTTAGGTGTTTGAAAAGACTGAAAATGAGTTGGTTTCTCCCCACAGTGCTGGACACAGGACAAGGTTTCAAACTTGTGAAATCCTAATTAACAACCAAAGAGAAAATTAAGTGAGAGCTCTGGGAACATTCTCATTGTACTGTACTTGCAACTTTTTATATGACTGCTTTTCTCAGAAAAAGTCTACTACACTCACTTTATTCAGCTCTTCGAGCAGCTATAGTATATGCAACAGTTAGAAACTGCCATCTTAAAACAGAAAAAGATAGTATTGGGATACCTGAGGTTTGCTGCTGGGCTTATTTAATATGACCGTGCTTTTTGGAGACAGTTCATATGCATTATATAAAGCAGCCTTTAAGAGCCACTTGATGGACAGCAGCTCCTATCAGTGTTACAGCTTGCTTATTTGTCATTTATATACACTGTAAGGTTCAAATAGAGCAAAGGAACCAAACCAATACTCAAATCAGTTTATGCGTTCTGGAAATTACATGGTAGAGGTCAAGGGTATTATAAAACAGCACTGAACCAAAACAGTAGAAGAATGAATAGCTATTGTAGGTAGGTGACTACCAAGAATCTTTAGTTCTGTTTTCATTAACATCTTCAGCCCCTGCCTCAGTTCTCTACTGTCATCAGTTGCCACAGAAAGCAAGGAAATCAGACAACTCACTGATGTTCTGAGACAATGTTTTCTGAAGTGCACTTTCAAAATGCAGTATCTTGCTGGTGATCCTGTGTTTGGTTTTGGGTTTTTTTCCTTAGTTGATTCATATATGGCATAAAAAGTACACTAAGAGTGTTTTCTTCACCTTTTACAGTAGGTTGTGTTTTTTCCAGGTTCTTACTAGTTTGTGTTTTGAAAATCTTCCCCGAAGGAAAAAACCCCAAACAACAAAACCTAAGGAATTTTAGAAAACAATCCATAGATAAAAAGTGGAAATACCAAGAGTTGCCTTGCTTCCATCTTTATATGAAGTCTTTGCTGTGCCTAAGACCTTTCTGTGAAATGCTGAGTACAGGGTTGGACCGATAACTTCATTATCTGTTAAATCCACAAGCAAAGTTCATCTGAAAGAATGGATCATTCTCTTAGGACAGGAGAGAATTCTGTGTTCCTCAACTCTGTTCTCCCAGCCACAAGGTCCTAATCTTAATCTTTACATGTACAGAGCTGAATGGTACTCTAGAAATCCTGTCACAGGCCTTCCTCTTTAGTCAGATTTCTTTTTTTCAAGTATAGAAAATAAGGAAGGAAACAACTAATCATCTAGACCAGTACAGTTTGTTGTTGGGTTTTGGCGTAGGCATGTGCAATTCAGTAGGTCTGGGGTTTACTTCTTTCTGTTTCCATTAGTACTGCAATAAAAATGTTAGGTATTAGCTGATATTTGTCTAAAATATAATTATTATTTTTACATATAAAGACATTAAAATACTGTAGGAGTGCTTTAAGTCTTTGCCACCAAGATGTTTTCTAATCATATCTGAACTTTTTAGCCAGCTAAGTTAGAAAATCTGCTAAGGCTGATAACCATTAGCAACTCCTGAAAATACGTGATTAATTCATGAGAGCCGCAATAACCACAGTAATTTGCACCCACCAACTTCAAAATGGTGATTTTGTGGGTCTTACAGGTGACAGCCATGAACTTTCTTCATTATGATGTGTTACATAACTTTGTTTACCAAAACACCACCCACTACCCTGCTTTGCTTTTCTCCACCCTCTTCCATAAAGAGAGGATGAAGAAATGGGAGATGAGGAAGGGTGTCCTACCAAGAGTCAGTTCCATTGGGTCTTCTGTAAGTAAGTGCCATGATGGAATCTCTCTGGAAGATTAAAGAGGTGGCTGTAAGGATAGAGGGTAGTCACACCATCTAACTTCAGCTATCCCACTTAAAATTCTAACATAAACACTCCTGAGCTAGGAGTTGCCTCATTTAAATTCATGTCTGCAAGCTGGACATCTGAATCCATGCTAGCAACCTGAAGTGCTCCACTGCTCATTAATGAAGAGACTAATCTGACCTCTAGCTTAGGATGTTTGTGATGGTGCCGATTAAATTTGGTTTGGTTTCTTTTTCATATGCCAAAGGTCAAGCAGACAAATCCCTTATGTCTGTTGAATAGCATTAGAGCCCATCTGTTCCAAGTCATTCTCTGGAGCCTGAGTTCCAGAGTTCCTCATTCAAGCACATAAATTGGATACTTGGAAGTCAGGCTGAACAAGCATCCATGAGGTTGCGAAAAGCAGCACTGCTTCCTATGCGGAAGTCATTTTCAGTTATTTCTGGTCAACAGCCCTTGAGTATAGAGAAAAAAAGATTGCCATAAAGGCAGTCATTTGGTTTGTAAAATCACTCGTATTTTGACTGCTATTTCAGTAAAATTTCATCTGATTGCATCATAAACTGCCCCAACTTGAGCACTAAAAATTCTTTTTAGAGTCCCTGTGAAGCAACACTGTCATACCCAATAGTCACCTGTGGACATTTGAAATTCAGGTAGTCCTTTCTGTTTTGGAAAAGCTCTGAATATCAATCATAACACTTCTGCTAGTTACAGTGGGTAAATCTTACTCTATAGCATTTTTGTGGACATGATCTAGATCTTTCTTTTTCTGTATCTATGGGAAGAGGAAAAGGTGGGACTCATGACCTGTCCTGGGACTGTGAGCAGTATCCACTCTGCAGGGCACTGATGTGCCTATCTTTGGGCAGAGCAAATGCAACAGTTGGTGCTAATCTTTTGCCTCTCTTTATTAAATGGTCTCCAGCTCACTTACCAAAGATTTTCTCTAGGACAGATAGAATAATCTTTAGCAGCTTGCTGAAGGAGTCAGCTAAATACACAACAGAAAGTTTATTTGCAAATAAAACTAATCGTGTTTGCAGGCTTGTTTCATTTTTCTCAATTGAAGAACTCTAGTTTTCTGAATTTGAAATAGTTGTAACACAAGCTAAGGGATTCCTGCTTTGGGTTTTTTTTTTATGGCAAAGATACAGTGAAAGTGCTGATTTAAACTAAAGAAATGTTTACAGCTATTCAAACTATGAAGTCTTTTTGGACAAAGAGACTGTCTTGTGTGTTTTGAGACACAGTAAGACCAGGGCTATGAGATGACAAGCCTCAGGAGTTCAACAGTATTAATTATCTACTTTTACACTGACTAATATCAAGGTGCCCTACCCTGACCCATCTTCCCAGGTGAAGTTTTCCTCCAGCTTATGGTGCTGATGCATCTCCATGGGTCTCTGTCCAGCCCCAGGTACATTGCCAGTATGAAATACAGAGGCAATGCCCAAAAGAGAAATTTAACTCCCAAAGAATATCACATGTGTCATCAGTTATATACAAGTTGTTTTTCTTTAGTGGTAACATGCTTACAAATTGTCTGGATTAGGAAAGTCTAAACCTTTATTTGAGAGGCATTTTGTTATAAAAGTGGCTATAAATTTATAACATCATAGTAATTTAATGCCAACTTTGTTTAGTTTACCTCTTGTATATTATCAGCCTTGCTGAAACATGTAAATGCACTAAGTCTTACAAATGCAAGTCTTTAAAAGTAATCTGATCTGCAAATTCACAGTATTTTTGTCTGAAGAAGTATTGGGGAAAAAAGCCATTCTTCTTCGATTTTTGCACTGCCAGAGTTAGGTGTTTGCAGTTCCTTGTGCTTTGTATACCTTGTGATTGTTGCTGTCCAGCCTTCTGGACAGCAACAGTCTTATTTCCACAGAAATAATTTCCTTATGAAGTTTTCCTGTTGTTTTGCAAAGGCATAATTCATGCTATGATAGCTGTAAAGCACCTCTGTTGCCAGCAGTGGACAGTGCATCTGGGTCAGTTTTCTTGTTCATAAATACCTTTATACAGAGGATTTTTACTAGACTTTGCAGTTTTAGAGCTGTAGATAGGGTTTTTTTTTGTGTATTTGTGATATGACTTAAATATATTTTGCTGGTTTGGATGCTCATCTCCATTTCATGTTTTTGTTTATGCCTTGATCGCTATTCTGAATTTCTGTGCTCCCTGTGGAATTTAATGGGGGTTTTCTGTACACCTTGTTTCAGAGGTTTTGTCTTTTTAGCTCAAAAGTGCAGCAGAGTTTACTGGAAGTGCTCTAAGGATCACTTGTAATTAAACGATTTAATAGACATTAGAAATACTAGCTTAAATTATTATTACTTTTCACCTTGTAATGGTTTTATCACTTAGTGAACAAGCTAGTAAAAAATGTTGTTTGTATTTTGAGACATTCTTTTGTAGAGACACATTTGAAGACTCTTATCTACATAAGTATTTGTATTTAGTCAAGCTTGTAATCTCCAGTAAAGTGAAGTTATTGGAGGGTTTCTGTCTGAGATCAAGCCTGGGAGATTAAGCAGAAGAAAACTGACATTATAGAATGCTGAGGAGCACAGATCTGTGCATCTGCTCCTCTCAAACTGCTGAGGAGGTTCCTGCTCTCCCTCCTCATGAAATAAGCCCAGACGGGGTGTGCTAAAACTTCAGTGGGATGTAGAGGAGAAGCAGAGTGTTTCGTGTCCTAAGGTGGTGATTGGTATGTCAGTGGTAATCCAGTGTCCAGAGCTGCAGAGGAGCAGTACTTTTAACTCACTCACAAGATTTAATGCTCCCCTTTTTTTTTTTTAACAGAAGGAATTTAATATTGACTTACCCTTCTAATTCATGACTGAACCCATTACTTTCACAACTTGTCATTCAGTGTTCCTTTTATATTGCATTTCTGTGGGTCCTTTCTGCTCAGTCTCAAATTCAGAGGGAACCTTAGAGAGCTGTCCTTCACTGCTGCACTGCTTTTCTAAGTCTCTGAATGGAGGCAGGCCCAAGGTATGTCTGCATCCATGGCACCAGGTTTGAGAGGGGTTTGGTCAACTTTTCTGGTGACCTAGGAAATAAAAGCCCATGTAAATAGGAATGTGAATGTTTCTTGAGTGCTGTTACATCTATTACTGTTGGAGGACAAGTGTAGCAGAAAAAAATCAAGCACATTGATTTGGAGCAAGAAGTGCATAATGGCTCTGATCAGTGCTACCTACTGTGCCAGCACCATACTCAGTTGGTCTCTCTATCTGCTTTTGGATACACTGCCCACTACCACTGTGGAGTTAGGTAAGAATATGCCATTACTGCGGTATTCTGGAGACCAGAACACTGAATCCAGTAAAGGCCATCAGTATTCTAGAACTCATTGTTAAGAGATTCGGGCCCAGAATGAGTACAACTTCCTGACACAAGCAGATGCATGCACAGCTTAGGCACCTATGAAGAGTCATCCTGCAAGGCTGCGGTTGGATTCTTGGGGTAGTTAATAGGAAGCCATTCCCAAGAAGTGGCTGAAGCATCCAGCTGGTTACAATTACTGACCACATTTAAAATTTCATTCCTCACTGGCACTGAATTACTTTCTCTGGTAATTATATGGCCACTTTGAGGTGCACTGAAAAGTTCTGAGCTCTTACCTCAGTTACCACCCCTGCCAGTGCTCACTTGTGCTGGTGCTGAAACTGATGGAGCTCTGTTAGTCACCATTCTGTATTTAAGAGCTGTTAAAATGGATCACTGTGAACCCAACTTTGCCATCTCAGAAAGCCAGGACACTGTAAGACAGTCTATGTACAGAAGCTAAAACAGCCAACTTGGCTTCCCTTGCAAATAAAGGAGAACAGCCTCATTCAAGGACAGGCAATAGCCAGAAGAGAACAAGAAACTTTTTTACAAAAAAAAATATTTGCTTTATGAATTGTGCATAAGGTCCCTAGATACCATGGTACTGAGTGCATTATAAATGCATAAGAGATCCATTAAGAGAGATGGGGAGGGGAGGAAACCTGACAAATTAGGTTTATATAGCTGAAAGCCCTAAAGATTTCTTCTGCCTTGCAAAATAGTGTAAAGATTTTTATCTTTAGAGGAAGGTTACTTATCTTCCCGGAAAGTAAAGGGCAGAAGAAGAGGCAGAAAAGAAATTCATTTAAAAAAAAAAAAAAAAGCAGCAGCAAAGAGGAAAAGTAATAGTATCAGATGGGTCACATTTAGAGCTTTGGCCAGAAGAAAGGGATTCACAGACCTAGAACCAGAGAGAGGCTTAAGGGCTTTGAAACTGATCAGTTTTGTTTCTTAAAGAGGTGATCTGTATGTACTATTAGACTGTCTAACATTCCAGACCAGGGCAGTGGCATCCAAACTGCCTGCTGAACACTGTTAGTGCACAGGCTTTGCCAGGAAAAGCTGTTGGTACATGGGCAGCAGCCCATCCTAACTGACAGGATTCCGGGCTCATGTTCTGGCACCACGTAATTAACTGTTATAAAGATGGCTTTTGAAAAAAATATGATTATTTTTAATACAGTACCTGAAATATTTTTAATACAATACTGTACAGTTACAGCTGGTGGGGAATAGGAAGGCTTCTATAGTATGCAGGCAGTTAGTGGAAGTTACAGACCCTCAGACACATCCCCTCAGCAGTGCTTTTGCATGGAACGTCTGCTGTGGCACTGAAGAAGTTACTTTGTCTTCTGCTGTCACTGGTGAGGAATGTGGCTTAGCCCACTAAAGCCAGATCTCCTCTGCTTTATTTTTCTCTCAGTGAGTCTCCAGATGCCTCTCTGGATGAGGAAATGTGGTACTTTCCCAGCTGAATTACATTACTTGGGTAAATAAATAGTGTAAAGATGGGGCATGTTCTGTTAAAAGATGGGATGAATGCAGACAGAATGCAGTGCCAGCATACACAGACCAGGTACATGAACTACAGAAGGATGGGAAGGGGGGCTGGCTGGAAGGGGAGCAGGAAGCCCTTTAAAAGAACCACATCCTGCTTGTCTTGCACCTAAATGTGCCACAAGACTGCTTGATTTAGGGCAGGAAGTCAAATACTTAGTCATTCCTGATTGTTTGGCATAGGTGTATAAAGATAGCTACCAGGAAGGATTCAGATGACTGACTACAGCCCACCTTATCTACAAATACACCAAGTGCTTAATGGGCAGCACTCAGGAATTTGGTTCCACCTGCAGACAAGAGAAGTAAGCTTTTGGACCAGCCTGCTCTTGCCACACATGAATGTGTTCATAAACATCAGAATTAGCTGTTGGAAGTTTGTAATAGCTGTACAGTTTTCAGCCATCTCCAGTTTTGGGTAAGCAATTTGTCCTGCTGGAGATGCCAGATTGTAGCCTAGCAAGTGTGGGACTCCTGGGGACCTATTCAAAAGTGTTGTGGAGGCAGGGAATTACCAAAATAGAATTGTTTTGTTTTCCTGAAAACTCTGCCCCCAAACTATATACAAAATGACTTTAGGTTTATTTACAGATTCTAAATTGATCGGGAATTCTTCAAAAGGATGTTACAGGCAAGTTTAGGGATTTGGAAGTCAGGAAATGGAAAAAGCTAAGCTATAAGCACAGCTTTACCCCACTATCAATCAGGCTAAGCAGAGAATTAAGGGAGCAGCAGGCTTTACTCACAGAGGTGAGATAGGCATTCTACGATGATCCCTTGATGGATTTCTCTATGGCTCAGCTGCCTCTGGATGCTGTAAGCAATATCCAGTGGTCTGGATCCATGCAGCAGAAGCCCAAGGCCAGTGGCAAAGCTGCCAAACTCAGAAATGTCTTGAGACACAGCTGCCACAAAACAGGGATCCGTGGAAGCAACACTGCCTCAGCAGTGGCAGGGGAGAGCCAAACTGCTCAGGTCCCCCAGTCTGGAAGGCAGCCAGGAAGTTGACTGCTGATACGGTCCAAGAGTAGCTGAGTCCGGATGCCACCAGCAGCTCTCTCAAATGGACCCTAGGACCTGCCAACAGAATGGTGCAAAAGTGGGGAGAACCAGCCAAAAGCAGGGACGGTGTAAAATCAGAGCCATGTAAAAAGATAAGAGCCTCCAAAGGCAGGGATGGTCCAAAATGGCAATTCTGTCATGGCAGGAACCTGTGCTGTTGGGAGCTCTGTCAAGGAGGGAGTTCTCTTTATGCTTTTCTAGACAAAGTGTCCATTTGCCACCAGCCCGACTCCAGCGCAGGCTCCCACACAGGTCAGCACAGGTGCAGAAATGCACCTCCTTCTCCTCCCCATTCAAACCCTTGGCGGGGGGGGTGGGGGGGGGGAGAAGAAAGGAATTTGGAGAACTCTGGAGCACAAAGCTTCATATTACGAAACTATTATTTAGACATAATTTCTCTGACAGAGTGTGTTGGGGGACCAGAACCCAACAGGCTGAAACGCCAGGACTCTTCTGGAATTCCTTGCTCTGCGTCAGCTGCCTTGTGTCTCTTCTCAGGAAACAACAACAGGAACTGAGGGCAGCCGGGAAATTGCTACACACAATTGCATGGTGAACTCTTGCCACTAGAAAGGCAGCAACTCTCACTTGTGTGTACCCTGGAGGGAAAGTTTGTTGGTCATTGCATGGTGCTAGATACTAGGTTGCATCTGAGCTTCTGCTACTGCAGTTCTTACTCTGTTCTCAGATCTTCGCTAAATAACCTTAATAGAAAGTCAGGCTGCAAGTCCTGCCACAGGGTGTTGCAGGTGCTTAGCACAGGTTACAAATACCTAGGACAGACTCATGGGAGACAGCTGCACCATAGGTGCAAAGACACAGAGTTAGTAACCAAATTTAGGACTCCTCTCAGCTACAAATTGTTTGACCCATTCTTACGGCTTATCCCATTCTTGACTGAGAAACACAGTGCCAGTCTGGATGGGGCTCTGACAACCCCAGTGTGGCTGCTCTCATTTTATGTTCTCCTCCCCTTAAAAAGCCTACATCCCTCTTATCTACTGAATGAGAAAAGCATGAAATGGTCTCCAAGACCAGCATGCTGCTCAGTGGTTGCTGAATGGTGTTTACTGTGTGTCACATCATGGCTGACTCAGTGCAAGAGGGTTAGCAGGTGTGACAGTTTGGGTGTTAGCTGCCCCCCCACTCTTATGCAATCATCCAGCTGAGCTGGAAGTTAAGGAATGAAGCTTTACATTTACAGTTTAGCACAGTATACAAACAGATATTTACTACATATATATATAAAAAAAAATATATAAGTTAAAGGTAATACACAACACCCATCCCAGAAATCAGAGTCCCCAGGAGAGGCTCCCAACCACCCTTCCACCTCCTTTCCACCCCTCTACCTTACCCCAGACTTTGCCTTATGTTAAAGATGAGTCTGGAATATCATCCAGGGGGGTTAGAAAGCAGAAGGATTAGTTACACAGACAGCAGGTTAGGGAGAAAAGTGCAGGCAGCCAGGGACACACAACAGCTGTGTTATCTGTGTTAATGTTCTTGTTTTTATACATCTCAGCAAGCCTAGGAGTGACATAGACATCACCATTGTTTTCTTTTCACAGCCTATAATCTAATTTCTCATTAAAATATTCCAATTTGCCTCAAACTAGCACAACAGATATCAATTTCAGGATCCCAAATCTTTAAGATCAGTACAATACTCCAGAACCATGTGGAACTATTTTACCTCTAGGGCCATACTAGATAGTAGGACAATCACTGCATGATCTCAAATGCCCATAGCTGGGTCTTTGTGCTGATTTGACATGTAATGTCAAAACTAAGTACCCCCAAAACATGACTGAGGACACAACTCATTCCCTTTTCACTGGCTCTTGTCTTCTAGTTACAGTTGCTGCTCTTTATATCTCCAGGGATCCTAGGATGGTTTGAGCTGAGTTAGTTAATAGTTTTGATGTTGCAGTTCATGAGGCGCTCAGCTTTAGACTGCTAAAAAGGAAGTCAAAACCAGTCACAAAGCCATCAGTTCACAACTCATTCCAGCTCACCCATCTTTCACTTATATGGTTGTCTCTCACACTGCAGAAAGCCTCATTTTGAGTGCCATAGCTCAGAGACAGATCCTATACAACCTGCAGAATTTATGCCAAATGCCACTCAGAGGCAGCCATGATAATGGTGCCACCACAAGACTGGGAAACAACCACTGAGTTTGCAGGCAGAGAAGTGGAAGCATCCTCGTGGAAGCATCCTGCATCTGCACAGCAATGAGCACCCATCCCAGGGCTTCTTCCAGTCTGTGTATCCTACAGCCTAATAAACACTGGGTTATTTACTGAAAAGTTAATACAGTTGATACAAAGTAGGACCCAGGCAGCTCTCTTCTGCCAAACATCATCCTCAAGGATGTGATTGATAAACTGTCAGTAACATTAATTGAAATCCCAGCTGCAGATGGGTAAGCAGCTTGGTACCAGAAACTGTAAACTCCCTTCTAGAGCCTTGTTTTACCATTTGAATGGTACTTTAAAACTATACCAAGGAAAGGAATGAAAAAGTCCAGTTGGCATTAGTGATAGTTGCCCATTTATCTAGATTACTGGTGGCTGTACTCGCTGAGGACTTCCAAAATTGGCTTTGACTGGCACTTCAAATAGAATTTAGAAAAGTTAGGGACTAGGTCTCCCTACTCAGGAGAATGTCATAGTCTTGAGTAGAGCACATTGCCTTCCTCTGAGCCAGCCCACCACAGCACTTGAAGTGACAAGGACTGGAAAAGACGCTTCACAAATTGCATGTAACACTAGGAGCTGTTCTCTCTAAGCAGCCACCAGAAGTGAGCTGTGATCACCCATGCCATGGGGAAAGAGTTGTAAATAGCAGGGTTTGGGTGAGTAAGAAAATTTCTGTTTGCCAAACAGCTGTTGATTTATTAGGACAACGGGGTGTGAAGTTCCAGAAGCAGCTCATCCATCTGTACAACAAATCCTGGCTTGTCCAGCCTCTTGGTGTTCTCAGGATCAGCAGCACCAAGTATTTACTTACTACCTGTCATCTCAGGAAATCATGCATGAAAACAAGCACAGGAAGCTGCATCTTAAATGTCAAAATATGTTTTTAAAGCCCCATGTCAGCAACGCTTTTCTAAGCTAGAAAAATACCAATGGCTTCAAGAACACCACAATGCAAGAAGCCATAAAATTACTTTTTTGTTGTTGTTGTTCTTTTATAAACCACATTCTCCTGAAGCCAAGCACTAATATATTAAAATGTTTTTCATTGATGGTATTTTGTGCATCAGGCAGAGCTCACAATTTTATTTTAAGCTAGCATTTGCATATTGAATTAGTCAGATTCATTTCCTCTCATGATTAAGGACACTGTATAATTGATATTCTTCTTCCCTGTGGTGCAACACAGCATGTAACTCAAAACTTGCCTTCATAAGGATGCTCATGATTGCTAAGGCACAACCCACGCAGAAAACCTTATGGCATTCCTGTATTCTCAGACTAGATGAAAACCAACCCCCACAGGGTTTTGCCCCACACACAGCATAGGCAGCCAGGACAGAGCCCTTCGCTTCATCAAATATTTAAAGGCATCACATGCCCAGCCACCATCTTCCTGTATTCAAAACTTTCTTCCACCTCATCTAGACTTTTCAAACTTGTCCTAATTGAAAAGTAAGCCCCTGGCAAGTATAAAATTTTAATATTAAGCCACCTGAGACGTCCAGCGAAGAAGAAAAGATTTTAAAGAAATTGAACCTGAGAAAAAGAGAACCACTGAAGCAACCACTGGAGTAATGGAAGACCTTGGCAAGCAAGGATGCCGGTGTCTAACACAGGCTTAAAAGCAGTGCACCACTGCAGCGCAGGATCAGCATGCAATATGTTCTTCACATGTGTGTGAGTATAAGCCCTGAATGTCTCCAATCTTAACAAGTCTTATTTTCATATTCAGATCAATGTTTCTAATTCTAAAATGATATACAGTAATGTTATATTACAAGACAGCTTAATTTGCAAGTTTGTTCCATGCCAAGAGCAAGGCAGCAGAGCCCTTAATTCTAAATGAAATTTATTTTACACCACATATCCTTGCCAAAGCCCTCTAATGAGCTGGCACGAAATGGCTTCATGAGAATATCTACTACTAGGAGTAGTGCTTTCAAGGCATTACCAGCACCTTATCATGACATTTTTATACCCCTGTGTGGTTGTTGGTTTGTTCTACTCTTCTTCAAATAGTAAGCTATTCCTCTCTCAACCATGACACACATTAAAAAAGCAGGTCACTTCAGCTCTCTCATGTCTGGAAATACTAAACATCTCTATTAAATATTTATATAGTGAAGCAGTTCTGTCACTGATAAAGCACTGGAGAATCACAAACGTCAACAGTAGACCTCTCATTCATACACAGGCAGAAGAAAAACTCTGGATCCCACTTACATGGCATTCAATTTCTTCAAGAGTTTATGTAAATTTTCCTGAAGAATTTGTTCAGCTCAAATGTTCTCTGCCTGTGGAAAAGCTGAAGGTTTCACTTACTGGCCTAGTGGGACCTGAAGGTCTAAGAACATTTTAATGCCTCTCTTCACAAATAAGCATGTTCCTCTCAGGAGGAACCAAAATATTAGACCAAAGCACTTCTTTCTCTCTATTAATTCAGTCATCGTGAGCCAAACTACAAGCTAGTTTCTTTAAAAGTCCCATTAGAGGAAGCTTTCCCTGAGAAGTAACTGAATAAGTCCAGAAGAAATCCCAGTGCCTCTCCTCATTGCCCAGCACACAAAACACATTACTGCAGAAGCTAAATGTATGGCCTGAGTGCAGGTATGTATTACCCAGGACAGTTACACATGGTGGGTTTAGTACTGTATGGCCATCCACAGGCACCCATAGTTGGGTGTAGCAAAGCATCTTTAAAATAAAGACAGAAATAGAAACAACTCAGCCAAGAATGCTCACCTTTTTAACCAAGAGCTTACTTGCCAAGCTGTGGTTTTCAATAGCTGCTAACTCATGGCCATCATCTCTCTTCTCCTGAGGGAGCCAGTCACCTCCAGGTCATTGCCAATGTGTGTGTCAGACGCAGCGGTTCACACCACAGCCCTGCTACCACCCACACTGCCTTGGAAAGATGCACTTGGAATCCTGGTCCCCACAGACTCCATTCTGCTTACCACAAAGAAGCAGCTTTGCTAACAGCACCAGTGGATTATAGATGGGAAGTCATGGACCCATATCCAGTAACAAGCTTTCCTAGATGCCTTTGATGAAAAAGGTTTCAGGTCTCAAAGATGGAGAAATGAATTCCTTGGGTGTGAGGCGACCTGTTGTGACTGAAGAACCTCATCATGAGACAGATCACATCTCTAGAGATATGACAAACAACTGGCAGAGTGGCAAAGTAGCAGACCAGTACCAGACATGTAATTTCTACAAAACCCAGTCGCCAGCACCACCCAAAAACCTGCTGCCTCTGCTCATCAGCAACCAGTTGTGGAGCAAGTTATTTCCTGGCTGGTGACAGAACTGTGACCTGTAAAGAAAGTGCAGCTGGTGCACGTAGGCTATATGTTTTCAACAGAGTGGAAGTGATTAAAGAACCTTATCTACTCCTTGATGTTGTTACACGATGTGCCTGTGTTAGTGAAGTTCCTTACTCCAAAGTGTGGTTTAGCACAGTGACTTATTTGTCAGCATTAATGCACCATGCTGTATTGACTACTGCAATTGCTAGAATTGAAATTCTTCCCTCTGGAGACCCACCTTATCCTCCACTTCCCTGTTCAGCTAAACCTTTTCCTGAATGGCTTGTGAACTAAAGTCTATTCACTGCAAGGTAAGGGTGAAGTATGAATTTGGAAATCTGGGAGGCAATTTGCAAGCCTGGAGACATCCATTTAGCAGCCTTTCAGTGTTAAGATTATATACTTCAAGACACAGAGGTAGAAATTATGAGCAACTAAAAAGCTACTCTCTCCAGAAGAATATTATGCAGCCTCTGATGGAGGCTCAGAGCAGCATTCCTGTGATGACAGGACAGAGCTATTTCTTAGTATTAATAATTTAAAATAAAATTCCAGTGAAGCTGTGGCTGTGTCGTCTTTGTGCTTTGTGTAATTTTGAATGGGTAGCCTGTGAGTGGCTGGTGAGAACTTTAAGATCTATGTGGTGAATTTACCATGAAGCATTGCTTGCCTTTAATGAAATAAAAGAAAAATGAAGCAAGATGTCTGTTCTCTTACAGCTTGGAAGGAAGTTTACACTCCTGTGATTTATTAAACCTGTGGGGTTTTTATGCTTTGTTTAATATTGTATGGACATTGATATTAAATTTCATGAATATTGCTATGAAACTTAATGAATATTGTAAAAGATGGCATCTCAACAATTCACAAAATGCAACATATGATTTCATGAAAAATGGGCATGCCTTGTCTTGGACTCTGCCCAACTTATGACACATTTCACTGAGATCTTAATCACCTTTTTTTTTATATACACTAGCATCTATATTTCATGAAAACATCAGGGAGTCTTTTGAGTCTTTTTAAGATACTTCAGATATTTTATGAAAATTGCTGAATATGAAAGCAGAACTTATTTGGCTGAAGGTTATGCTTTTATGAAACTTTTTTCAATTATACAGATGAAAATAATTCCTCATTAAAAAGAAGAAGAAGAAGAAGAATTCATCTTGCTGTAATAAGTTACACCAAAGAGGGAAGCTTGTAAACTTAAAAAGAATGTCATTAAAATTTGATGCTTAAGAAACTATTGCATGAATTTATCAAAATCCTAAAAATAGAACTTTGCAATTAGCTGCACACTTTTTTGTGTGGGGTTTTTTTTTTTTTTTCAGGCCTCCTGAGGACCAGGATCTTGTGTGGGAAAGAGCCCCCAGGTGGATGTCCTGTTTTACACAGCTGTCAAAACAAACCTGTTCTCAAAGTCCTATGCTGTGACTCGTGCAGAATATAAGCTGTGATAGGAGGAAAAAAAGAATGGGGAAAAAACCCAAAACTCAACTTGTCTTGTTTCAGTCTGCTTTCCAGGGAAGCCATTTGCCTGTTCTTCATCTGCAGGGGCAATACTCATCTGTTTTCTCACATCTCATAACATGTCTAAGATCTCAGCTTTCTCTTTCCAACTTTGAGAAATCATGAAAACAGTCCTGAAAACACTTGCTGTCAGCCTTCTTAAACTATTAGATATTGTTCAAGCCCTTCCTCCTTTGAGTTGTCTCTCCTTTTTGTTCAGAGTTGGAAGGAAGGAGGAAACTGTCTCTGACAGCACCAAAGGCTCATGTTCCACTGTTGTGGAAAGTAGGTAGATTAATATGAAGATACTTGGGTGAAAAGATGCAGTCTCCCACACCCTTCAGTTCAGAGGTGTTTGTGGCTTACCCTAGACAAGTGACAAAAAAAAAAATGTTTCCTCACCTTGTTCTCTTCAAGTATGACAGCATGTGGTCAAGAGTCCCCTCTATGTGCTCCTGTGATATGTGGCCAGTGGAGGTAGATGGGTGCTTTTTTTGCCATGGACCACTGATCCAGAAGAGCTGACTGTCAGCAGAAACGGTTCTCATCACTGCAGTGGGAAAGGAACGAAGAGCTTTCAGAGGATATTAGCAGGGAAATACTTGGGAAAGACATCAAAGATATGTCATGCTTTGAATGCCTGCAGGAAGTAAGCTAACAATTGTACAGTGGTTTGTTTCCGCTGGCAGACTACCCTATCTAGTATTAAAAGCACAGATGTACTTGTATAAGAAGGTAAATGGAAACTCAGCAAGACACAGGCAGATTGATTCCCTCACAAAATGCTGCTGGCATGTAAGGATGTAGCTTGATGTAGTGGAGCAGATGAGAAGGGAGTACTGCCTGGCTGTGTTACAGCTGTACCTTCAGTGTATCCTGCAGATAGGTACAAAGTTCATTCGGTGGTTTTAATAACCCCTGCAGGATTTCCTTGTAGAATTGCCTTGACAGGCAATTAAATGTTCTATCACTGTGACATAATTCTGAGTCATCCGCCCTAAGTGTCATCTCTACAACCCAGTGATAAAAGTGATTCAAACTGCTTTCTATGATAGAATCATAGAATCATTTTGGTTGGAAGAGACCTTTAAGATCTTCAAGTCCAACTGTTAACCCAGGACTGCCAGGTCACCACTAAACCCCAAGCACCTCACCTACACATTCTTTAAATGTCTCCAGGGGCAACAAATCAACCACTTCCCTGGGCAGCCTGTTCCAGTTCCTCACAACCCTTTCTGTGAAGAAATTTTTCCTAATATCAAATGTAAACTTCCTCTGGCACAACTTGAGGCTGTTTCCTCTTGTTCTGTCATTTAATACTTGGCAGAAGACCCCCACATCACTACCTCCTTTCAGGTAGTTGTAGACAGCAATAAAGCCTCCCCTCTGCTTCCTTTTCTCCAGGCTAAACAAGCCAATTGATGCTCCCAGAAGACTTGTTCTCTAGATCCTTCACAGGCTTTGTTGCCCTTCTTTGGATATGCTCTAGCACCTCAATGTCCTTCTTGTAGTGAGGGCTCAAAAACTCAGCATGGTACACGAGGTGCCAAGTACAGGGGACAATCACTGCTCTACTCCTGAGCTGGCCACACTGTTCCTGATACAGGCCAGGATGCTGCTGGCCGCCTTGGCCACCTGGGCACACTGTTAGCTCATATTCGGCTGACCCCAAGTCTTATTCTGTTGGGCAGATCTCCAGCCTGTAGTGTTGCTTGGGGTTGTTGTGACCCAAGTGTAGGATTTTGTAGGATATTATGATGCTTCAGTTCTAGGACTGCTCCAGAAGCAAACGTTTTATTACCCTTAATACACCATGTAAGCACACAAAAGAATACCGCCAAAGTAGACAGGTTGATTGCTGATGACAGAATCATCTTGTACCTCTCTCCTATCAGCTCTGTGAATCAGAAAATGTCCCCAGCTCTGAGGGCCTTGGTTTGTCAGCTGCTGTCTGATGAAATGCCATCCAGCTTGTCAGAACATGAATATGATAAAATACTGCTGGAGGCCTGGGTCTTGCCCAGTTTGCTATGGTGATGACACATAATAACTCTGTATGTGCCTGTATGTTCCCAGCAACTTTTGACTGTAGAAATCAGTATGAATTTTCATTTTGTGTCAGGCTAGAGATGTTAAACATGTTAGGTTCCTACAAAGTTTACTAAAGTATGCAGAGAAGATGGAGAGGGACCTCTCCTAATTGTCCCTCTTCAATGAAAGGCTGAACCTTTGCCACATACAACCTCCTGTAGTTGCCACATACAGGAGAGAACATATCATGAATGTCCTTGTTGCTGTCATGTAAATCAAAACTAGTGTCATTAACACTACAGAATCCAGCATGGAGATTCAAATCCACAGGTAACTCATTTGTTTTGACTATGCTACTCATGAAACCTATTGTTCTTTAGGTCTTCTCCAATTTGCTCTTACCTCACTGTGTTAATAAAACAGGCTAGTCCAGATGCCTCTTAGTTCAGATATCCTTCAGGGGATAACTCTCAAGCCCATCCTAAATCTTTCCTACATTGCTGGCTGACACAATGCAGGAGTACCGGAGACATTCTGCTGCTGATAATGTCAGGGATGTGGAGGTAAAATATCATTTTACTATATCATTAAGCAGTGAACTTAAAGCACCTTCAAAACAGACTGAGGAACAAACACTCTTTTGGCAGTCACCACACAATCTAATTGTTTTACACTGTCAGTTGTTAGCTGTGGCTGCTTTCATGAGCAGTAGCTAAGCTTAAAGTGAAATAAATACCCCTGTGAAGACACATCTTCAACTTTGGACTTGTCTTCTCATCCAAATTACTGTAGTGTCACAAGAAAATAGCTACTTTTAAACAGTCATTCTCTATACCAGGTTCTTGAACTGTTTTGTAAAGTAGTCTTGAAGACACATTTGTGAGGCAGTATTCAGTGAAACAACTCAGCCAAAACAAATCAGGTACCCTCAGATGGGGAATTTTTGTGGCATGTGTAATGCAAGATCACAGCCCAAGCTCAGGAGAGGCCAGAATAACTCCCATAGCTTAGCAGTGGACCCTTGCCCTCTGCCCCCACAGCTGACTGTCTGCTTTTGTGCCGAGCACCTGCAAAGGAAGCAGGAAGCTGGAGCCTGCCAGCATTATTCTTAACTGACAAAACAAGAAGTGGCTGGCAAAAGCTGAAGGTTACTTTGTGGTGTCTAATGCCCTCCTCAGCTTGCTCAAGAAAAAGTCTGGGACAAAGAGACTGAAGTGATTAGAGGGTAAGTGGCTCTCCCAGCCTCTAATGTAAGAGACCTAATGTCAGGTCTTGCAGAATGACCCTGGGTTCACAGACTCATGAGATAGGAGTTCTTCCAAGATCCTGATACAGGTAACTGACTTCTATCCCCTAAAACCCAGTTTCTCCTGCTTCTCCAGTTTCACCCTCCCCAGCCATTCTCCATAAAGTTACCTCAACACTTTTCCTGCAATTTGCCTTTCTCTTCATTGCAACTATAAAGATTTTTTCATCTTCAGCTTTTCATCCTGTGGTGTCTTCCTCGACAAACATCCACACAACACGTTTTTTTTCCTGAACTAGCTGAATTCTAACCCATGTAAAGTGGATAATTTCATGAAATATGTCCCTTAAGTGAAAAGCAGAAAACACATTTTCCTTCAACAGTTATTTCTAAATTTAGCACTGATTTCTGCCAATGGCAAATATGGATTTTTACATACAATTGATGGTCTTCCAGTTCCATGGCCACAGCATGTCCCTACCAGAGTAATTCTCCAATGGGAACTTCACAAGGCCACATTTTACTGGCCCAGGAGACCCTTCCAGTCTCCTTAAAGAGAGTATTAAGCTCTCTGTAGAAGTGCCTCAGAGGCGCATAAGGTGCTTTGCTCTTCATAGGTTAAGAGTTCAGTAACTAAGAACATGAGACATAAATAGATTAATGTTTTGCAGGTTACATGTTCCCAAAAACATTTTTAAAGTCTTGTTTTATGAAACAGAAAATGATCTTCAAGACTCCTGCCTCAATCTGAGTCACAAGTGCTACTGCACGTCGGCACAGGACATTCCAGATTTAGAGGCAATCTTAAGTACATGTGTGCAATTTAGACTTCAAAAAGAACCAATCTTTACATGTAAAGGGCATATCAGCTTCAGTCTAGCAAAGTCAACTCTGTAATATGATCCCCAGATGAAGCTGAAAACTGTCATTGCACAGAGATTACCTATGAATTTCTGTTGTGACCTCAACCTCTTGGAAAATCCCCCACTGCTCTGGGTGTGCCTCTGCTTTTCAAGCAACAGCTGCTAAAGGTTTGAAAAGATTACCCATGAACAGCAGCAGTTCTATTGCTGCAACACACACATCTGAGACTGCAATGAAACTGGAAGAAACAGGGCAAAAAAGCCCCACAAGACTATGACAAATCATTTGCATTAGCATGAAAAATTGGATTACACTGACCAAAGTGATACATGCATTTCGAAGAGGTCTTCTTGTAAAGCTACCATCATACACTGACAGCTGTTCTGCTTGATCTCATCATTTTCCTTTTGACTAAAGGTACAGCAAAACACTGTAGTGAAAAAATCAACAATCATAGGCTTTTTTGGACTATACACCACTAGGTAAACTTGATACCTGATAAGGTAAACTGCATTGCTATGCAATCTTAAATACTTTGAATTAAAATGAGGGCTTAGTAATTTCATTGAGTTGAAGCTGCCCCTGAATTCATTAGTCACAAAGGATCTCTTAATTTCTCTCTGCTGTGTGGACTAAATGGGATCTTGCTGTCCACTACTGCTTTTTTGGGTTTTTTTTCCCTTACCAGTAACATCCTCCACAACATTTGAAATTGAGAGCTTTCCTACATGGGCTGTCATATCCATGAGAGGCAGCTAAATCCTGTTATGGCTATACAGGACATCAAAATTGAAATGTGGATTATGCATTGAAAAGGGAAGAAGCACTGTCATCACTTTTCCTTTAAAAGCCTTTTCTACATCACAAATGTAATCAGTATTTTCATAACACACACACTCACACACACCAAAAAAAACAGTTGTGCCTGCAGAATCTCTGAAAACCAGGCCAACTTTTTTTAGTGACTAAGAATGCAAATACCATTTTACTTAAATTAGCCATTAAATGCTTCCATCTAGGCCTAGTACAGACCTACTGTCTTAAAACCACCCTCTATGGTCGCATTTTTTTGAAAACTGACTCAGGATTCTGTCCAAAATTGCTGTATCTCTGAGATCCTCTCAGGAAGAGGTGAAGCTGAGTAGCAGATCATGTGTGCACCAGCAGGATATATCCTGATGGAATGCTTATGCATTAACCAATACATGCAAAAGGGCAGCTACACTTCATTCATCATCTGATACCCAAGATCTCCAATATACTTCAGCCTTTCTTTTCTTGATCTCACCAAATCATGCTATGATGCACAAAAAAGAAAGAAAAGACTCCATGTCTGACACTTTGCTCTATTACTGAAAATTAGTCTGCTGGTTTGCTTTTGTCAATTCAGTACTGAATAGATTTGTTTCATCTACAGCAAAATTCAGACCTGCTGTTTCCATATGTTAAAAGGTATGAAGCCTGCAGGTTGTGAACTCTCTGTGAAGTACACAGTTCTAAGATCTTTCTTTTTGCTTTCTGGAGGTTTATTTTAAATCAGAGCTAGTATGCCTCATGACAAAAAAATGGAAAACAGATCTTCTGTTTACAGGACAATAACTGAAAAAGTTCTGCAGAGAGTTAGGTTAGGAAATTGCTTCTCCTTATGTTGTTCACAGAGATAAAAATGAGAGAGAAAAGAATGAGAGAGTGAAAGCAAGTGTCAGAGATGGGGTTTAAACCTGCAGATGAGATCACATAATCACAGAACATTAGAGGTTAGAAGAGACCTCCAGACACCATCAAATCCAAACCCCCTGCCAAAGCAGGATCACCTAAAGTAGTGCTTCTGGTTAAAGTCTTTCACACTCAACTGAAAGGGGAAATTTGCAGATTCTATAATGCTAGGTTTTTTTTAATGAACAGTAATTCCAAATACTCTAACTGTGCCACACAAAGAGTTGACCTTAAATGAGCAAGCACAATGCCTTAACACTAAACCAAATAGCATTCGGTGCCTCCTTAGGAAGACAGGCCCCACCATGCACAGGCTGGGAGTCCTGTAACGCACTAGCACCTCCCAGAGGATGCTGACTGCAGGCAGCTCTGCAGCACCTCAGACTTCTCCAGCTAGTCGCCTCATTTTAGCGATGCAAATGTTGATACGAGCGTTAAGACGTGAAGTACCTTGCAAATACTACACTGGATGTCCTCAGCTGAAGCCCTCACACAAGTTACAGTCACACTGTCTTCAGTCAATAATCCAGTGAAACAGATCTTCCTGGTCCAGGAACAAGACCTGAGAGCTTCAGGCAGCTTGAGGCATTTGGCTCAGTTTGGAATCATATGATTCCAATGCTAAATGTTTTAAGACAAAACTTCAAATAGAAAGTAAGTGTAGAACATAGATATTCTATTTATTGGGAACACACATTTGTTGAAATCCCCTCATTCACAGAAATTCTGGTTTGATTAGGTTGCTCAACTCTAGTAGTATTGTCTCTGCAGACTGTGGCTGCAATACAGAATTATAATGCATTACAGCCATGCCTTCCCTTATTCAAGGAATGGACAGAACAGAGCACTGAGTTACACCTGGTAACATACTGGTACCTTTGATCTAAAAACTATTATCCATTCTCATGGACCTTGACCTAGGCTTCATTGAGACTAAAAGAGAAAGAATTTTGTGGCTTCAGCAGCAGCTAGATATACTCTCTGTTGTCTACAGAACCATCATTGCCACAGAGAAGCTGAAAGAAGCACCAACGGACTTATTAGGCTTTCCCTTTAAGTAAGTGAGAATGCAATAGAAGATTTCCTGTCCTACGAAAATCAAGAGCAGGTACAGATTCAAACTCCCTGAGCAAAAGTGTTCCCTGAATAAACACAGGGAATTCTATTGGTTAAAAAAAAAATGTACACCCAAAGTGGTTTTTTTTATTAGAGGAAACTTAGGCATCGATGCCTTAAATATAAACCAAAGAAAATTAATTGAAAAGAACACATTCTCCCAGTCTATTGTATTTATGATAAAAGCATGCAAGGAGGGTAGGACAATACTGTTTTCAAAATCTATTAGACAAAGCCTCTTGCCAAATATTTCACAGTTACTTGAGATAAACACAGCAGTTTCTTTGTACTTTAGCAGGAAAAAAATGCTATATTTAGAGAAAGTTAAGGTGACAATAAATTTTCACTGAAGTGGCTTTGGCTTCTTCAGTAATGATTAAATACTGGCACTGACATTCCGATGGTTAGATAAGCCTTGACACCAAGGGCTGCAATGTAGTTTAAATTAATCCTTAGTAGGGATAGCTTGTGTGAATGCCACCAAGATTAATACCAACCACTGGCATAAATATACCTCTTGAAGACACATGCTGCATTTCTTAGACTCATTCTACCTTCCACATGCAGCTTCTCCGCTCCAAGTCTGTTGCTGGCTACTTTGAAAAGTGCAACTGCCTGAACTTTTACACGAATACAAAATCATTCTAATTTCGACTGCACCAGACACCCAGGTCTCTGCTAAACTCAACAAGCAAGGCTTGAAATTCCAATTCCACATGGTACCAAAAGACTTCAGAGGAGCTTTTGGTACTCCATATCACTTCAATCCCAGTTCTAACTACAGGTTACAGAATTCAGTCCATTGCTTTTGCAAAAAGCTGAATATGTCAGAAGTTACATCCTTAAATTTGGCTCATTAAACTGCATTTCAAACTGATATGTGACTAAGCACCAAATCACCTCACTCTGCATCTAAAATTGATAGCTATTAAAGAAATGTATGCAGAAAAGTTGGGTTTTTTTTAATTTCTTAGTAATTACTATATTGAAGAGTGCTGTTCAATAATTTATAATCTTATAATTCCACAGTATTTAAAAAATCTTCACCAAAAAATCCATGCCAATAATCCAGGAACTGGTTATGTTAAAAAACTGCACGACCATATTAGAACGCCAGAATCGTACACATGTCAATGTATCCTCCTCTTTGTGCAATCAAGTGGATCTAAATGGAAATAGACTTGGTGGAGTTGATGGAGTACTACCTAACTGAGCCACAGGAGGTATCTTCTATGGTGGGATAACAAAGACTTCTTATTAGAGGAAGATATTTCCTAAGAGTCAAGTCTATCAATTTTTAAACAAGTACTTTGAAAGATAGCGTGGGTAGCTACCAAAACCTGATCAATAAAGGAGTTCAGGAAACTCTTCTTAACGTTACAGAAGCAACTTTTTCCTAATGCAAACATCCCTATTCATTCCGTTAAACAGAAATAAGCCAGCAAGACCGAAATACAAAGTGTACACGTGCTGAGATGCTGCAAATCCACAATATACTTGATTCAGGTAAAGGAAACAAAATGTCTCATGTGAATTAATCAAATCACATGCTTGAGCTAAGTGGAAAACCAATGTAAATTTATAAATAGTCTCAAAGTTCACGTGCAAATCCAAGACAAACTACCACAGCATTTAGGCACCTAAATTTCGATTCTAGAATGCATATTAGACTTTTGATGATCTTATTAAAGGTTTTTCCCAACCATAGTGATTCTGATTTTCACCAGTAAATCTACTTCAAAACAAAAGCCACAGACCTCTTTCTATCTAAGCTGAGATATACAGAATGAAATTTCATGCCAGTGCAGAAGAGGATGTCCACAGGACCCAAGAGATTAATTAGAAGTCTGCAAAGCGAGTAAGCATTGGCAAAGGCAAAGTAATGCATTCAGAAAGATACAATGAGCTGACTTCCAGACTAACTGTAACCTCTCACCAAAGAAACAATCTTGAGATTATAACCACAATTCAGAGTGCTGTGACAGATAACAATGAAAACAGTGTTAGAAACAATAAAGATGATGAGAGGAAGTAAGAGTGAATTTCAACATTATTTTATATATATCACTGAAGTGCTCTCCTATGAGAACAACCGCTCTGAGCAGCCTGTTCAAGTGATCTATCGCCCTCTCAATAAAGAAGTCTTTCTTCATATTGAGGTGGAATTTGTTCTGTAGCAGTTTCTGTCCACTGCCCCTCATCTTATCACTGGGCACCAGTGAAAAGAGATTGGTCCCATCATCTTGATCCGCCCTCAGTCTTCTTTTCTCCAGGGTAAACAGCCCCAGGTCACTCAGCCTTTCCTTGTAATAGAGATGTTTTGTTCCCATAATCATCGTCATAGCCCTCACATCCTCAGGCAACCACAGATACAGTAATGCTATTAGATAAGCCATCTTCTACAAAATACACTGTTATCTTTAAAGAATATGACATTGTAGAATGAGAAATACAAGGGGAGCTTGGTCAAGGTCAGACTAAATTCAAGAATTTGAAAGAAAAAATTTGAAGAGAGTGAGAGATGCTCTAACATCTCAATGAGATGGCTGTGCAAGGGAGATGATGGAGCTTCAGAACCGATGAAACAAAATCTCATCTCCATGTTGGGGCTACGCACCACAGCTACAAAGCTCTTGTGCTAAACAGTGCAACAGTTTTCACCGAAACAAGAGTTTATCTTCAGGATAAGAACAGAGATCCGAGCCTGCTGAGCTAACCAAATTTTCAGGTATTAATTTTTTCATTATTGTGGTCCCATACGTTACTTGGGCAAACAGGTACAGACTAGTCTGCTTCATGCCTTGATAATTATGTCTTAGTCACCAATTCTGTCCTGGTCTAAAAAATAAGATGGATCCATAGAAATTATTATTACTTTACCAATTACCTTTTTTTCTTTTGAAAACAACGTAGGTCTGGTAAGCAATATCCATGCTCATAGTTAATATCCATGCTTAGAGTTAACATTCATGTTTATAGCACAGAAGCATCTGGAGAAGCCACAGGCACAACAACAAACCTAAACTGCCATGACTGATGTTTACATTTAATCAGCCCCACAGATGCAACAGGATAATTCTTTCCAAGTTGTTTACTCTCAGCACTCTGAGTCACATTAGGTGTCAGTTACACTGAAGTTAATGAGAAAATATTTAATTTACTAACTGCAGGATAATAGAATGAATCAAACTCTGAAGAAACAGGATTAGTTTAAAAAACAGTAGTAGCCTGTATTACAAAAACAAAACAAAAAACCCCACTATAACAATATAAAATCTAGTTCAGTCTTATTTTCCACATGCAAGTCAGATTATCTACATTCATGAATAATGGATATATCTCTTTTATGATGTCTTGTTGCTTTCTATACTATGAAAAGACAAGCATTATGCAAATGTATTTAAAAGTCTCCTGTTGAATAGGCATAATTTTCTATTTTTCTGTTGCTAATATAATTGACAAAATACTTAATACTACTGATTATGCTGCTTCTTGTAAACCATTTATTTTATGGACTTAAACAGCTGTGGTTTTGCCTCTGTGAGTTTGTGATTGTTTTATAAAGCTGTAACCATGCTGTGAAAGAGCAATAGGCAAAGTCTTAGGCATACTATCCTACCAGCTGGTAAGCAGCATTTCATAGCAATAAAGGCATAATTCGATCAACACCAGTACATTTCTAAAAAAGAAAGAAGGTTGATATTATTCTCCCCTCCTCCTCATCAAGTAAGCAAACCTATGTGAAATGATTAGAGATTTAATTTGCAAATATGAATGTAGATGTTCTTGATTTATATAGAATCTCTTTGGAGATATAAAAACTTCTGTTGCTATTAACAATTCTAGGACACCTTGAGTTAATTCAGCTCTGTTCAAAAATTCTTCTAGGATCCATCCTATCTGCTATAAAATTAGACCATAGGCGAATTTAAATCTAATGGTTTCAAGATTGAAGAAAACAATGTTACAGTTAAAGTGTAACTCTTGTTCATTCCTGCATGTCATCATTTCTGCTAAGGAAACTTCTACAGCAATAAAACACTTGTAAGTGTCAAAATCTAGACAAAACCTTTCTTTGGGAGCACTTACTACAAAGTTATTTGCCACTAAAGAAAGCCAGTGGCATCCTGGCTAGTGTTAGAAATGCTCCGTCCGGCAGGAGTAAGGTGATTGTCCCCTTGTACTCAGCTCTGGTGACGCCACACCTCAAGTACTGTGTTCAGTTTTGCTCATCTCAATACAAGAAAGATGTTAAGGTGCTGGAGTGAGTGCAGAGGAGGGCAACGAAGCTGAGGAAGGGTCTGGAAAATTAATCTTATGAAGAGCAACTGAGGGAGCTGGGGTTGTTTAGTTTTGAAATGAGAAGACTGAAAGGAGAACTCATCGCTCTCTACAACTACCTGAAAAGATGTTGTGAAGAGATTAGTGCTGGTCTTTTCTCACAGGTAGTTAGTGACAGAACAAGAGGCAATGGCCTCAAGCCGTGACTGGGTAGGTTTAGACTGGACATTAGGAAAAAAAAATTTCACAGAAAGAGTGCTCAGGCATTGGAAGGGGCTGCACAGGAAGGTCTTTTACAGACTGATTAGCAAATGTAATCCTCCTACTCGTCTTCACTCTAAGCCTTTCATTTCTTACTTGGTCATTCTTTCCATATTTCCAGTTAAAAAACCAAACAAACTCAAAACACTCACCGGTTAGGTAGGGAACATGTGGAAGTCTGCTTTATGATCCATAAAAGCATTATGTCCTTTTCTTTGCCCACAGAAATGCTCCTCAATAAAAGAAGAGGAAGAAAAAGAGATCTTCAGGGCAGATTTTCAGCCGACAGGAACAGATATGTTGTCTTTTGAAGTTGCATGCAGTTCTTTTATCGTCTCCACATCTGATATCCTGCTTAAAAAGGCAGTGGTCTGGGTATCTAATTAGAGTGCCACACCTAAAAGGCTGCACATTTTAGCATGGAAGCAATTCAGTTGCATGTTTTGTCATTAATGCTGACCTGAAAGGAAACAGACTTTCTCAGTCTTGAGATTATGCAAAAAAAAATTAATAATCTGTATTAATTTTGATACCCAGGCGATGATTGTTAATAACTATGAACACTGTTTATTAACATTAAAACTCGCCAGAAACTTATTCACAGGTTCAAAACAACACACAGGTTGGAAATTTATACCCGCAGGGCACAGACAAAACTACATCACTTATTTCTTAAAGTGGCAAATGTGAATATTATACTGGAAGAGGCTTTTAAGTATTTACTCACAAAATTATAAATCAGACAGTACCCACAGCAGGTGGAACTCTGTCCGATTGGCCACTGAGACTTGATTTCTCCCAGGCTTCTGGAAAGGATCCAGACAATCCCTGACCTTGTCCCCAGCTCCTCTGGATGACTATGTATCTCCAGGACTTGTAATCTTAGCAGGAAGACTTTCAGGTGCAGGCAGGATGTCTTGAGGTGTGCAGAGTCTCAGCACAGTGTCACGCTGGGGGCTATGCAAGACGACCACATGCAGGCATTTGGAGCCTGTTCCTGGTAAGCTCTCCAGGCAAATTCGGGACGCAAAATGAGGCGGCAGCAGCCTCGTGCTACCTGCTCATCCCTTTTATCAATATCCAGCCTCAGACTAGTGGGGCACTGGACATGGATTAGGCAATGAGAATGGCACTTTGCCAGGCCTCACCATATTAGGCAAAGCCAGGGCTTTTGCCCTCCTCTCCCAAGGCTGCTTCCCCAGCACAGAAGGAGTGGGGGCAGGCAAACATGTCTGGGCATGGACAAGTCCATGTTTGCCCCATCAGGCCTACCACCACAAGGGGTCAGAAATATGTTTCTTGAAAAAAAGTATGTAATAAAAATATGTGTTCGGTCCAACGGCCCATACGCAACTGTTTGATGTGTTCTGTCCAATGGGGCCTATACACAAAGAACAGAGTCGAGAACACAAACACGTCAGTATGTACAGAAAATGTTGATTTTTAGTATAAAATGTTAATTTTATAAGTGTTAGTTTTCAGTATAAAATATGATGGTGTTTTATCCTGTTGTGGAGGCAGGGAATTAATGTGGCCGAGTCAGGAATATATAGAAAAATAGAGTTATTTTATTTTCCCCAAAACCGCCCCCAAAACTCTATACAGAAATTAATTTAGTTTTAATTAGCAGATTCAGTTTGATTGAGATCTACAAGGATACCATAGGTAAATTTGACCATTTGGGAAGTCAGGAGATGGAAAAGGCTAAGCTACTAAACATAGCATTCCCCACTATTAATCAGTCTGAGTTTACTCACAGGTGAGTCAGGCTGGCTGAGAGAAAGGGCGCTCCAGATGCTTGTCCCCTCGCTCTCTTTCAAAAGCTGTCCGAGGCTCGTTAAGGCCTACCAAGCCTGCATAAAGGGGGTGCTTATGGTGGGAAGCCATCCAAAGCAGGAGCTTGTCCTTTGGAGTGCCAGGGGACTCCTTCTGCAGGAACTATCCAGGTGGGGGAGAATTCTAAGGCAGGAACCCCAAGGCAGGAAGTCCCCCGATATTTATACCCTTCCTAGACAAAGAGCCGAGTTACCACTGCCTAGGCACAAAGACCACAGCCAATCCCCAGCCGATTCCAGCACGGGCACTGCATGGGGCACCCCTCATGATGGAAAGGCCCTTTGCTCCCCCCCTTCACACCTGCAGGGCAGGGGTGGAAACAGGTCTTTTCGCGCCTTTTCCTCTCCCATTCAAACCACAGAGGGAGAGGGATTTTGGGGTATACAGGACTCCAGGACATATACTGCCATGCTTGTAATTCTGCCCCTCTCTAACTACTCCTGAAGGCGTGTCCACAGTACCAGAGCTGCCTGTGGCAGAAGATCCAAGGCTGTGTGACCTTATCGCTAACTGCTATGTGAAGTAAAAGGTGGGAAAGCGCAATGGGAGGATCTGCCTGGTAGAGTTAGGCAAGATAAAAATAGTAAAACTGCAACTAGAGGATTACTGAGACAGAGATCCTTAGTAGTTTAAGGGGAAAAGGAGAAATCGTATACAGGTATAAACAGTTGTTTAAGAAGAAAAAAAAAAACCCAAACAACAACCAAACCAAACTTTGATGGTTTGGGTGGTACTTCCCCCCACACACACTTGTGAAAATCATCCAGACTAGACTCAGCTGATCGGGAAATTAAAGAATGGAGCTATATATACAGCTTAACACAATATACAAGCTGATATTTACAATATATACAGCTAAATATAGAAATAGACAAGTTAAAAAGATAATACAGAAACAAGACACCCCTCCCAGAAGCAGCTCCCAGCCACCCTCCTACCTCTACATTACCCCAGACTTTGCCTTACGTTCAAGGTGAGTTTGCAGAATTGGCCAGAGGGGTTAGGAAGCAGACAGGATTAGTCACACAGACGGCAGGTTAGAGAAAAGTTCATGTAGCCAGACTCCAAGAGCAACTCCATTATCTATATTTACGTTCTTGTTTTTATACAACTCAGCAAGCCTATGAAGTGAAGTAGACATCACCATTGTTACCTTTTCACAGCCTAAAACCTAATTCCTCTCACTAAAATATCCCAGCTAGGCTCAAACTAGCNTCGGGAAATTAAAGAATGGAGCTATATATACAGCTTAACACAATATACAAGCTGATATTTACAATATATACAGCTAAATATAGAAATAGACAAGTTAAAAAGATAATACAGAAACAAGACACCCCTCCCAGAAGCAGCTCCCAGCCACCCTCCTACCTCTACATTACCCCAGACTTTGCCTTACGTTCAAGGTGAGTTTGCAGAATTGGCCAGAGGGGTTAGGAAGCAGACAGGATTAGTCACACAGACGGCAGGTTAGAGAAAAGTTCATGTAGCCAGACTCCAAGAGCAACTCCATTATCTATATTTACGTTCTTGTTTTTATACAACTCAGCAAGCCTATGAAGTGAAGTAGACATCACCATTGTTACCTTTTCACAGCCTAAAACCTAATTCCTCTCACTAAAATATCCCAGCTAGGCTCAAACTAGCACACAATCCAAAGAAAAAAACCTGGGGATCAGAAAACAACAATTCAGCATCATCAACCATCTGATATAAGAAGAAACAGAAGACAATCTTCACCCACTTGACTGATTCCAGTCTGGCCAGCAAACACTCTTCAGATGTCTTACTGGGTTGAGGAGCACACTAATGCTCAGCTGAGTAGCATGTTAACTCTAGTGACCTTTTATGTGGTCTAGCCAATAAGAAACTAATTTCTGCATTGGACTTGGATGCGTTCTGTATGTGCTCTTAGAGTGTGGTAAAATCTCCATAAACAAAGTGACCCTTGATGATCCTCCAAACTCACCTTGCACATAAGGTATACTCTGGGGTAAAGTAGAGGGGTGGAAAGAAGGTGAAAGGGTGGTTGGGAGCCCCTCCTGAAGACTTTGATTTCTGGGAGGGGTGTTGTGTTTCTGTATTACGTCTAACTTGTATATTTCTGTATATGGCAGTGTATATTGTAAATATCTGCTTGTATTTTGTGCTAAGCTTCATTCCTTAACTTCCAGCCAGCTGAGTCTAGTCTTGGTGATTTCATAAGAGTGGCGGGGCAGGTAACTCCCAAACCATGATAGCAGTGTATCAGATTAACTTTCCTTCAAGCAATCTTTGAGGTACTGCTACAGAGTGTATCAGTGTTAAAACATTTCAGTGACTTTTTTAGAAGCAGTTCTTGCACACCACAGATGTTCTTTTAAAATGAATCTATATTTGCATAAAACTCAAACGATAAAGTAACTTATGCAATATAAAAGAAGATCATGATATGAAGTATGAGCCTATAGATGTTTCTGTGTTTCAAGGAATTCCATCTATTTATGCCAAATGTTACAAATCTTTTCCCTAAAAATTCACTTTAACTCTTTAGTTATGGAATCCCCTCAAAAAGGGATCAGGTAATTCAAAATTAAGGTCCTGGTAAGACACCTTATGGTATAGACGTTCACAAACAGCACTAACCCACACATTCACAAATTGCTTTTGGGCACTACTTGCCTATCCCATTTTCTTTTAGCTTCCTCAAAAGAACCATACATTTTGCACCAGGAATTATTTCTTTAAAAGATCTGTATTGGAAAACTGCTGTGACAGAACAGCAAATTTTGCAACAGCACTTTCTTGCTTAATAAGTTTTCATAAAGAAGATAATGACTGTAGAAAGCTAAACTGGAAAACACTGTGCTTTTATAGCCTCACAGAGGTATCAGTAATCTGTTAGCACTGCTTTTAGAGATGACTTCATAACTTTCTCTCTTTCCTATACCAGCTCTGAATCTATCACCCAACTAGGCTTTCATGCAGGTACCATAACTTCCTAATTGGAAGTATCAGGCATATAATCTCAGCTGTATTAATTCTGTTTGCTGCACAGAGAGGGTTCCATGGCTATGGAACATGCCATGGAGTTGACACATGACTGTGTTTTCTTAATAGGAAATAATAATTTTAAAAATCTGTGCCTTTCATGAGCCAGGTATGAACATGTGGATCCAGACAACGTCATTGTAAACTTTCAAATGCCTTAAATTACAGCATCATCATCTAGAAATGACAATTTCAACACTACTATTTTTAACTGTTTCACTACTAATAACTTCTAGTAATTATCTATTTAGATCCAAAATTTACTTTTATAATCACAGTTCATTACTCCCACTTACACAGGAGGCAAAAACTCTTCCTAGTCTGCTTGCTATGACTGATAACAATGTTACTAGCTAGTTCAGGCAGTGGAATGAGCTGCCCAGGTAGGTGGTTAAGTCACCAACCCTGGATGTGGTTAAGGGTTTGGGTGTGATGCTTAGGATATGGTTTAAGGTGAATCTTGTAGAGTAGGGTTATAGGTTGGACTTGGTGATCCTAAGGGTCTTTTCCAACCTGGATGTTTCTGTAAACATAGTATCTAGCTGTGTTTTGTTCTTTTTTCTTGTAATTTTCTATATGAAATCTGCAATATTCCAAAAACCTGAAGGTACAACATCATAAAGTCATTCAAGTCAAGCATGAAAAAGACAAGACTCTTGTAGACAGGTTTCCACACTTAATAACTAAATCATTCTGAATGGCCTATTGCTGTGTATTTTTAAAAACTCATCCAAAGTAGCTACAACATAACCACTGAAGTAATACCATGAAAATCACAAAGAATACATCTCATCTGGCAACATATATTGGCCCTGAAGCTGAGTGTTAATGAAAATGCCTTTGATGTGCTATATGTTTAATGTGGCGTGGCATATTTTTTCCCTGTTGTGCCTGTCTTAATCCAGTACTTGTGAAAAATCAGGCAGTTGAGGCCAATGAGTAAATTAATTCTTGCTATAGCTGAAAAAGAAGGGAGAATCCCAGAGCTGGGTCCTTGATTCTCATGGCTATTCAACAGAAAACTACATGAGCATCATCTTAAGAAAAGAGAGGCTCCCTCTCAGTTCTTCTAAGCCACAGAACTAAGTTTCCTTTTGAAAGCCATTGGGACTGATGAGGTTTGCACTAATGTCGATGCATGCTAAGCAAGAAGTAGTATGAGCTGACTAATGGATTTAGATTGAACTAGCCATTTAGACAGAATTCAGCTGGTTTGCTGTCCCTTATTAAAACATAAGAGATGTCACAGAGGACATTTGTAACTGCCTGCCAGGATTTACTCTAGCAGCCATCTTGAGGCACTGAAACTTTGCAAACCAAGGTAGAGGAATGAAAAGACTTAATTTCATTTACCTCCACATAACAGAAAGGGATCTGGGGATGATGTTAGATAGTAGGCTGAACATTAGCCAGCAGTGTGCCCAGGCGTCCAGGAAAGTCAATGGCATCCTGGCCTGTGTGGCCAGTAGGACAAGTGAGGTGACGCTTCTCCTCTACTCAGCACTGGTCAGGCTACTTCTCAAGTACTGTGGCCAGAGACTAGGAGATTCTTCAGTAAGTGTGCAAAGACTCATTATTCACTGTATACATCACCAAGTAAAGATGTGCTATTTGTGAGCTCAAATTCAAGACTGAGGACAGCACCAAAAAATAATGCCCACGCTGTCCAAGAACAAAAAGCTAGTCTAGACCTTTTATTTCCTAGTTGCAGAATACATTTTTTTCATGGGGAAAAAAAAAAAAAAGCATATTTGTGCCATAACTATTTCAGGGTTTGATATTCACTGTAAGTTGTTTTGCAAAATAATGTATGAACTGTATTCTAATGGTGTTTTGGGTTTTTTAAAACTCCAAAGTGATGTTTGTGTTGCTGGCCTTTTTCAGAAGAGCATTATTTATAAGCTCTTCTCAAATATAGAGAAACAAGTGTACTTATTTGGATTGACATTAAAACCACAGAATACTCATTCCTAATTTAGCTTTATTTTAATTGTTCAAAACTTTGCCATAGTTTCTAGATAAAATGGTAACCGCAGCAACTACATATGGTGTATCAGGTAGAAATCAGTGTCAAATTCATCCACCATACACAGTATTTTAAGATGGAGGCAAGAGAAAGCAACTGAGGAATATTTATCCATCAAATTTGTCATACTGAGAGGCTAAATTCACACACATTGCCCCAGCAGATTGTGTGTTATATATAAGGAACTACTGCAATGTGTTATTCTGATGATCAAAATTCAGACCTGAGAACAACTCTGAATGATGAAGGGTAACAGCTGAGGTACAGAGCTTCCCTTCAGGACAAAGTCTCTGCCAAGTGACCATTTCACTAAAAAGTAATTTTACTTATGTAAAGGCACTGTCTAATATACATAAAATATGACATTCTAATTCAGCCTCAGTCTGGCTATATTTTTTTAAAAATACAAACCAGAAATGGGTTTACCCAATAATTCTGTTCCAAATAAACAAGTGCTACAATTTCAATTTCAGTGGGATACTACAGACTACAGTTAATGCCAGCAGAGTGGAAGATGCGATTTTATTGTAAACACTCCATTCCTGAACAGAAATGCTCAGTCATGGGAAGCCTGAAAAGAGCAGTCAGCTTACATGGAACAACTTCCAAGACTGTTCTCAAGGCACAAAAGGCCAGTATTGTTACCTAGCTTTATAAAATGACTTCTGATTACTCTCTGGCACAAACAAAAGACTAACTGATCTTCAACCCTTGCTAGTGTTACATCCTGGCCTGGCCTTTTTTCCTAACACTGTTCCTATGAGAGATCAGAATTATTAATTTTTCTCTTTCTCAGCCTCATTTATGTGGTTTTATCTTTACAGAGAAGTTACAGGAGTGTTAACAACTATTCCCTTAATGAAGTTTCATTTAATGGCACTGATTAAGCATGTTTTAGTCAAAAAGTGTGTGTGTTCTTAAAGAAATAATGTATTTTATCCAGCTAGCCAGATACATAAAAACCCATCTGTGAATCAGGACTCAGTCTTTCAAAAACTGAGCAACCCCTTCTGATCGATTATAAGAACCAAAGATGCTCACAGCCTTATTTCATGACTCACTACATTTGTTTATCTAATGGTCTAAGTAGAATTACTGAAAGAGTGCAACCACACTGAAAAAACATCAGGCTATTAGCAGATCAGCAAGTTTGCTTTTTTTCATCCTTTTTTGTTGTTGTTATTGTTTGGTTTGTTGGTTGGTTGTTGTTGTTCATTTCTCATCACAAATTCTTAAGAAGCAAACTAAAAGATCAAGCCAATGGACAACTCAGTAGAAGCAGGTCTAGGGAGGTCCTTCTCCCCCTCTGCTCTGCCCTAGTGAGACCACACCTGAAATAGTGTCCAGTTTTAGGCTCCCCAGTTCAAGAGAGACAGGAACCTGCGGGAAAGAGTCCAACAGAGGGCCTTGAGAATGACTAGGGAACTTGAGCAACTTCCCTATTGAGAGAGACTGAGAGACTTGGCACTGTATGGAGAAGAAAAGACTGAGCGCAGATCTTACCAAAGTCTGTAAATATCTGAGGGGTGGGTGTCAAGTGGACAGGGCCAATCTCTTTTCTGAGCAAATAAATCCTGTACATAGAATCATAGAATCAACCAGGTTGGAAGAGACCTCCAGTATCATCCAGTCCAACCTATCACCCAGCCCTATCCAATCATCTACACCATGGCACTAAATGCCTCGTCCAGTCTTTCCTTGTACAATCCCATGGCCACTGGGAAATAAAATGGAAAAGTAAAACCACAGTAGTTCAAAGCTTGTTCTGACTGGTCATTTCAGACAACCTCTTTACTTCTCTGTGCAATTAAACGAGTTCTCACTTACCATAGAAATATGCCATGCTAAGACTTGAGAGATCCTCCGCATCAAATTTTCTACACTGGGCTTTCTTAGGTAGGTGAAAGGCCTGTTGGTGGCCAAAGAACTTAAATATTATGAAAATTCTCAGCAGATGGAATTAAATGCATAGTAATGGTTCTTCGAGTAAGCTTGAGCATGTGGAGAAGCTACGCATGCCATATTCCAAAACTCATCACTCCCGATTCATTAAGAAGTAGGCATCTACCTGGCCAGTTTTAATCACTTGATGTGAGTGGTGATCAAGAATCACTTAACCTGAGAGAACTAGCTAGTTGCCTGAGCAAATCCTACAGCCTTAACAAGAGGTCCTCATACTGCACTGGCCCTTTTAGTCACAGCAGTCCCACTAAATGGCTACAGGTGCTAAATGGATGTTACATTTCTACATCTTTTGCTGGCAGACCACTGGCAAAGCATATTGCAAAGGCATTATACTTGTTCACTATGCTACATCTGTTCTGTGAAATAATGAAGGATTCTTTACAAATTTTCTGTGCTTTCATAGAGCATGAGAAGTGTCTATTTACTAATTGCACATTAATTACCAGAGTACTTCCAAAATAATCCTATACTGTAATAAGAAGCATAGGAAAACTGCAATCTATCTAGCAAATGAACACGAAACACTCCAGATAGAATCATAGATTCACAGAATCAACCAGGTTGGAAGAGACCTCCAAGATCATCCAGTCCAACCTATCACCCTGCCCTATCCAATCAGCTAGACTCATCCAGTCTTTTCTTGAACACCTCCAGGGATGGCAACTCCACCACTTCCCTGGGCAGCCCATTCCAATGGCAAATCACTCTCTCTGGGAAGAACTTCCTCCTAATATCCAGCCTAGAGCTCCCCTGGCACAACTTGAGACTGTTTCCCCTTGTTCTGTTGCTGGGTGCCTGAGAGAAGAGACCAACCCCCACCTAGCTACAGCCTCCCTTCAGGTAGTTGTAGACAGCAATGAGGTCACCCCTGAGCACCTTCTTCTCTAGGCTAAACAACCCCAGCTGCCTCAGCCTCTCCTCATAGGGCTTGTGCTCCAGGTCCCTCACCAGCTTCATCACCCTTCTCTGGACATGTTCCAGTATCTCAACATCCCTCTTGAACTGAGTAGCCCAGAACTGGACACAGTACTTGAAGAGTGACCTGACCAGTGCTGAGTACAGGGGAAGAATAACCTCCCTTGTCCTACTGGCCACACTGTTCCTTATCCGGACCAGGATGCCATTGGCTTTCACAGCCACCTGAGCACACTGCTGGCTCATGTTCAGCCTACTATCTACCCTGATGTACATGTTAAAGTCCAACTGCAAAAGACAAAAGTTAAAGCAGGGAATATATAATTAATTTTGAGTTAGACTGAATTCCATAAAATTACTTCTGTGTTTAAAATGAAGTATATTCCTTGGTGTTGATCTTTCACAGCTTTGAGTCTAATCATCTAGTTTGCTTGACAAGACACTTTTGGCAAGGTGACTTCATTCTTTTATCTTTAAAGAGTGCTTAAATATATTTCATAGAATCATAAAATTGTCAAGGCTGGAAAGGACCTCAAGGATCATCTAGTTCCAACCCCTCTGCCATGGGCAGAAACACTTTCCACTGGATCAGGTTGCTCACACCCCCATCCAGTCCACCCTTAAAAACTTCCAGGGATGGGGCTTCCACCACCTCCCTGGGCAACCTGTTCAAGTGTCCCCATCATCCTCATGGTGAAGAACTTCTTCCTAACATCCAATCTGAATCTACCCACTTACAGTTTTCCTCCTTCCCTCCTAGTCCTATCACTACCTGACATCCTAAAATGTCCCTCACCAGCTTTCCTGTAGGCCCTCTTCAGATAGCGGAAGGCCATAATAAAGTCTCCTCAGATGAATTTCAGATACTTCATTATCACTGGCCATCCTGGTAGCATAGAAACTGCTGCTTTATCTGCCCCGTAAAGTAGTACTGCCCCGTTAGTAAATACTAACATCTCATAAAAACACATGTGGATGGAAACATTTTCTTGGTGTTGGAATGTCATGATCTGTCTTCTAAGATCTGCTGGTAAAAACTATTTTTTTAAAAAAATCAATTCTATATGTAATAAAGGATGAATAATCTTCAGTAAACCAGCTTGAAGTTTTTCTGAGGGACTTTCCAAATGCCCATTTATTGTGTTTCATATAGATGCAACTTAAATTTCTTGCCTGCAAAAATCTCTGTCATGTTATAACCTTGTCCTATGACAAGCAATTTGCAGCTAGTACAAACCAAATTGAAGAGACATATGGGTCCTTCTTAAAACACAAAAGGAGGTTAAAAATGCAATAAAGATTGAATCTCATTTATTTCAAACTGTACTTTCTTTACTGATCCTCAGATGTGTCAGAAGGTGATGATGAAACTAAGCCATGTTTGATACTTTACTATACTTTACTGACCAAGTGTTTTACTCTGAAATGTTGTCTAGAACTGTTCCACTGATGCTGTATGATATGCCCACTCTCTGCTCAGTAACTATAAATCTTCATATTTATTAATAGTGTTAATTTTAACCTTAATAATAATGTTCCAGCTACCTGTAATGCCTTTTTCTTCTTAAAACCAAGATACCGTATTTAGTCATGCTGCCAGATACAAAAGATGCCCCCAGTTCTTTGGCTGTCTCAATTTCTTCCCATTCTACTTTTTCAAGTAGTATTTCAGTCAACCCTAAAACAATTTCAACTTTAGAAAAGTGAATAAATTAGACTTTAGAAAACAGATAGTAATGGTCAATGATCATCTAATTCCATACAACACTTCATAGAATAGAATCAACCAGGTTGGAAGACACCTCCAAGATCATCCAGTCCAACCTATCGCCCAGCCCTATCCAGTCAACTAGACCATGGCACCAAGTGCCTCATCCAGTCTTTTCCTGAACACCCCCAGGGACGGTGACTCCACCACCTCCCTGGTGGTGCAACATTAGTTGCTATATATTGCTTATACATTGTTGACTTATTCTATGCATGTTTTTGTATCACATCATGGTAGTATCTAGTTGCTTTGCAGTAGTACACATAGCAATGTGACCAGCATTTGTCACATGTTTTTTCCCTTATCTCTACCCCCCCGCCAGGAGAACTGCTTGTGCTGAGGAGCATTCTACTTTGGTAAAGTAATGCAGAAACACAGGTTTTCCTTAAACAGTCCACAGCATGAGAAACTTAGATCAAATCAAAACTCAAGAACAGAAAGCATTTGGGGTCCATTCCAAGTTCAGCATAAACAGTAGCTTAGAAATGATACACAAATGTTTAAAGCTGAATTTGACCTCATACTTTTTAAGCACACCATAAGGAGCAAACCAAACTAACATCTCTATACCTTTTTATGGTATTAATTTTTTTCTAAGGGTTGTAGGCTCCCTTTTGCTATAAGAATGTTTATAATAGCCCCTGTTATGATTAAAACACTGAAATGAGAAGGATGGAGCCTGAGGCTGCAGCCTACCTCAATATCTCTATCTTTATGCTTTATAGTACTCTGCACAAGAGCTCTGATAGAGCATGTATCTTATAAGATAAAGCATAATAGCAGGCTCAGTTTGCTCCATCCTGAAACATCTTTCTCATGTGCAGACTAAATATGTAAAGACACATCTGGATCAGATACAAGCCTTAAAGAGCACCGTCTAGCAGGGTCATTTTAGTGCCTGATAAAACAGTATACATCTGGCCAGTGTGTACCAAGAAGTGTAATGTCACATTTCTGACACCAAAAAAAGACTATCTATTACATGGTTTTTTACTTAAATAGTGATATCTCAGACCAGTTCTCACTGTTTTGTGTTTAATATTGTGATGGTTTGGGTGTTAACCCCCCCCCTCCCCCTCCCTTATGAAATCACACAGACTAGAGTCAGCCAAGCTGGAAATTAAGAATGAAGCTATATTTACAGCTTAGCACAATATACAAGCATGTATACATAAACATATGCAGTTCAGAAATAACCAGATCAACCCACACATATCTCACACGATAAATCTAGAGATCTGAGATGGGATGTCAAATAAGGATGACAAGGAGGTTAGAGGAAAAAGGGGTTATGTGGATTAGAGAGTTAAAGGCAGAGTCAGCCACAGAGACCAGACTGTCAGAAAGAAGGTACAGCCAGAACTGAGAGCTAAGAAGTGTGTGAGAAGTGACCCTCTTATCTATATTTTGACTAGTTGTGTTTCTTGGCAGAAAACCGAGGGATATAGGTTACTGTTGGGTTTTTTCTTCCCACAGCTAAGGATTTAATTTCTCTCAGTAAAAATTAGCCTCAAACCAGTACAAATGCAATCCCAGTGTTTCCTGCTGAAAGTTTTCAAGGAGTCATCACACTTGCTGTGTGACTGAGCCACTATAACTCTACATCAGTAGGCATGTATTTAATATGATGGCTTCATTCAAAGTACGTCTGCACCACAAACTCTTTACAACTGTGATGGTTTGGGTGTCATCTGCCCCCCACACACTTTGAAAATCACCCAGACTAGACTGAGGAAGCTCTGGAAATTGAATGAAGCTTATTATTTACAGCTTAGCACAATATACAAGCAGATATTTACAGTATATACAGAAATATACAAGGAAAAAGGTAATTCAAAAACACAACTCCCCTCCCAGAAACCAGAGTCCCCAGGAGGGGCTCCCAACCGCCCCTTCACCTTCCCCCTACCCCTCTAAACCTTACCCCAGTCCCAAAGAAGAATGGAGGTTTGGCCAGGGGGGTTAGGAAGCAAAGTGGATTATTTAAAGAAACAGAGGGTGAAGTTAGAAGAGAGATACAGCTCCAAACTCACCAGCAGCAGAAGCGGGACTGCCTAATCTATGTTTGCTTTTTGTTCTTACACATCTCGGCAAGCCTGTGCGTGAAGCAGACATCACCATTGTTTTCTTTTCACAGCCTGTAATCTAGTCCTTCTCACCAAAACATTCTAGCTAGGCTCAAACTAGCACAATGACTTTGTACACATATCTTCTCCAGGTACATTCAATACTGGAAGGAGTTAAGCTGTGCAACTTGGAACTCAGCAAAAGCAGGTGCTGCAAAACGATGCTAATCTTCTGAGCCTGTGCTGTACTCTGGATTTTCACATTTTTTTATCCAGTACTCAAGCTCAGCAGTTCAAAGGTGGCCTTGACAGATTTACACTGCATAACCATGTCTATATATGTAAGACAAAATTCTTCCATTTACATGGAACAGTTGAGATAAGAATATAAATCTCCAAATATTTCTCTGTCATTTTCCTCACTTCAAAATATGTTACGTAATAAGATGTTTCAGATATATATTTTCATTACAGTGTCAGTATTGAAAAGCTAGCCAAAGTAGTGCTGTCTTACAACAAATATAGCAGACTAGATTAATAATTTCTAGGAAATCAGTAACAGCTAAACGAATAAATTCATGCAAAAAAGGAAAATTAAATATTAGAACATAGAGTTTGCACCATAATTGCCAAGGATTTGCTGGGTCCAACCGGACAGACTTATTAGCACTAGCTATTGCTTCTTTCCAATTTTCTGCTACTGATGCTGAATCATAGAATCATCAAGCAGGTTGGAAGAGACCTCCAAGATCATCCAGTCCAACCTAGCACCCAGCCCTACACCATGGCACCAAGTGCCCCATCCACGCTTTGCTTCAACACCTCCAGCAACAGTGACTCCACCACCTCCCTGGACAGCGCATTCCAATGCCAATCATAGAATCATAGAATCAACCAGGTTGGAAGAGACCTCCAAGCTCACCCAGCCCTAGCCAGTCAACCAGACCATGGCACTAAGTGCCCCAGCTAGGCTTTGCTTCGACACCTCCAGGCACGGTGACTCTACCACCTCCCTGGACAGCCCTTTCCAATGCCAATAAGTGAGAGAAAGCAACAAGGGGAAAACTGCAGACATTTTTCTTACAATTATATGTTTTTCACAACATAATCAGAGCATTTAATACATACGAGTATTCTGTATTTCTTTGCAACAAGATTGTTATGACAATATTGATAGTATCTGAAAGTCCTCTTCTACACATCCTAAATTTACTTTCCCTTAGTGAAAAATTACTTCTACTCTTTTTCCTGAGCAGTCATTATATCTAAGCATCTGTCTACTCCAAAGGTCTCCTCTAAGGGACTCCCAGCTAATGTCTAACACAGTCCTTTCAGGTGGCATTTCCTCACTCAAACAAAATCGTACAAAATGTTCCAAATAACAGCTTGCTACCACCAAGAAGCAAGGTCCCATTCCTGTCATGATCTCCGATAACCATGTCTGGTCTCCAATTAAGTCATTTCCTCTAACTGGCTGACTTTTTAACTGAAGTATATTAAGTTTGGATGCATCCTTGTATGATGTGGTATAGGTTAGGGACTGGTCTAGATGATATCTTGAGGTCCCTTCCAGCCCCTAACATTCTGTGATTCTGTTAAATTTGCTACATGAATTTAATCCTTAAAGACAATACACAGTCCAAAACTCATAAATGATATTATAAACACAGGAAATGCTGCAACTATAGCTTGTGCCATGTCAGACAGCAGAAAATTCACATGAAAATGAAGTTTTAGCTGAAAGACAGGCTTTATGGGGTGTAAGGCTTGAGTTCTAGGTGCAACTTCTGTTAAAGTTGAGTACTCCTGTCTTTCTCTTATGCCAGTTCCTTCACACCTAATACAGGTTACACTTATATTGTCACCTTAGGGTCCCTTCAATTCCAACAGCCTATTTTCATGAAATTTGTGGGACCTGACTATCTCTGAGTTTATGACACTTCTACATTTGGCTGAAATAGATCAAAAGGATCAAATTTCTAGACTAGAGATCTGGAGTGTAATTGGATGAGCCACTTTTCCCTTTTTGAAACAAGCTACAAGTACTCTTGGAAGGAGACAAGAAATGAATGAACCACAAGTGACAGTCATTAGTGATGCTTCCTTCTTCAATACTGATACCAGCTTACATGCAATGCAGACAGGATAGCCCCCTGCAGAACTTGTATATACTAGAACAGAAGACAGCCATTTTTCCCTGGCACCCTGTATCTCCAACAAGACAGCATTAAATACACTTGGAGCAAATGGCCACTGAATTCAAATTTCAGTAAAGAATTCCTAGACTCATGGTGGTTTTGCTTACTGCAAATTAAAACCCAGAAGTAAAAAAAAAAAAAAAAAACAAAAAAAAAAAAACCACCCCACAAGATAGTAATAGTTGAGCCAAATTCATAACCTGTGCGTTTTTAATAAGTTGTGATCTCCAGCCACCAGCTTGGCTAAACAAATACTTGGTCTACTGCATCAGAGATATGGAAAAACACACAGTGAAAGTGCACATCATTCTTAACCACCAAAGTTTACAGTTCAAATAGAAAAAAGCAGAGAACTGGAAATAAAACAAGAGAACCAGAGAAATGCAGCTACGCCTTCACAGTCACCGAATAAAAGAGAGCAGAATGTAGAATGTACAATCCCCAAGTTCTAAGTCTTTGGAAAGGAGAACAGCTGGAGTTACAGTGGAATTTTTTACTGAAGTATCGTCCTTGACCACCCATCTAGCTACTGCTACCTTTCTGAAAAGGTGAGCTCTCTTCTCTCTCTACACTGCAAATAATAAAAACAAAATTTACAACATACCTCATCTTCCACCTTCTCCTTTACCCAGCTTAACCAAGTTTTATTGTCATTACTATTGCTTTTAGATTTTAAAAACACCTTTTATAAAACCAGAAGTAGATATATACACTAAATTAATTTCAATTACAACATCAGAAAGACATGCTGAAAAAGGCCAGCAACTATAAAATCATGAGAAAATGAAGATAATAAAATCTAAACACTGGTATACAAACACATGTTATCATACACAGCAATTCCCTCTATATCATATGTGTTTTATTACAAAACTGTGGGAGAAATATGTAAAATGCAGACATTTTTAAAAAACTATTTGTACAAGTTAGCCAAAAAGTGGCATACTGCCTTTCTGCAATAGACTAATATCTGCAGGAAACACAGACACATGAATATTGATAGACTTTTCACCACTGCAATGACAAAGGATTGGAAAATGACACAAAAAAACTTTACTTGCATCAACACTCTGACCTAAAATAATCCTGCCAATTCATATCTGGAACCAGAAAAAGAAACACATTTAACAAGATCAGCCATGACATGTTAATTTTCTTTGCTACTGGTAATTTTGAGTCCTGAGAGCACAAAGAGAGTCACATGCAATAGCTACTGCATTGCCTGAGTACACGAGTATTTAAAGCTAAGATTTTTGAAATCCACTTGAGTCTGGTCCATTACAGTGGAAAAAGCAGATCTGTACTTAAACATCTGAAAATCAAACTGCATTGATGTACATATGTAGATGATTCCCAAAGTTCCCTTCGAACCCGTATCGTTCTTTGATTCTGTGAGAACAGAACTCACTAAAACCCCAAAGGAGACTCTAAGGAAAGCATTTTGCCCTATAAAAATTGGTGACAATGCAATGACTGTTTTCATGAATGGAAAAAAGCTGCACACCATCAGTCTGTCAAGTTCTTCATAAGACACTCCATTAGAGTCTATACTCCATTAGAGTCTATACTGTAACAAAAGTAGATACCTGTAAGGCTGGATGAGGACAAGAGACTGAAAGCATGTGTGCCTTTTCTGAAGACATCCTTCAATTCTTTAATTCCATTCTCAACATTCTAAAACATAACATATATAATAGTCTGTTCAACAAACTTCTTATGTAAACTATTTTAACATTTTATTGCTATTTAAAAACAAAAAGTGAAGTAGCAGTAGCTTCTGCTTTCAAAAGGAACCTACATCAATTTGACTTGTCCAAGCTGCACTGAAGGCCCTTATGTCAGAAGCTTTTCTCCTAGAACATTTTAGACCTGCTTCTGATAGCACTAATGTAACTGGAACATAGTGCCATACCTACACTTGCAGCACCCAAATCTGTGTCATGGACTGCACAGTCTAATCTTGCTCCAGGACTGGTTCGGAAATTATTAAAAGAATTAATACTGTTGCATTTTTTAAAATATGTTCTAAAGGCTTGACTGTTACCATAGAATCTACCAGGTTAGAAGAGACCTCCAAGATCATTCAGTCTAATCTATCACCCAGCCCTATCCAATCAGCTAGACCATGGCACTAAGTGCCTCATCCAGTCTTTTCTTGAACACCTCCAAGGATGGCGACTCCACCACCTCCCTGGGCAGCCCATTCCAATGCCAATCACTCTCTCTGTGAAGAACTTCCTCCTAACAGCCAGCCTATACCTCCCCCAGCACAACTTGAGACTGTGTCCCCTTGCTCTATTGCTGGGTGCCTGAGAGAAGAGAACGACCCCACTCAACTATAGCCTCCCTTCAGGTAGTTGTAGACAGCAACGAGGTCACCCCTGAGCCTCCTCTTCTCCAGGCTAAACAATCCCTGTGTTCGTGCCACTAACATTTTGCATTCTTGTTTGCATAAACACAGCATGCTTTCAGTTACACAAGTTGCTTTACACACAATTTCCTCAGTATCTGAAAAAAAAAATCATTAAAGACAAATTTCTACTTTGAAAATGTATTTTTAATTTGTTAATTAAATTGTATTATTCATACGAACTTGCCAGATTTATTTTGATGGAACACATTTTCTATGAAAACATCATATTTTCAAGCATTTTCTACCATGTATTTTGTACATATTAGAAATGAAAAGATTGACAATAATCCTTAGAGTAGTTCCTTTTCAGACTGACTGCTTTAAGTTTGTCTGAAACTCATACTTTAATTTTCCTGCTGGTCAAGGAGGGGAAAATAGCTTGCAGTATCAGTGCGATGTGATTCAATGCACCTGGAATTTCAATAGTTGTTGATAATGCTTAAGCAAAGTTCTAGATTGTGAGCTATCAGGTTATGACTCAAGCTATGCCAGGGGAAATTTAGGCTTGAGGTGAGGAGAAGGTTCTTCACTGAAAGAGTCATTAGCTACTGGAATGGGCTGCCCAGGGAGGTGGTGGAGTCGCCGTCCCTGGAGCTGTCCAAGGCAGGATTGGACGTGGCACTTGGTGCCATGGTCTAGCCTTGAGCTCTGTGGTAACGGGTTGGACTTGATGATCTGTGAGGTCTCTTCCAACCTTGGTAATACTGTGATACTGTGATTTAAGCAGCAGCATTACACTACATTCAATATCATTATACCAACTAAACGCTGTCATTACAAACTTCACTGTATTCTTGAGACATCCACATTAGCACCATTGGTCTTCTATGTATTTCAAATTACTTTTCTTATTTACCTCAGCAGGGCTCTATACGATTACTGCCCAGCCTGCTCAGACTCCCATGGGGATGATTTATACTGTCATTCCAATATAATGTTTCCCATAATTGTATTGTGTTTAAAAAACATTAGAACCCAAGGGGCTAGACAAGGAATTATCATATTAATGGCAAGCTCATACAAATCAATTTACTCCCTCGGAGGGAAAAAAAAAAATGGAAAAAAGTGTTAATAAGATTACAGAACTGCAAAGGCAATGCAAACCTACCACTTCAAGTGTGTTTAATCAGTAACTCTAAACGCATCACAGATAAATTCTGGAAATTAAAACATAAGCAGGAATCTATTTCCACATGTGTAGTGTTACGTTACTGTCATTTGCACTGACAAGTAGGAAAGACATCATTCACTGAAAAGGTTCAATCTCAGAAAGTGACAAGCACCCCAAATGTAAATGCAAGGTATTTTTTAAGAGCTCTCAGACTTGTAGCTCTGACTGATCTGAGCCTCTTTTGCTGTACTGTAGCTATATTCGAAGATGCAGCTGTCAATTGCTTTAGGATAAATTTAGTATTATAAAAAACTACAAGACTGAAACACGACCGCAAATATTAAAAACCACTATTCTGATGTACTCTCTGATCAAAAAATGAAGCATCTCACTATTCCTTGGTTTTTTTTTTCCACAAAAGAGCAGGCTATTATGTAAGATACACACCATAAATCTCACTGCAGAAGTACCTTAGGGATAGATGAAACTTCTATTGCTTTACTGAGTTCATTCAAAGCCTCTTTATGGTGATCCCATTTTTGCAAGGCTACAGCTAAATGATCAGGTTCACAAAACAGTTTTCTGCAGTTTGTCTTACTTAAGTTTGGTTTACCCTAATAAAAACCACTTTTACTCTTTTTCCTGGCCATTATAGCCAAGCATGTCTACTTTAAACACCACCTCTAAGTGCAGAGTCAGAGGCAGCACAAAACACCACAGCAGATAGCGCAGGCCTGTGCTCCTGGAAAGACAGGTCACAAACCCCCCCCAAAGATGCGGCATCCCCATGGCAGCCACTGCCCTCACTGAGGCAGAGGGGTGAAAGAAGCCTGCAAAGCATCTAGAAATAGGTAGAAACGCTGTTTTAACTGCTTATTATCTCTTTTTCTCTTGTTAGGTGAAGTGAAGCAAATAATTTTAAACCTTCTTCTTCACCTGTTACTATTTTTCCCTTTTTATGTTTTGATACTTCTGTTTTAATACATGAATATATGATTACTGCAGTGTTAAAATGCAGTCCATTTTGGATGATAAATCAGGAGACACATAATTGATTTACTTGTGTAATTGAAAATATCATAAATGTTCTAGGCTTTAAAAATATCCATGTAACAACTCTAGCATTTATATTTGATGTAAAAAGACATTATTGTGATGATGTCTTTGCAATTACAGTATTTTTTTCAGCACATTCAGCCTTGTGGCCAAAGCATACAGGTTTTCATGAGGCACTCTGAGAATGGTGAGGGAATAATGCTAGATCTAAGGTAGGAGATAATCAACAGCAGCACAAAGGCAGCATAAGGCAGAATGTGAGAGAAAATTCACTCCCTGTGGCCTGTCCACTGGGTGTAAACTGGTCACTGGTGTAAACTGGTCACTGGTATCAGCTGGTATGCTCCTGCACAGCTGCCTTCTGAAGTCAGGTTAAAAATTTGAATAAGATTGTGGTTCTGAACAGGCACAAACATCGCTGTGATCTGTGCCTTTTTCAGGCTGACATTGCCCTGTCTTAAGAAAAATGAAAGAACAGCACAGGGCTATTGTCATGCACTTGTTGATTGGTTGGTCGTGGCATCTTCCTCAGTAAGAAACCACATAAATCATGTGAATTAAACAGATAGGACATCTATCCCAGTTTCTTCATAGCAAGACTTAATTTCTTCCCAAGGCAGTTTTAAAAGTTACAACCATTTACAAACATGGCCTCATTCCTTGGAAAATTGTTCAGTATAAGAAATGTGGTGTTGTGATCCCTTGCATATGGCTTCAATTAGGAGGGAAGACATATAACAGATAATTTACACATCTAGATAACTTAAAGAACAATGAGTATATTTAAAAGTTTATTTTGGATTGTTTATATCTGCTTAATCATAAATATCTCAACATTATTCTCTTTATCTTATTTTTAGAAGGAACAAAAATCAGTTTGGGAACACACCTAAGGCATCTAATATCTATCTTATGGCAAAAGGGACAAGCCTACTGCCTTTTCCCCACTGAGCAGTTAAGTCTCTCACTTGCCAGAAAGCTGTCATTTACATCATAGTGAAGTAGTTCGTGGAGCTGGCTTGTCAGAAAATTGGAACCATTTCCCTGCAGGAGCAGATGCACCTCAGTGCCAACACAAGAGAGATAGCTGGAGCACATGGTTTAAATGGAGCAGAGGTGGGAAAAGAGAGCTGTCCATTTTTGGCAGCATCTAGTTCAGTTTATCTGTACCCTGGAAGCAAAAGCACACTATCAGGAAAAACTAAATGCAGATTAGAAAATCTCAAATCCTATTACTTCTGGAGAGTTTATGTGCATGAACTAGCATTCATCTGTATAGCAAGCAGACACTAAAGGTGGGGTGGTTTTTAGGTTTTGGGGGATTTTTTTTGTTTGTTTGAAGTCACAGTGAGATGTATTTAAAACTAAAACCAAGCCTACAGTGTGGGGGAGACCAGTATGGAAATCACTTCTGAGTGTGAAGAGGTTCAGACCACATCTTCCATCTCCTAAAACAGCACACTCTCCATCAGGCCCTATCAGAGCAGAAGGGGAGACCAGCACCTACAGCTTACAATTCAAAGCACCCAACCTTGCCAACTCTAATCATGAGTACATGAAAGTCACATTTTCTTCAGCTGACCAGACTGCAAACTTCAACACACAACAACCCAGTTCAAGACTATGAGGCCATCTAGGTTCAGAATAATACCAGTGACTAAGAAAAATATGTGTCCTTTTAAACTCATGCTGAGGAACACATTAAAGTCTAACTCATAACAAAATGCCATTGTCTGAAAAATAACCTTCATTTTAGCTGTGATTTTCTTATCCACAGGTGCATAAAAGAAGTAGTTCAAATAGAGTTACTAAAAAGTGAGCAGTAGTGTACAGCAGCTATGTTTCAAGATTAAAAACCTTTTGCCTACATCAAAGACAGGGTCACCTTCCCCCGAACTGTAACACAGATCCTAAGAGCTCAGAAACAAGTTGCTGTAAAGCACATAAGCAATTTGCCTTGGAGCAAAAATGATAGCCAGTAATAACAGTCTATTTTATGTTCCTGTGACTGAAGAGGTGATTAAGTTTCAAACAAACAAATAAACAGAAAAAAACAAACCAAAAGAAGTTATAGCATGGTTAACAGAGACTCTGAGCCCTGAATCAAACTTCAGCATACCAAACTCAACCTATTGCTAGGCTTTTTGAATTATCCTTTTTGCACTCCATTCATTTTGCTCCCACAGAGAACAAGCAGGGAAATCCAAAAGTTTTATGCTTTTTGTAATATTCTGTGATCAGTGCTGCCACTGTCTAAGCGAAGACATATCTTAAATGCAATGAGTGTTCAAAATTTTCATTTCCAAGTAATAGGAAGGAATTAGATTTTTTTTTCTTTTTTTCCCAAGAACAGAAGCTTGGGAGAAAAAAAATCAAGAGAAGAAAATTTTGATTGTTCTAATTCTAAATAGCTGACAAATCTCAAACCAAACAAAAAAAACAATTGTCTTACGCAAAAGAGGAGAAAATTTTGATTGCTACAATTCTAACTTGATAAGAGTTGATGAATCTCTAAGTATAATTTTAATGTAATTTTTCTGCTACTTCCCAGGTAACTACAGAAATGGGATATGAACACCAAAGCCTATGTATCCAGCAAACCACAAGGGAAGTGGTGGAGGTGCTCCTTTCACTACCTATCTATTCCTCTTGAATCAGTGCAAATGTGCAGCAAATGCATTAAACCAGAACTGGAGGAGATTGGATGGATGAGCAAAGCCATTTTGGAAGAGCTGATGTCTGTGCTTATTGTACCTAATGCTTTTCTATATTAATAATAATTAGATATAAGCAAAGAATCTCAGCAAAAAATAATCTATTTGGAGAAGGTTCCTTAACCTGAAACCATTACTGATGATTCAAAGAGTTTCAAGTTGTTCTCTAGATGACAGCAAAGTTTCAATTAACAAAGCAGAAGACAGCCACATGCAATAGCATGCAGGTGACTGCACTTTTTTGGAGACAGGATGTAAAGTTTTAACAGCTGTCATACCTCAGCTTGGAGGGAGGCCTGGAATGCTGCTAACCACAACCCCCCTGTCTTTCAGAATACAGTAATTCTCACTTTCATGCACATTAAGTTATTTATTACAAAACTTTCTAGAACCTGCCCCTCTTGGGAACAGAGGCAGCAGAGCTTAATTTCTGCATTCTGGTTGGATTGAGGCAGGAGTCACGCACGGAGCCATGATGCCTGGGTGGTTCTGATCACCCCTGCAGGCACGCAGCAATCCCAGGTGCATGAATCCTCTTCCAGAAACACAATCTTGTGCTTAGATGCCTAAATTATTTCTGAGCCTCGCTTCCAGTCCTTAAGCCCTCTCTCTGATCTAGGAGTTTGTGCTATATATGACAAGAAGAGTTACAATGCCGTTTTGTTTTCTTAAAATTACAAAATAATTATAAAAATTACAGAATACTTTCGACTTACCAAATGAAACATTTAATGCCCTAGACCTGATCCTATTACTCAGCTAAAATCTGGGTATCTTTGTTTGGTTGTGTGCAGCACGCTCCCTCTTCCTTACCCAGAAGAATTAAGATAATCAAGCCAAAATCAATCAGAAAAAAAGATGAAAGTTAATTCATATTCTGCCTTAAAGACAGTATAATGGGCCTTGTGTTCCTTTCTATGGATCAGCATGTTCTTCTGTTAAGTCTTAACAACTGAATACTCATTCTGTCATGTAAAATGGACCCAAAAAGTACCATTCATAGGAGGGAGAGTAGACAGTTAATTGAAGGGAAAAAAAATGGCAACTACATAATTTTGAGAAAGATACCATTCTGTAATCTGTTATTAGCCATTATATACTTCTGCTTCAAAAAAAGGAAACCTTCCACCCCCACATAATATGTTTTGGTATGCTTCCCTGCCAGCTTTCAAAACAGATTTACATAGCACATACCACTGATTTATAGAAGTCTGGTCTGGAGTGTAGTGAACACGATCTCTAGCCTATTTCCTATGCGAATTATATCTGCAAGGGCAGGGGAAATGCTCTCACAGCTCTCATCTAACAATACACAATAAACCTTTAATTCCTTTGCTTTCCTTGAAAAGAAAAAAGCAACTGCAGAATTGCTTTTACATTGTCGTTATCCTCACAGACCTTGGAAATGCTGCAAGAGCCATCAGTCCAGAGAGAGAGACCTTGTGTTTCCATGCAGCTGCTCTCAACATCCTTTCTTTAATTGGAATTAGAGAACATAAGAGGTACTGTTGTAAGTTCTAGGCTCCCTTGCCTTATAACAATAGAATCACATAAAAGAATAGGGAAAACATTCATCCCTCAGCCCATTACCAAGTAGCAAAACCTTAGTGCTGAAAGAATAGACCACTCTCTCCACTGTTCATTGTCACTGGATGTTGGTATTTTGATCCCCTAAACTGACTTCTATTAAAGGTAAATTTGAGAGCCCTCTGCAGAAAACTCTCAGCTAGCAGCTCTCGGGGAGTTTTTAACTGCAGTTATACTTGTAGTGCTCTCACTGTTGCAGTCGTTCCAGTAGTTGCATAAGAACACAAAGAAAAGTCCCAAGCTGACTTAGGAATTTTTCAGATCAAAGCCAATGTCTTAAGCTGCATGTGGAAATAAATAGACATTATGTGTTGTGAAGTACTTTTGTTGTATGCTCTTGGAAAAAAAACATAGCATGCTCCTTTATCCACAGCATCACTTTCTTTTTCAAGACAACACAGCAAAAAATGTTTCACATGCCAGTATCTTATGTTAGAGTTAGGCACCAATGTCCTCCTCCAAAACAAATACTCATATCTTACTAGGCAGCAGAAACAGAAAAATCCTGCATAAAACCTGCCAGGTAACAGCAGCAAGTAATATCCAATTGTTCATAAATCTGAACTTTAATCATGGTTGACAGATCTATTATTTTCCATGCCTTCCAGCAGATTTCCTAAACCTCATACCATTTCTTCAGTCTAGAGCATTGAACTGAATCCGTCTGTTTCCTATGTCTGTCTTGATCAGAACCAAGTAATAGGTAAAATGATTTAGAGCAATATTAGCGTAACATTGCATAATGCCTTATGAAGAAAACATTAACTGCCTATTTTCAGTGCTAGCTATATTCTCTAATGAAAACAGAAGAATAACTGTTTCAGCCAAACTTACTGCAGTGGTTACTAGAGTTTGACAACAGTTCTGCACAATAATCTGATGCAACTAGAAGAAAATGTAGAAAACTACTGCTTAGACAGCAGACGTTGGCATTGCATTCCGGTCAAAAGGTCATTAAGAAACAGCGGGATCACAATTACCTCCCACTATGCCTCTTTCCTTTCAGGCCAGTTTCTAGTATTGATGATTTTTCCTTCCTCTGAAGGGTGTGAGATGAGCAAACCACAACCCAAAGTTCCAATTGATTTTATAATGTTAAACTGTAAAAATCTCTCATTTTTGCCAAAGCATTGGTACCTAATTAGAAGCAGATCAGATTTGATTACTTCTAGATTAGAATACAAAGCATTAAGTATTCAAAGTTCAGATCGAGTATATTATGAGCTTGATAATCTCTCATTTCAGACTGCAATTTTCTCAATGCACTAAAGAAAAAATTCAAACTTTGATTGGCCATGACCTCATGAAGGGACTCAGTCCTAAATGCTGATTCTTCTTTGCTTTCAGGTGTCAGCAGCCAGTAAATATTTAGTCCTATACAACATTCTTCCTTCATGACATTCCTTCTATGACTTCCCCAAGGACACCATATCATAGAGCTGTCTCTCGTCAAATCAAACTTCATCTTGAAATTTTTGAGAACTCCTGCTTGGTCATTATGGTCATCTGCATTGCCACCTAGATTAAAAAGGCTCAACATGAAAGCTGCCTTTCAAGAAATTTAAGTAGTCAGAAAACCTACTGAAGAATTAATGTCTACCTAAAGACTACTATATTTAATATTTTAAAGACTTTCTCAGAAAACATTTAGTGTCCGAGAGGAAATTCAATCATGTTCAGCAATTTTCTTTTAGAACTCTGATCCGCTCCTCTCCCTCTCAACTCCTCTCATACCTTCTGTTCAAATATAATTATGAAGTAGAGAGACTTTCATTCCTAATGACCAAGGCCTCCTTCTGAAGTTATGTGAATACAAATAAAGCAGCAAAACATGAATACTCTGAGTTAGTGAAGACATAATTCTCAGTTCATTGCTGACAAACAAAGATGTAAAATAATTTCAATTCCAACATGCTGCCTGGAATGTGTTTGCTTGTTTATAGCATACATAAATTGCAAAAAAAAAAAAAAAAAAGATCCAAGTAAGTAGAAAGATCAATGCACAAGTCTTATCTTATGGAGGAAATGCTGTGAAAAGGGTAGAAAGTCAATCATATGCCTCTACAGAAGATCAGTCTGGGAACCTGGGAACCTGGGAACCACAATCTCCTTGAAGTTTTCATCCCTGGAGGTGTAAACCACGGGAGAAGATACTTTCTTTGAAGATGATTGTCTTATTTTATTCTGGCACGCAAAAAGAAAAATAAATACTCAGCCAGCAGCAGCAGTAGCAACAAATATTCAGCATTCTGTTACCTAATTTCTAAGAATTTATAATCACCAACACTGGTATTACCAACTGTTTTATTAGGGTCCTAATTTTTATCTCAGATTTTCAAACTAGATGAAGCACTAGAAAACCAAAAAGCACACTACTTCTGGTATTATGCCTTTTTCAAGAAAGAGAGGAGGGAGGAAGGGAGCAAGGGAGCACGAGGGGATTGTTCTTTGCTACATATAAATCCATTTTGTAAATTTTTCAGTTTTGAACAGGAGTGATCTCAAATTCTAATTCTTTTTAATTCTTCAGAAAAAAATCTCAGTTTAATCTCTGTCTTTGCAATCTTGTGATTTGGAGCAGCTCCTAGATAGCCTCGAAAGCAAGTGACCAGAGAGCTTGCAGGAACCACTGAAGAAATACTCATCTTGCAATGCTTGCTTGATTCTTCCTAAGAGCTAGAATGTTCTGCCAGTATGTTTAGATGGACAATAGTAGAATTATTTCAATATATAATTACACATAAATTCTTAGCCCTTGCTAAGAGGCACATGGTAGTGATGATTCTTGAATCATTCTCACACCACTCTAAATTTTCCTAGTGCAACGTCATTAGATACACTGAAGTCATGCACATACTCATGGAGGGAAGAGTGTTATTGGAAGCTGGAGAACAGCCTAAGTTGTTTGCTTCTATCTTTCATAGCCTATACCCTATAAACAAACCAGAGTGTCACATGTGGGGCTAAGTAATCCTGTTTATCACAGTATCACAGTATCACCAAGGTTAGAAGAGACCTCACAGATCATCAAGTCCAACCCATTACCACAGAGCTCAAGGCTAGACCATGGCACCAAGTGCCACGTCCAATCCTGCCTTGGACAGCTCCAGGGATGGCGACTCCACCACCTCCCTGGGCAGCCCATTCCAGTAGCCAATGACTCTCTCAGTGAAGAACTTTCTCCTCACCTCAAGCCTAAATTTCCCCTGGCGTAGCTTGAGGCTGTGTCCTCTTGTTCTGGTGCTGTCTGACTGAGAGAAGAGAGCAACCTCTTCCTGGCTACGACCACCCTTCAGGTAGTTGTAGACAGCAATAAGGTCTGCCCTGAGCCTCCTCTTCTCCAGGCTAAACAATGCCAGCTCCCTCAGCCTCTCCTTGTAGGGCTCGAGGCCTCTCACCAGCCTCGTTGCCCTCCTCTGGACACGTTCAAGCATCTCCATGTCCCTCTTTATACACACATGTGCCATGCAATGCCAGTACACACATGCTCTCCCTCTCTCTCACAGACACATTGCTGCTCTACAAGAATTTCAGGATTGGAAAACAGTAAGAAACCAGTCACAATTTTGCAGCAAATGTTAAATCAGAAAGACTCGTGTGCACAAAAATGTTAATTCTACAAATCCATACAGTACAAAAGACATTTTTCACATCTAACCTACAGCAATCTAAACAAGAAAGAAAGGAAGAGTCACTCCCTAATGACCCAGGAGGCATTGGACAGAAAAGCCAACAGCAATGTGGGCTTACAGTTTATAAATATTTATAAAGACAGATTATTACCAAATATCTGTACTTTTCAGGTGGTGCTGTCACTGCAGTGGTAACGTGAATGAACAAATGAATGTATAAATGAAATAAACAAATAGAGACCTCACCACAAAACACACAACCTTTTATTAGAGGGACTACTGTTTTGATAAATCTAGATCTTTCTTACAAGTCAACATGGACTCAAACTTTGGTGTGTGAAACAGAAGATGTTCAAGGATGCTCATGTATGACTTTTTATTTTAGCTAAATCTTTGATGAACTGTTGCAAATCAAGATGTAAAATCCAGTGGAGTCAATGATGGAATCTCTTGGGATCCCTCATTTCTTTAGCAAAGACGTCTGCTTCAGAGTCAGAGGCTTGTTGATACTGGATGTTGGAAACCTAACAGTTGTAACAGTACAAGGAAGATATGATATCAAGCTCTTTGATTTTAATTTTAGTGAGTGAAAAACAATATACTCCCAACATATGACAAGCATGTTCATTTAGATTGATGTGCACTTGGAACTATGAGTGAGGTAGCATAGCAAGAAGCAACCATGGCACGAAGAAAGACCTGGGAAATGTCTTTTCCTGTGATTTATGTCACTGTGTGTTCCAGTGAACGACATCACATAAGCTTTGGTATGCCGCCACGGGCTCTCACAGTCACAATCCTATACACCATACACTGATCGCATCGCAGGCTCCATTGCGAATTGTATCTGGTGCATGGAGTAGCACAAAATAAGGCAATCTGTCTGGCTGCCCTTCAGACATCTGGGCCAGGTAATCATGCTGCTCAAGAATCTTGTACTCAATTCATAGTCTCAACAGTTCTGTCACTTAATCACCATCTAGTTCCAGCTACATATGATCCTGCACTTATTTTTTTCACCCCAGCTTTCCTATTTTTCAGTCTTTCAGTTCATTCTTTAATCTCAACCATTAGTCACATAAGTAACAAAATGCCATTCTCCATGGTTATATGTTTCTCCATTTGCTACAGGTTATGGGCAAAATCTTATTTCAGATGGAGTCAGTGCCAAAATTTATATTGATATCAGTGAGTCTGAGATTTCACTCTCTGGGTATTTTGCATGTAATAAGTTACGCCAAGTGAACAATAGTGTTTGACTGTCATGCATCCAGGAAGTCAGACGATTAATAATTTGACTAGTAGAATTGAAGTTGCTTTAATTTCAGTCCCTTTGTATCTGCACTATCATGTGAGATTTAGCTATGGCAGAGAAGTTCAGTTGGCACACCTCCTGGTACACTTCTTGCTCTTCTTCTGCCTCCCACTGCACCTCCTTTACCTGCTTGGGCTCCTTCTCATCAGCTCTTTCCCACCCTCTCCTTCCTACCGTCTGTCCCCAAAACTGCTGCTTGCCATCAGAGGAGAAACTAGTTCCTGGAGGTACCCTCTAACCAGATCCTCACTCTACATCATGAAAAACACTGCCACAAACTCAGACATGACTAAATCATATGCCAAAAGTCCTATGCTGCTATTCTGCCTCTCAGAGTAAGAGGCAATAGGACCGAGTTAACCCATGGTGGAGCATCTTGTTCCTCCACAAGCCTTTCTCAGCCTCCCTGATCACTCCAGCAGCCTTGCTGATGCTGTTAAAAATCTGTCAGACCATAAGGTGGGTGATCAACAGGAAATGTGATACTATAGCTATGGGGCTCCTGTCTGGGTTGACAAGCAACACTACTACTTCTGCTTTCTCCTTTTCTGTGTTCCTGCCTGGTCCATCACATTCACACTTTCATAAACTAAAAATATTGCCTCTTTAACCCACTTGACTATTCTCCTCTTGTCTCACAGAGCTGACGCCCTCCTCCACAATCCCAGCACCAGGGCTGCAGGGACTAAGCAGCAGGACAGGAAGGGAAAGTATAGAGCTAAGTCATCTTCCCCTGCTTCTCCACTCTGTCTGACAGGATATGGAGCAGTAGAGCAACATTACACTGAATTTTTAGAGCGCTTTCCTGGTGGGTAGTCAGTTCTGGAGCACAGCAAGGAAGACTAGGTTTCTAGGGTTGTTTCTGCCAGGAGTTGTCTGTAAAACTGTACAGACAAGTTTGAGGGCTGAGATTGGGCCATTCAATTCCACCTGTCCCATAGAAATTAGGCCTGCTGATGTCTGTGTAACTTGTGTGATCTTGGGCAGGAGGTGGGTCCCAGCTCTCTCAGGCACAAAACCTAGAGTAGCAGAAATTCAGGAAAAAGAGAAACTGAAAGGTAAATTTTGGTGCTTATGGACTCTGCTCAGACAGGATTTGTGTAGACTGTTCTAATGACATATTTTGTCTTTGCAAGTTTCTGTCAAGCACATACAGACTTTTCAGAAATAGGATTTAGCACTAGACTTGGTAGAGTTAGATAATGGTTGGACTCAATGATCTTAAAAGTCTTTTCCAACCAAAATGATTCTATGATTAATCTAGAGTAGCATTGCACTTCTTAAGAGCATTCCAGTACAAATACTGCTGCCTATCCATTTCTAAACCCTACTTAAACATCTGGCCTGGTCAAGAGAAAAGTTTGTCCAAACTCTTTTTTTAACTTAGCAGAACATCACCGGCTCTGGAAATTTGACTGAAGCTTATATTTACAGCTTAGCACAATATACAAGCAGATATTTACAGTATATACAGTTATATACAAGGTAAAAGGTAATATAGAAACACAACACCCCTCCCAGAAACCTGAGTCCCCAGGAGGGGCTCCCAACCACCCTTCCACCTTCTCCCACCCCTCTCAACCTTACCCCAGTCCCAAGGTAGAATGGAGGTTCAGCCAGGGGGTTAGGAAGCAAAGTGGATTAATCAGAGAGACAGCAGAGAAGCTAGAGAGAAGTGCAGCTCAGGCAATGCCCCAAGAAGAAGTGCCTTATCTATGTTTGGATTCTTATTCTTATACCTCTCAGCAAGCCTATGAGGGAAGTAGCTATCACCCTTGTTTTCCTTTCACAGCCTGTAATCTAGTTGTTCTCACCAAAACGTTCTAGCTAGCTTCAAACTAGCACAGCCTCGTTCACAGAAACAGCTGAAACTTTAAAGAAAAGGGGATGGAATAGGGAAAGGGAAAATCCTGTGGAAATCAGGCAGCCAGCAGGAAAACTTTCAGCACAGTATTTAAATTTTGACAAAACTACTGCAAACAAAGGTTGGATCTTAACCCCAAAAGTTTCATATAGTCATATTCGCTCTCGCTGCTCCCAACCCTCCTTAATTTGGCACATCAGTATTTCCCCAGCAGTGTTAATTACAGTACTCCAAAATCATGATTGGTTCAAACAGATGACACTTACTACACACAAAAAAAAAAAAAAAAAAGCCACATAAAGGCTTCTTTTTTTCTCCCATGTAACTTCTCTCGCCTGTTATTACAACAATATGTGATTTGAGATAGGTAACACTCTGGCCTAGCCAAGATCTAAACAAGGCAATTCTATACTTGTTATTCCCTGTTGGAATAGTCACTGTTGTTTTAAGAAACCTAATCTCCCAAGAGAAAAAACCACTTTATCTTTTCAGTATACTCACAGTTTCTGCTGAAATTCACTGATCAGTATCACTATTGTTTTCAGCAGTGGGGTTATGTTTATAGGTCTGCTTTCATTGAGTCATTTTCATCTCATAAATCATTTAATCCCTTGCCAAGCTGCAATATCACACTTGGGCTGCGCAGCATAATAATAGATGGATGTTTTGCAGCCAGCAAGCCAGACATTTAGAGCTTTATATGCTCTTTTATGAGCAGTCTAGAAATAACATAATTTTGTAATTTAAAAAAGTTTGCTTTCCTTCTCCTAAAACTCTCTTCATTTGAATGCACAAAGTTTAATTTTGTTAGTCCCTCAAAAGTAGTTGATATACTGGGAGACCCACAGATAACACTGTGTAAACAAAAGTATCCCAGAAAATCACTTTAAGCAGCACATAGAAACAGATTCTCTATAAGTGTATGTATTTAGGAGGTGTAGTAAGAAACTATCAAAATGGTAGAGAAACTACATGCGTCCTTGCATATATGGTCTGGTATGTGTATTTATGAATACTGTCTGGCTATTTCTCATGCTTCTACCCAGGCAGAATTTAGAGCTCCCTCTCACTGAACAAGCTTAATCATTCCAGAACAAGAAACACCAACATTTTAATGAATTGTATGGTAACCTGTGAGAAGACACAGTGCTAAAGAGTAATTAGAACTTGAGCTCCCATACTTGGGTTAGCTTTTTTAAACCTGTGGCCTTGCAGTAAACACTGGAACACATTTAAACAACAAGCATTGCAGAAGGAATGCAATTAGTAAGTACACTGAACAAGGCTCAAAGCACATCTGCAGATCATAAAAATGGTAACTTTACTGTTTGCATTGTTCTTAGCAGTATGCACAAGAAACTGCTGAAAATCTTAGAAGACTGCAACCTATAATCTATAAGCTGTCATTTTTCTTCACAGAATCACAGAACACCAGAGGTTGGAAGGGACCTCCAGAGATCCTCCAGTCCAACCCCCCTGCCGAAGCAGGATCCCCTAGGGTAGTCAGTACAGGAATGCATCCAGATGGGTTTTGAAAGTCTCCAGAGAAGGAGACTCCACAACCCTTCTGGGCAGCCTGTTCCAGAGCTCTGTCACCCTCACTTAAGTGTCTCCTCATCTTGAGGTGAAACCTTCTGTGTTCCAGCTTGTAGCCATTGCTCCATGTCTTATTACTGCACACCCCAGAAAAGAGATTGCCCCCTCCACTTGACACCCACCTCGCAGGTATCTATACACATTGATGAGATTTTTTTTCAGTCTTCTCTTCTGCAGACTAAACAGTCCCACGTCTCTCAGTCTCTCTCCATAGTGGAGATGGTCAAGTCCCCCAGTCATTGTCATGCCTCTCCAATGAACTCTCTCAAGCACATCCCTGTCTCTCTTGAACTGGGGAGCCCAAAACTAGACACAGTATTCCAGGTGTTGTCTCACTAGGGCAGAGTAGAAAGGGAGAAAAACCTCTCTAGACCTGCTAGACACGCTTTCCTTGATACAGAAAACAGTAAGCTGTAACGACTTGTTGAGAGACAGACATATCATCTAGAAAATATCTTCTACTTTGAGACAAGTTGAGATATTGCATTTGAAGAATATCAACATCAGAAGGTCTTTATTAAAATAAGAACAACAACGCTTATCTGTAAATAAAATGAAACCTCAGAAAGCATCTTAAAATATTCATACACAGTGGAACCTCACTATTCTGACCATGAGACCCTTCTACCCTTCAGGTGATGGGAAGCTTCTCTGGTTGAGACTGCTACTAGTCTAAAGTCTATGTTTTTCAAACTCCAACAATATTTTATTAATTGAATGTAGGAATTTTGATCTAAGAGAAAATACAAAAATCAGTGACTTTAAAATGCATGTACTAAACACATATAAGCCCAGGAGCAGATCAGGCAACACTAAACTAATGCTCAGATGACATTCAGAATGTCATTTCTGCAGCACATTCTAAAAAATGCTTCAAAAGAAAAGGACTTTCTAGAAGTTACATATCACGGATAGGCATTAGTAATGAGGGAAAAGTAGCACAGGTAACAGGTAAACAGAGCCCATATCAGTGTATTTTAGCCTTCTCTGCACTGATCTCCTCAAGTTCACAACATTATTCATTAAAATAGGACATGAAATCTTTTGGGTTGGACTAGCTGCTTAAATCATAATCCTTTATTTCTCATTGCCATCTCTCCATTTTGAACTTCCTTTGCAGAAGTTTTAATCAGCTGTTAAACTGAGCCTTTTAGCCAAGTATACTGGTCATGATAGTGTTTATGCTATGTATTCACTGTTCACCATAGTCAATGGGTTTCACTGTCATAAAGCAGAAATTCCTTTTTTGAAACAAATAAGATCCAACACCGATTCACCAAACCTGTGGCCCTTATTTTTTTAAAACAGTTTCAGTGCTTTCAAGAATCAGAAAAATATCCATTAGTCAATTCCTGACTAAAACACAACTACATATGGATCTGTTAAGACTTCTTTTGTGCTGCCTTAAAAACAGTGTAGCAAAGACAGAATTTACCATTCGAATTCACAAATCTTGCAACTAGATCTTAGTTGAAAAATTAAATGGCAATAAGTTATATTGTGGAAGATTTTTTTTCAATGTTTTGTGCATTCCAAAACCAGGATACATTTTCCAGCTTTATCAGTAATGAGCTGTATGTCTGTTTTCTTTTGTCCTTCCAAAGACGCATTAGGAAACGCATATACATGTATTTGTACGTTTATGTCCACAAATAAAAATAAGATGTAAGCAAAATACTTTAACACCTATATCTAAAACTCAAGGACAAGTAAGTGTGCAAGAAAATCCTCAATGGACTAAACTGATGAGATCCCAGGATCTCAAGTAGAGATGGCAGAACAGACTCTATGTTTGCTGGTTTATTTCCCCCCACTGAGTCACAAGCGACTGCGTTAACATTTTTTCAAAAGAGCAAAGAAAGCAACGTGGTGCCTCATTACTGATTCTGATACAGGAACACGACTCTGTTCTCATTTGGATACAGAAGGCATTTTTAGGTAAATCATGCATAACTCTTATCAAGTCAATAGATTTAAATTGGTGTGAAACGGGGGTGAAGGAGAAGACTCTCTTGGCTGCATAGGAAAAAAACATTTCCTTGACATATTCTAAAGATTTGTGAGAAACGTACATAAAATGTTTCATTTAGGCAATTTCCTGTAGCATAGCTAATTACTGTCATCTAACTAAGGGGAAACATGTAATTGCAATATGACTCACTACAACATTGAAGTACTCAACAGAAGATATAGTTTGCATAAACAATCTCAGCAGCATATTAATCTTTGAACAATACTGTTCTCTAACTATTTGCTTCGATATTCTGCAAAGAGATTTAAAAACAGAAAAAATGCTTAAGGTTAAGGTTAAAGTTCAAGACCAGGAGGTTAAGGTTCAGGACCAGGAGGATGCATGATGACTTTTCTCAATGTTGCTACAAAGTTACCATAGTAGGCACAAGATTATAAGCACAAAGATTTCTATAATATGGCTCCCAGATCTTTTAATGCCTATTTTTGGATGTTCTTCTTTTTTATAGGACTGAGAAGGTTCCATCTTCTGGGGACCCAGAAAGCAGGCCATCTCTTCTATGCTATTCATGGCATGACTTGGTGAACATTCTTAACCACAACTGCCAACCCAAGGATAAAGAAACAAGTGGGTTTCACATCCTCTTGGGACATGGGACACCTGCTCAGACTTTTTCTCCATATCATGAAGAGAACTTGTGTTCATAACTCCAGAATGAAGTTGTTCTCTGTGTAGGTTAGAAGTGTAGGAAGGCATTGTTTTAAAGCCTGTTGATAGGTGTTCCATCTTTCTTAAAGGTTAAGTCAACCCTCTCAGTTTCAATTTCCTCAGAGCAGAACACAGACTTTTCTAGATACAGTTATGGCACTCCCAGGTGTTCAAGCTCAGTCTACACCCAATCTTTTGGTAAAAGATGTCACTATTCCGTGCAAGCCTTGCCTACCTTACATATCTAGGCTTCCTGGTTGTAACAGTATTAGTATTGTGATGGGGTGAGTGGGAAGCATGAGAGCACGAGACTACAGAGCCTATTAGGTAGCAAAGCATTTAAAAAGCTCGGCAATAGAGTGACACGGTCAGAATATTACTTAAGTCCACAGACCAAAATTCCCTTCAGTACTGGAAGGGAATATATTTGCCCTTTAGAACTGTTGGATTCATTTCAATGCAATGCACAGATGTTGAGAACTAAAAATGTTAACATAGCTCTGCCACAATATGAAATTCAATAGTTGCATGCAATCTCTCAGTTCTGATGCTGAAGCCTGCTTACTGTCAACTACCATTAAAAGTCTTTTGTTCCCTTTATCAAAAGCACCAACAGTGAAAGGGGGAAATGAAAATACTAGCAACTGGAAGTATTAAACATTAATTACATACTTTCTTTTTACTTGCTTTTTAGAGGGCAGCGGTAATCCTACTTGAGGGGTAAAAAGGAAAAGTTATGGGGACTGTAACTGCAGCTGCTGCTATTGAAATCTAATTTTGTTTGCTGAAGATAAACCAAAACAAGAATGTACAAAACAGAACAACCTGTGGCTTTTCACTCTGGTATTGATTGGTTTCAGTGCTGGAGTACTTGGTCTTAGGAACCTTCCTTCAATATTAGATTGCTTCTCTGATAGCATTTTCTGTCTGCAGCCTCTTTCTGATATTGAAGACAAATCAAAGAATCACAGAATCATTAAATGCTGCATTCTGACTCTACCTTCTGAACTGCCAATGTGAATATAGATCCTCATCTTTTGGATGAGGACCAGAAGCATCTAGCTCTGCCTCATGTTTTGTTCTAAAGCTCTAAGTGTAAGCCACCACTGTTGTTCCCCCTGCTGCCTCGCATCAGTGTCCAAAAGGATACAAGCAACTGGAACAAAGATACAACTCAAAAACAGCTTCAGTTAGTAGTAGACTGTCCTACATGTTCTCAAGCTAACGGACAGTCTGCCAGTGAAAGTGGCCAAAGAGACATACAACTTTTGTCTTGAGCAGGGGCCAAAAAATACATTTATGAACTCTCTGAATAAGTATTCAAAAGAGGCCAGCAAAGGAAGGAACTTCTGAAATTGTGCTTCATTTGGCCAAGGAGGGGATACAGCTCTACTTCCTTACACTGCCCTGTGAAAATGAGCTGTTACAACTGGACTGCCATCTTTTCCAATGTGGTAGATACTTCTCTTACAGCATAACTGGTGGAGCAAAAGAGGAAAGATTCCTGAAGTGCTGCTTTAATATAATGTTGCCGGAGGATTCTGGTTTTCTGTGTTCAGTTACATGCCAGATACATGTCACTGGACACTCAAACTACAGTGCTGTGCTATCCAACTCTGGTATGCTGCACCCACTCAGATATGCGTCAGGCTAAGCCTGGGCTGCTCTAGTGCAGCTCTGACAAGCTATGCAGATGAAAAGATTTAGCTTATCTGCTGTTCTTGGGATGTGACCTGGACATCACCTGATGCTGATTAGCTCTAAGTACTTGCTTATTGGTATAAATCCTTGCATTTTTGTCTAATACTTAGATTTCTATTGTTTCCAAAGTGTAACTTGACCTCTATAGGCAGAATAGGCAGACATTCAGAGGAAGGGGGGGGGGAATTGTGTATTACTTTCATACTGTAATCAGATTTTTAAATATCTGCAAAGTACAATTCCAGTAACCCAATATACTCACACATACTTCTTTCCTTTCTTCTATTAAAAGGTAGAGGGGAGGGATTGCACTGAAAACTGTTCCCTTCTAGGCCTACACAGATTTGTTCATTACAGAAAAACTGGTGACTATGCTTTGTTCTCTAAAATACAAACACAGGACTGTTTGGCCTGATTTATAGACTTCAAGTCACAACTTTTTTTCTTTTTTTATGGGTGAAAGTAAGCTACAGGGAAAAAAAAAAACACAAACTAATTTTTTTCAAGCAATCCACCATTTTTTAAAATTTAAATTAGCATATCATATTAGATATAAACATAGAAAAATGTGTTTGCATACAAGTAGGAAAAAGAGTTTCTAATTCTGCAGGAATCTCACAAGATTTTGCTAGAAACAGAGCATAACTCCAAATAGAAAAAATGTGAACATAAGAACTATTACTTGCTGCTAAACAGACTAACATTTTTCATACACAGATTCAAGAAGTCTGGGGCACAGCAGCTGTTACCTATGCATCTGCTAAAATGGCCAAATTAAAATGGATTTCCTAATGTGCTTAAACACTCCAGACCTCTACCAGAAAAATATAAGATTTCTCTTTTTTTTTTTTTTCCCTGAATATCTTTGTCCTTTTACTAAAGGAACAGAAAGGATATTGGGAAATGACCAGGGATCAGCTGCTAAGATTACTGGTTAAGTGTCCAATAAAATGTGAAAAGGTTGTATTCTATTCTCCTTGCTTACAAAAGTGGTGTCACTGTTCAACCCCAGCTGACAAATAAGCACCACACAGCTGCTCAGTCACTGCTCCCCAACAGTGGGATAGGGGGAGAGAACTGGGGAAAAAAGTAAAACTTACGACTTGAGACAAGACAGTTTAACAGGACAGAACACGAAAGGGAGAAACACTGAACAAGCAAAATGCAATACAGTTGCTCTCCACTTGCTGACTGATGTCCAGCCTATTCCCAGGCTGCAATACCCCTTGGCCAACTCCCCACCTCAGTTTGTACATTAGGCACGACACAATATGGTATGGAATCTCTTTAGTCAGTTTGGGTCAGCTGCCTTTGCTGTATCCCTTGATAGCTTCTCATGCACTCCCAGACTCTGCTGGAAGAACAGTGTAAGAAGCTAAAAAATCTGACTTAATATACTAACACTGGAAAGCAACAACTAAAACATGGGTGTGTTACCAGTGTTATTGAAGAACAGCTACACCAGCTACTAAGAACAAAATTAACTTTATTCTAGCTGAAACCTGGACAAATTGAACTGATGCTTTCCTTCAGAAAGAATGGCAAACTGAACATCAAGCACGTACGTTGTAATATGAAAATGTTTATTAAAGGGCCTTCCCTTCTCCCTAGCTCATATGGATTTTATTTTACTTACATTACCCTTTCAACCTCAGCATTTCCCAAAGTGACCTGCATGCTGTGAGCATAAAAAAGAAGCAACTCTAAATAGTAACAATCAACATCCATCTCTTATTGGCCAAATGGTGACAGGTTATACAGGGCTGTGAAGAATAGCCCTTATTTTATGTTACACGTAATTAAGGCCTTCAAAAATCTGCTGGAGGGAAAACAAACTCAACATTGATTATTAATAAACAGCAAACTCTTTAGGCTGTAGCCTCTCTTTTAAATCCAGTCTTTCCATAGGCACTAAAAACACAATGTCCAGGTCCACAACTATATTCGATGTGAGGAAGAATAATTTCCTGGACAGTTACCATCTTACTGTCACTAAAGTTAGAGAGTACCTCAAAAAGGAAGGAGCTGTGGTATTAAAGGAGAGCATTTCCCTATAATACTTGTCAGGAAGCAGGTTGTGATAACAAAAATTGAATTTCCATTGAAGTTTACCATTTGCATCCAGACTGAGGTTACTCAGAGTGTTGGATATGCATGACATTTGCAGATCATTTGAACTGCCAGTTTAGAAATAGTTGGCACAGAGAAATAATAAAAATATAAAACTGAATCAGCAACTTCCATTTGTTTGTTGTTTAAAATTCAAAAGTCATTCCTAGGCTTACAGTGATTGAGCTCTTTAGCTATTTCTACATAAAAAGGCAGAGATGGAAAAACACTATAAAGCAATAACCTGCAGCGAAGTTGTCCTTAATGCATTCATTTTCTCTCTTCTCCGACAGTTCACATACTGTGACTGACTCAACATCCTATTCTAATATAAATACAATCTATCATTTGTAGTCAGTATAATGCAGCTTTGGATAAAAATCCCATAATATCAAGATAGCAATTTTTTAAAAGTAGATTTCAAAAAGTTAAATCAGTATCAGCCTGCCTTATTATTTTTAAATAACAGGCTTTAAATACACAACTCATTCACAGAATCACAGAATTAATCAAGTTGGAAAAGACCTTCAAGATCATAAAGTCCAACCTATCACCCAACACCATCTAATCAACTAAATCATGGCACTAAGTGCCACATCCAGTCTCTTTTTTAACACTTCCAAGCATGGTGACTCCACCATCTCCCTGAGCAGCCCACTCCAATTCATATATAAAGGTGGATATTCCAAACCTTTAAAAATCTTTATTGAATAATTTCTGGCAAAATGTCAATAAGACAAAAGCTTAAAACTACACTCCCAAGTGAGATTTTAGGATGCTAAAATATTCTCCACAGTGCTGAACATTTTAATACATTTTTAACAGTCTTTGAATTTCAAAACAGCAGGAAAAGGGCAAAGGTTCAAAATTCAGATCTGAAGAATTATTTTATTTATATGATCAAAATATTTTTTATCATTATAACTTTTCCAAAAATCACATCAAAAGTGACTTGGAGATCTTCCAGGACTTGAAGCCTTTGCAAAATACTTTTAATACATGATTAGGTACACTTAAAACGTACTGCAAAGTTTAAGTCTGTTCACCTGATGAAACCTCCTGCTTATTCGACTTTTATATCCCAGATGACAGCTGACAGTGCTTAAACCAATTTGGACTGCAACTGCTCTGTTCCTGTGTTTCACATGCTTGTCCCAGTAATACAGTCATATTCTTCATTTCACCTTTTCTGTCAGACTCATTTTGTTTCTCCCTTTCCATCTAACACTACTCTTTTTTAATATTTCTCATAGCATAGGGCATCTTTAGAGACCATAAATGTGGCCAAGGACAGTGATCCAGAACATTATTCATACCTTCCCTCATCAGCTCTGAGGCCAGAGGTTTATGGGGCAAGCCTAGAAACTTTACTGACTGCTGCTGGTAGGTACCAGGGGAGCCATGACACTGGGCAGACCACTCACCCTGCCACTGCAATTGGTGCACCCATCTAGGGACTAAGGAGCGGGGCAGACAAATCCAAATTAATTTCTTTGGCTTTGTGATGTCTGAGTGCTGTCTCCACAGGGCTACAGGTAATCTGCACAAAGGAACATTCTCCATCTTTTTTGGTTCAAGCTGGATAATGCATACCAAGAGTATTTCCTGACTCAAGATTTAAGACTCAAAAAGGACACAGAATCAAGCAGCCTAGAGCATTGCTAACAGGATACAGACAAGCCAACTCTTAAGTTCATTCCTATTCAAGTCTTTTTTATGAATGCTGCCTCAACTGATATTTTCCTGTGTGATTTAGGGAATACAGTATCTCAGGCAGAACTAACATTCCTAGGAGCCACAGAAAGAACAGATCCGTCTTCAGTCACTGGGGAAGTTTCCCAGATCCTCCATGGATATATCTGAACCTAGATCTAGACATAACCAGGTGAAAATTTCTGAAGCTAATGGCAAAACTGCCTTTATGTCCATTAGGGAAAAGCTTTACCTGAAGGAAGCAATGCCATCAGATGAGCACAAGTTTTAACTAACTCAGATGTAAAGAAACTAAAAAAATAAAATGTTCTCAGCACCAGGAAAATTTACAGAAGGCCTGAAGTAATCCTGCACTCTTAAGCAACTGTTGTCAGTAGCCACATTTTTTCTGTCTTTCCATGACAGATCTTAGACAATAGCAGTCTACACAAAAAAGGTTTCAGATTGTTGGCGGTATTGGCTGAAAACTGGTAGAAAAAAACATTAACCTATTTACAGGTAAGTCATTGGATTTTAAGTCATCCTCACTATTTGCAAGTACAGGTGTTTCTCTGCCTTTGCATGGTGATATTAAGATCAGGAGGGCTATTACATTTTGGGGTGGGGGGGGAGAAAGAGGGGAAATTGTTGAAATTGGCTTCATGGTAACAAGAAAGCTGACAGAAATTGGAAGAGGAGCTATTTTCAGTACATGAGTAGGTGAAATTATTTCTTGTAATTATTAATTTAAGAAGCCTGGTAAGAGAGTTATGGGATTCTGAACCTTGAAATACAAGAAAATTGTTCCTGTAACATGTTCAGTCTGCAGTTTCCCACTATATATTAAGCTCAGTGTCAGACGTAACAGTTAACGCTTGGAATTTGTCTCAGGCTTACCAAGCAATCTTTCAGACTAGTGTAAAATTCCCCCCATTGTAAAGAAACATTTTTTAATAGAAATCAAATGTGAACGCTCTTTCTAAAAATGTACATTAAATGTTGTGTCTGCACCAACTTGCTCTTCTGGATTTTTTCATCTGTTTTTGCAACTGTACCTGTAAGATCTAAGGCTTTTTGGAGGACTAGGAATGTTCCTTCTATGTGTTTAAGATGTGTGTGAATTTAATACAGTTTGCGTGTGTGCATTTGCATATGCCTGTGTGCATGTGTCTGTCTGTGTGTAATATCAAAAAAAATATAGCAAAAAAAAAACCAGGTTGCTATTTCAGGTGTTCAGAAACTAGAAAATGCTAGGAATGAAAGCTGCCAATTGCCTCCCTTAACCAGAAGTACAATAGATAATATTTCTCTTTTTGTATGTTACAATTCCCAAAGCGTTGAAACGCTCTACACAGACCCATATCTATGCACTTGCTCTTAACTAAGCCAGTCTCTCAGAACACATACACACACAAATAACACAATCATATCATCAGTAGTAGTATTTACTACTGATCCGTTTCATACTTTTTCTTTCACATACACATTCTTATTTGAATGTGTTACCATATTCTGTTTCAACCATAGATAACCATCTAGAATGTAAGACTTAAGAGAGTAGAATTATTCCTCCATCAAGCTTCCTTTTCACTTTCTACCTACTCTTTGATTATCTCCCTACTTCATAGTACAGAGGTGAAATTCTTCTTTTTGCCACAGTGATATATATTACAAAAATCACAGGCCTGAAGCAGCCAGCCTGGGTGACAATAGCACTCTAATATACCGTTTACCTCTCAGTGGTGGATAAATCTAAAGACTGCTTCACTAAAACTCTTGTCTTATATATATATGTAAGAGTTAATAATGTCAAGAAACATGAACAAACAGGATCATAAGATAACCTGGATTACAAGAAGCCTCAGGAGGGCTATAGTTCAACCTTCTGCTCAAAGTAAGGAAGTAAGGTTATCTGTGAACTCAGACAAAGTTACTCAAGGATTTAGCCAGTTGTTTGTTGACAGACTACAAGATCAAGGTAGTAGAACCTTTCCAAGCACACTGTTCCAGTGCTTGACTGTCATCATGGGGAAAAAAAATGTACCTTACATTCAGTCAGAATCCCTCTGACTTTATTTATATTCATTGCCTTTCACCGTTCTGCCATGCACTACTTTGAAAAGTCTGGCTTCTTGATACCTTCCTCATAGATACCGGCAAGGATGCTGTTAGTTATCTCCAAAGTCATCTCTTCTCCAGACCAAAGGAGCCCCCTTCCCTTTGCTTTTTCTCACAGAGCAGGTGCTCCAGAGACTGACTGTCCTGGTGGCCTGCTGGATTTATGCTACTTAATGAGGGTTCTTGTACTGGGAGGCCTGACACTGGATGCAGTAGCTAGATGTGGTCTAACAACTGCTGAGTAAATCTACATTAGGCTTTAAAGAGAAGTTATATAATAAAGGTTGCAAATGTTTTCATATATGCTCTCTGATTTACAAAAGAAACTGTAAGCTCCGTGAATATAAAGCCATTACTTGGCCAATCAGTATCACAGACACTGAAGCTTGTCCCTTCTGCAGACAAATGCCCAGTTCAAAAAGTTGTGAGAACCTAACTTAGAACTACCTAGTGTGAGACCTCAGAGAAATTTAACCATTACAAATACAAAATTCATCATAGGTTTGCTCTTGTGCTACTGCCTGTCTCGGGTGAGCACTGCAATCTAAGACAGGCATTGCTACAAGGGTACCCAAGCCAGCTGAGTCAAGAAAATTTACTGTTGATATACTCCATTTTCACGATAGGAAGCATTTCCAAATGAAGCAGTACTTTACCTGCACCGTTAACAGACAAGCAATTTGGAGAGAAGTTCTGTAACTTCTGCATTTTAATATTATTGTCTTGGATGGAAGTCTGTGGACAGAGAAGAAATAGTTTGGATTGCTAACGTGATTCTGTGTAACAGAAGCCTCTAAAATAACCTTTATATTATGTTTTAGAGGGCGAATTGTAACATTGCAAAACAAGACACCTAAAATTAGGTGCAACACTTAATGAATAATGGATTTTTGGAATATATTAGAGAGTATCTGTAGAATTCGGATTCTATTCCTTATACTTAGGCAGGACAAAAACCCAGTTCTTTAAAACAACATAACTTTTTGAATGACACCGCAGAAATCAAAGAGGAAATAATTCCTTTATTAGCATTTCTGCTGCAACATTATTTGCTGTGCTTATCAATGGTCTATAAAAAACACCCAGGATAAAGAGCAAAACATTTAATTAATAGGAGAAAAGTAATCTAGTTATGGCCATATCCAAGTATTGCTAGCTAACCTGACATTTTCTCATTGCTATAGCACTGCATTCCAGTTCTGATCTGGACTGCAGCCAGCACACTTGTTTGGTCAAATTTCAGTTGAGCAGCAATCAAAATATTAATCTGAAAACACCCCCAGAAAACATGTATCAGCTTCAGCAGTCACCCAAGTACATGAATGGCTAACTAATGGAAGAGTATTCTACACTAGTTTCAGAATAACCATGGTATGCTCCATTATTTTTTGGCAATCAGGCAGAGACAAGTGTAACCATGCTTCCTGGCACAATCACTTTACCCACAGAAAGGACAGATGATGAAGAGGCTTCTTAAAGTAAACAGAATTGAAAAGACCCTCTTCTGGTTAGCATTGTTGGAGTTCATGGTCATTCTCTAAAAAGGTGCTAGTAAGATTTTTTGCTGTTTTGAGGCTAATTGGAATATTTTAATGAGAGAAACTAGATTATCAGCTGTGAAAGGAAAATAATGGTGGTCTCTGTATTACCCATTCATTCTGCTGGAACATATAAAAACAAGGACACAAACAAAGATATGTCAGTCTCTGCCTGGCTACTGCTGTATTAACTCTTCTTCCTGAACCTGGATACTCCCAATTAATCATTCTGCTTCCAACCCCCTTTTCCAGCTCACCCTGCACATAAAGGGAGATCTCAAGATAAGGAAGAGAGTGGAAAAGGGTGGAAGGAAGGAGGGGGATTGGTTGGTAGTCTCTCCTGGGCAGTTTGCTGCTAGGAGGGGTTTCTCATCTCTGTATTACTATTTGCTTGTATATTACTGTATACAGTTGTAAATATATATGTATATATTGTATCTTTTGGTTGTAAATTGTGCAAAGCTATAAATACAGCTTCAACACTTAACTTCCAGCCAGCTGAGTTTAGTGTGTGTGAATTCCTAACCTCGGAGTGGGGGCTGGGGCGGGGTGGGGTGGGCAAGTAACACCCCAACCACTACAGTTTTCTATTTTGTTTTCCACCTGGCTGTGAATTTCTTATTCAAAGCTCTCCTGATAGTGCATGACCACAACTGCATAGCAGAGTTAAATTTTGCAATACAGTAAGCATCAGGAAGGCAATAAAATGACCCTCTAGAAAAAACTGGAGTTACATATATATACATACATATATATGTATATATGTGCATGCTTGTGTATGTACGTATATAAACTTTGTTATTTCTAGTATTTGCTATAAGTATTTTTAATTCTTTAGCCAACTAGGAACTTCACAGATCTCTCTGTATTGCGTATCATGAGTTTTATGGGATGAAGCACACAACCTCCTGGTGGCTGTTTCCTGTGCACCTATCTCTAATGGCAGAGGTAAAATGGCCCATTAGTATGGTAGGTCACATAAAACATTCCCATTCTATTGTTCTACGTACAGGGATGCAGAGGCAAGCTTGTCATTTGACAATTTTCAGCTGCCATTCATCCTATCAACAGAAGGTGATACTTGGAGAAAAATACTTTGATGATTTGGAAACGACAAATCTAACAGTTGTCGTAATTTAGAGAAAAGGTCTAATTACTACGTATTAGTCCAAGTATTTACCTAAGATTGATCCAGATCCAGTCCAGGACTGGACAAAATTGTAGAAGCTGCAGAAATAAGACTGACACTGCCACAAAAAAAGTCCAAGAATCCAGTCAGTAATAGTGCTCAAACTAAAATACACATCTAGACAGCAGCACTAGCACTATCTGACTACACAGTTAACAGGGATGAAGCCAAGCTAGTTCTGCACAGCTTCCCTGCTTGCAACATCACACTGCATAGCCAGTGTCAGAAATTTCTGTCTGACTCTAGAAGGAAAGCAGAGAGGTAGATAAGAAAGGGAGATGTGCAGAGACAAGTAATTGTGACAATGGCACAGGCAAGTTTGCTGATTATACCCACAAATGCAAAATCTCTTTGGCAGAAAGAGCAAGTATCAAAGATATTACATAGATAGGTGAAGTACCCATGCAACATCTAGTCTGAGATCAGAGAGGCAGGCCAAAGAGAACAGATGGCAAGATCATATTCCCTGGCAATGCCATGAAGAAGTTGGTGTGACCTTCATTGGCAGGACCAGAAGAGCACTGACTAGCTGCATCTCATTAACTGAAAGCTCATTCCAGTCCTCTGAAGAATTCAGCCATTTCACAGACTCATAGAGTCATTAAGGTTGGAAAAGACTTTTAAGATTATTAAGTCCAAGCATAACCCAATTACAATGACCATTAAACTGCCACACGAACATGCTTCTTGGAACACCTCCATGGATGGCAACTCCACCACCTCCTTGGACAACCTGTTCCAGTGCCTCACCACTTTCGCAGTAAAGAAGTTTTCCCTCATATCCAATCTAAACCTCTCCTAGCACAGTGTCAACCCATTTCCTCTCATCCTATCCCTAGCTACTTGGGAGAAGAGACCAACACCAGCATCCTTACAATCTCTTTTCAGGTAGTTGTAGAGAGCAGTAAAATGTATTGTATCCTTATTGTGTTCAATAAATGAGGTGCAAACTCACTATGTAAATGACAACCTCTCTCTTTTTTTTTCTTGTTTTGTTGTTGTTCAAAATGGTGTGTTGATGTCCTCTTTCTATGGTGTGACTTGCTACTGAAACCACAGACATGAATTCAATGAAAAGAGCAGGTCCTCAATATCTATGAAAACTGTCTGAAATAGCTGCTTTCATCTTAAAACATGAATCATATGTCAAGTATAGCTTGGGAGTAGCTTTGAAGAAAGAACGGTGGAATAAAGACAGCGGCAGTTGTCTGTTAGTAGTCTCTCAGAAGCAGTAAGGAGATTTTGCAAATGCTTGTTCCTCCTGTGATATTAGGACCAGAGCATGTGCTCTGTTTTTGCTGCACCAAGAACAACAGAGAACTGTCATCTTCAAATCTATGTTAAATAACGGATCGCTTTGCTGCCACCGTGAGGACACCTTCAGAAACAATGCTTACTTGGCAGCGAGTCCTGGGCTGTGGGAGATCTAGGAGGTACGCTAATTAAAATTACTAATTAAAATATATATATAGGCAGTTGAAGATAAATAAATGCATGAGAGATTAGTTTCCTAAGTTCTTATAGTCTGAAATTGCAGATGGCAGTCCTTCTGCAGAGGGTGAGAGAACTCATTTAGGTTAAATTACCCTCTCAGCTTCTTCCCTAAGACATCAGAAAACCTCCTTAACTGACGCTTTTGCCTTTGTGTCAGGGATAGTATTAAGAATAATTTTCTGTGATTGTCTCTTCGACGGGCAGAGAACTCGTTTTAATCGATACATCGTAAGCTGTTATTACAGCTATTTTCTATCTTAATTCAGCCTGCCCTTCATAATTAGGGGGCTTTTTACTGTTTTTCCAAAGCTCTGGATGGCGGCGGATTTCCACCACCTAGTGGACAAAGCCTGTATTGTCGCCCGGAAAGCTCTGCTCAAATTCTTCTACAGTGACTGTTTTAAAACTTCCCATTGCAAGTCCCCTTTTACCAGCACCTATTACCAAAGCAGTTTTCCTTATTCCATGCACTGGCGAATTGTGCTCAAGTGTATACAGCTCTCCTTGAAGGCGTCAGACATTATATACTCCACAAAGCCAAACATCTCAATACAGAGAAATTGTATGTATGTTTCAATTCAGCAATTTGTAATGTGAAAGGGTAATCAGAAAGCTTAAAAACCGTAAGAAGACCTGCCAATCACTGCTTCCACGTAGCTCACATGCTTTGCAAGGAGCCCCAGTCCCTACTCAGGAGTGCAAACTGTACCAAAACCCACCACACTGGTTCAGGCAATGTTCTGTGCCAGGATGCTCTACACTTTTGCAGCCAAAACTGAAATGCCAACTTAAGTCAGGAGATGATTTCCAGGAAGGAGTTAAACAAAGGCAGGTGAATATGGTAGTAATCACCTTTTCACCTCTTCCTGTTGCTACCAGCAAAGTCTCTGCTCCTTGCAGCGCATCATCTTCCTTCCCACGTGCAAACAAGAAAGATGATTCTTTTGGCCTCAGAAGGAACAAACTAGTTTTCAGATCCAGTTTTGAACGTGAGATGCCAGAGTTAATAACAACTTTTTAAAGAAGCTTTCTTCATTTCATGTTGATCAGGTAGAAAAATCCTGAGTCTGTTGAATCCAATAGGATTTTTCCTATTCTTTTCTCTCTGCAGAAAAAAAAATGCTATTATCTGTGTCTCATCACTACATAACTCACAGTACTTAGCTGATCCTCATAATGCCTCTTTCAATCATGAAAACCCTAACTCCACACCTGGACATGTACAGCTCAGGGAGATTAAGATGTAGACTTACAAAAGGCTGTCATCATGACACCTCTACAAGTCACCTGGATTTGGATGCCACAGAATCATAGAATTAACCACGTTGGAAGAGACCTCCAAGATCATCCAGTCCAAGCTAGCACCCAGCCCTATCCAGTCAACTAGACCATGGCACTAAGTGCCCCATCCAGTCTTTGCTTGAACACCTCCAGGGACAGCAACCCCACTATCTCCCTGGGCAGCCCATTCCAATTCCAATCAGAGATCCCAAGAGATCCTCTTCCTGGGTGGTTATCTTCCTAATCCTTTGGACTGAGTTCTAGGATATACAGATTGGGTTTTTTCCCCAGCACCTTATATCCAGCTAACTGCCACTTCTTTCACTCGTCCTCAGAATTAAGATGTTCAAAACTCCAGCTTATTTTCCATGTAACACTGGAGGAATGCAAACATCTATGCAGCAGTAAATTACCCTCTCCTGGCAATGTTGATCAGTGAACATCCAGTTCACAGCTCAGGTCGTTCCTGATTTAGAAATGAGTTCTTTGCATGTCTTTCTTACAGTGTCAATCTGCTCAGTTTTTACAGCGTATCTGATGAGTCAGTGTCTATTCAGGATGAAAAAGGCAATAGTAGTGCTACTGTCCCTTCCCTTACTTTGTCCACTAGCTCACTGACAAGCTGCTTAGCTCTCCTATGGCAAGCTTATGCAGATTTCAACTTTGTTTCCTATTTTCTAGGTGAGGGTTATGGCTCTCAAATGACAAGGCACTTGAAGGTAGCTCTCACTGACACTCATTAAATTTGTACCATTTACATGGAAAAAACACATTTGAGAAAGGAAAGCTTTTGAGTAAGTGTATTGGTAGTTAGGAATTCCATATAAGATTACGGGGTTTGCAGAAGAATAAGAAAATAGAGTGCATGAGTAGCTAGCAAGAAATTAACAGCAGGTGGGAAGTACAGTCCATGGTATTCATAAAAGAATACCCCAAATAGGCAACTTAATTAGAAATTAAAAGTTCCATTGCTTACTTAGATACCTTAAAAAGCACTAAAGCTAAGCTATACTCACAAAATATTGGAAACTACCATAAAGATTTTTTTACTTCTCAATGAGCTGGCAAAGAGAACCTAGATGGAAAGTTTTCCAAATAGATTACTGCTTGACAAATAATGGTATTAGTGCTTGCTATTCCTAAGTAAAGGATAGGAAACTCTATCAACTGTTTGGGAAGGGTGTGTTTCCCTTTGAACTAAGTCTGTGTAAAACTTCTGTGGCTCCTAAAAAATGTGAAGCCTGTAGTCTCTAATGTGGAAACAAGATTTTGCATTCAGATGAACAGAATCATCATAGTATCTGTTACAAATAAGACTCTCAATTTTCTGCCGAGATGGATAGCTAAACTGACAATAAATACCAGCTAAAAATCCTTAGACACCAGAATGACAGATTTAAGGAGACAGGCTAGAGTTAGTTTTGAAATGTCTTAAACTGCAGTAGGCTACAATCATTCAGAAAAGATGAATCAGTCAGATAGAAGCTGCCCTTGTGAGGACCAAGCCCAGACCAGAAGCCACCCACCTGCTGAAGGCAATGTGAATAGAGAGTAGACTGCAGTCTCTCACTCATAAGAGGCCCAGCTCACCCAAGAGTATTTAACTGCTCTTAGCAAGAGCAGAAAGAGACAGTTTACTGGCAACTTTGAGATGGCAGATATTGCACAATAACATCAGCTGATGTAGTTACTTCAGTAGGAAGATAAAAATTTGAACCACAAATTCCAGATTCTTAGCAAAAAAGTTAATCTCTAAAGCATAACAGAGGATGTTTATTGAAAGAAATGGCTGCATCTTTACTAGCTTTGCAGAGTGTTAAGATGGGTTAAGTTGCATAACAAATTCTCCAACTCAAAATTACTGGGTAGGTTACAGATATAAAATTGTCCTTTGCATTTTGGCAATTTTGAAGAGGGCCTACATTTCCCAAAAATCATTGCATATGCCTAACCCCTGTCAAGGGTTAATGATTCAAGCACATGCCTCCACATCAATGACTGTCTAATAGGCCTATCAGTAGATTTTCCTTTAGTGTATGAATAGCCATTTTAGTTACTGGCAAAATGTCATTTCATCACAAGTCTGAAAGAAGATAAAATTATGCTGAATAGAATAGTGAACTACAAGCCAAACACCTCTCTGAAAACACTACACGGGCTCTCAGGCTTGGTAAATGCCACGAGCTGTGCACAGGGCGCCCTGGCTCCTGCCTCACTTGCATTTCATACATCTGCAGGAGCCATCACAGACCACCTCTTAGGAACACATACAGCATGTCCCCACCCAAACCTACACATTTCCCATTTCAGTGATGGGCTGATGTTCCTCCTACCACAGTCTCTACCCCAGCTCCAGCCTGTACATCAGCAAAGCAGATGCAAGAGAGGTTCACTTTTCCCAGAGCTGACTCATTAGACACCACCACTTCAAGACTCACCTACACACTGCTCCTTCTTTCCTTTCCCAGGATGAGAGAGGACTACAGACTTCACCCTGACAGTTGTTTTTCCCTATTCTTCCAGAAGCCTGCCATGTTTCCAGCAAAGGGGAATGATGAAAAGCTTGGAGACATTTCAAAACACAGTTACGTTGTGTAATTCCTTTTTAGACTTGATCACAAGCCCCAGAGTGTACTGTTGTGGCACACAGAAGAGTAGTTTCACAGATAATGTAGTCAAGTGACTAAATTGCAAATACTGAGAGGGAAAATTTGCACTGTTACATTCATATTTCTCTCTTTTTACATTAATGTTTTTGATAAGCTGCATTTCTGCCAAACGTTCTTGCTCTTTCTCCATATGTAGGCCTGGCAAGTACATGACTTTCCATCAAAACAGCAACGAGCATCTTAAAAGCTCATTAAAAAAGTATTACTGCAGCCTTTCGAGAGAGTGGTGGTGGGAGGAGTATGAAGAAGAAAAGAGAGCCACTGAAGAAAAGTGAGGCTGCTTTTCTGGCAGTAGACTGCACACCAGTGTCGTTTTGGATTACTCTCGTAGCGGCAAGTCATTTATCTTTGCACTCGGCACTTCCGCGCTACCGCCTGCACCCGTAGGCACATCCCTGCACTTTGCTGTAGCTCCCGCCTGGCCCTGGCACCTGAGCAGTGCTTCGGTCTAAATCTGGATTATTCTGATGCAAAATTGCAATCTAAATCTGGATTATTCTGGTCCAAATTGCCCGTTCGTGGGTCCCTCCACCAGACTGCCCCACCCTGCCCGTCCACCGCCATTCCCGGGCGAGTGCCCGGCAAGCTGCGGTCAGCGCCGGCGACCGCCAGGGGTCGTCCTTGGCCACCGCGGAGGCGTTGGGTTACCTGGCTCTGAGCGTCGCGACGAGCAAGGCAGAGGCCGCGGTCGGGAGACGTCAGCAGCAAACCGTAACAGTCGGAAAGAGAGCGCTGCTGGGATCCGGGCATTCAGTGCCTGAAAACAGACCTGCAGTTTATAATAGGGATGTTCTAGTTTTCTTTGCCCTATTTTTCAGTGCCTCCAGACTTCCCCGTACTACAGAGGTCTCAAAGTTTAATATATGGAAGATCTTTTTAGTATTAACCACGAAAAAAATACCTACAGTTCTCGGGGTCTGCTCAGGCACTGCAAATACAAAAACAGAAAGAACGGTTTTCAACAAGCCTATCTGGAATGACCAGTGGTTGCTCATTCCCTCTGCCGAGGTGCTTGAATAAAGACCTTAAAGTACTTGGTCAAGATGGAGACAACTTCTTGTGGAATAGATGAGCAGGTGAAAGGCATTTAAGGGAGAGCTTTCAGATGCAGGAAGCTGTTTCCTCTTGTATCAGTTTATCCTGGTGCCTTGTTCTGACCATCATTCCTCAATGAGGAGACCTGAATGACTCAGTGTTTATTTATAGGTGCTGAATCAGTTCACCTGATTCCATTCACTTGCTGTACACTTCAGCAAGCTGTCTCATTTACTGTCAATAGCTGCAGATTGTTCTATGAAACTGAATGTATTTCAAACAGACACAAAATGCTAGGACCTCGAGAGGTCTCTTTTTTAAAGTTATCAACTTACAATATCCGTTTCATGCAAAAAATGCAACCCAAGAGCTGCTTTGGATCAAATTAGCCACCCAGATGCACCAATCTGAACAGAATCTTACACGTGAGCAAGAAGCACTGCTAAGAAAACTCTCCTTCCACTCCACAACAGTTTGGTTGACATTGTGGTTTGTTTGGGTGTGTTGGTTGGTTGATTTAAAATCTATTAAAATGACCATTAACATCTGTGTTTATTATTGTTTACAGGTAGCAAACTTCTCCATTATCTAGTTATTTAAGGTTGCTCCAGGGTGTGAAATCAGTCAGTCACTGATGATGTGCAAAAATAATTGAAATCCATGCCACACCTTCTGTTGAAAAATCAATTAAAATATTCCTTTTATCACCTACACATTTACCCACATGATTTTGTGTACACAAGGAGAGCTTTTCTGAAGAAAATGCTTCAGTGCTCCTTTCAGGGGAAAAAAAAAGATGAAAAAACCCAACAACACTACTGGAAGTTAATGAAGTAGCTATGACCTTTTGCTGAGGAACAAAGGGTGCCTGCGGGTTTCAAAATTTCCTGTCACCTTGTAGACAAGCACTGTTTTCCAAAGTCAGTTGTGTGGTGAAGAAGATACTAAGATTAAATGAGCAGTACAGAACTTCAAAAGCAAAGCCGTAATTATTAATAGATTTTTAAATTGGCAGGCAATCGATTTTAAATTGTCCTTTCACCCTTGTGTGTAAGGCAGTTTGCCTCACGGTGGTAAATTAGCAGCAGCGCTGTGCTGTGACTTTTTTCTACTAGAAGGTTCTCATTACCATTCAGGGGTTTTGCTGGCTCATCAGTGAATCGTGGACAGCATTTCAATTGCTGAAGTGTGGCCCAGAAACCAGAGAAAGGATAGAAAACAGTCTATAAAAACCTTTTCTTGACTTGTAAGATTGTTTGGAATCTCGAATAGGACTAACCTCTTTGGCTACAGCATTCCCGTTTCTTACGTATCCCAGAGGAAGGGACAGTACGTTCAGCCCCTCTGTCCCCCTCCTTAAACTTCAATATTCCTGTTAATCTCCCAGGAAAATAAGAACAGTAATATGTAATGGACTGAATGTGCTAATTTTCTTAATTGAAGAGAACGGTTCCCTTAATCCCAGAAGCACTGGGCTATGATCTAAGATTTTGATCCAATTTTCATGATTTGTCAACATCTTCCAAGATTAATTAGATTAATTACGCTAGCAACCTAAAAGAGAGTCAAGTTAAGCATCTTTAGTTAGATTTTTAGCTACTAGTCAAAACATAATTCCACTATTTAGTTGTTATTTGGCATTTCTTTTATCTAGATGTTGCTTAATCAGAGTTCTAACCAGAACTGGTTGCAGTTTTGTTTGTCAAAATAAACGTTTCCAAAACACTGGAGTACATTGTTCTGCTGCCATTTCCAGTAGGGTAGAGTCTGAATCTCAAGAATAGAAAATCAGAAATGGTGAAACAAATAAGAAAACTTGTAATTTTGGATCTGAAAATGCGTAATTGCAGATGTGTGATTTCATGTGCAATTTTACAAGATTACACTTTGGTAGAATGAAAATAAATGTTTGTTCTTCAACAAATTCAAAACCCCCATGAAATGGGATTTTGTTCTTCAGATAATTCTAGTTCTGACAATACTTTCTCTGTTTTGTTCAACATTGTCCCATTGATCATTTTGCAAATACTCTGGCACTGCATTCAGTGTTCCTGAACAGTTTGGATGGTGTGCAACACACAGCACATCACCACTGAGAGCATGGGGCTGAACAAAACTTGTGATAGTCATTTTGCCACTCCTGGAATTTTCTCTTCCTTTTTCCAGATTCAGGATACACAAATCATTATTGGTTTTCATCTGTGTTTAGCTTTGTATTGCTACCAGTGAATGAAGCGCATGAGCTGAACTCTAATACTAGAGTTTTGTCATTGAGGCACTCACAAGACAGGCAGCAATAGCTACCCAAATGTGAATTTATTGTAACCAAAATTACAGGTGCTGCTCCTGATCTAATTAAATTACAAGGCTGGATGTCAGTTTGGAATATACTACTGCACAACTGATTAAGCTTTGAGGAATATTCTTTCTATAAAAACGAACCAAAATGCGTGCACACTCATAAAAAGGAAACTTCCCACTCAAGGGTAGCCAAAATATGCATTCACAAAAAGGAGGAGTGAGGACTGACTCATCCATGGAAGTATCCTCTGATGGCATCTAAGGGGAGGGGGTTCAAGACTGCCAGGACAGTTGCTCTGTGAGCAACCAACTCAAAATGGCTCTGTAACAGGACTCCATTTATACCCCAGTGAAGGGTGCACTGTGAGCAGTTTCAATTAGTTGGAGGGCTGAGCCCACACAGAAGCAGGGTAAGAACCTGGGCCCAGAGGCAGTGCTCACCAAGCTGATCTTTATCAGCCTCTAGCAAGCTCCACTTCTTTGTCAAGTGTCTGTCAGTATTTTGTGTTTATGTTAGGGTGGTTGTACCTGACACAAGTTTAAGAACAAATGTTGTGATAAACTAATTTTTATACTCAGAAGCAATAGTTCAAGTAATAATAAGCTTAAATTTCAGAAGGGAAAAATGTAGTTAGACTTCAGTGAGAAGAATTAACCACGTGATTAGTTAAGTACCAGAAGAGGATTCTTGTGGAAGCTCCGTCACGTAAATGTTTTATAATGTGAATGGACAAGTGTCTGTCAGGAAAGGTTAAAGTAAATCTGATGCACCTGTCAGACAAAGGAGTGGATTTGATTGCCTCTTAGAATGCCCCTTTATTGTCTGTGCATCTTTCTCTACTGAAGATGCACAATGTTTGGATTTACCAAACCTCTGACCAATCCATGTATGAGTCTCAATAAAGAATGCTTTATCTTCAGTTCTTAGATGCTGCTTACAGATATTGAGCTCAAGAGAACAAGATTGAGTACAAGCTAATGTAGTCCTTATTCTTTGCCAGACTGAAGAAATATTGTGTCCTTACTCAGGATTTTAAGTCAAGTAATTTGAGACTATGTCACTGTCTATAGATTAGATAGAAATGTTCTCCTGAAGGAGCTGTCACTATTTGCCTCTGTTTAGGGGAGCACTCCAGAAAGTGCTGATAAAGTTGTTGTGCTGTCAAGGCAGCTCTCTCAACCCTTGCTCTGGTCTCACATATGGAAGCGATTCTGACTGTAAACGGATATTGGTAACTCAAGATCAGAAGCCATAAACAGCCATATGCAGTGCTGCCCCAGGTCTCCCTTGCATTCAAGTGGTTCCAACAACAGATGTGTTTCAGCTGTGCTAACAAGATGAGCCTAAGGAGTTCCTTTCACTCACTCATCTTAATCCCTGATCACTGCAAATGAAGAAGAAATTAGATATGAAAAAGATGATTCAGAGCTTCATTCCTGAATGATATACTGAGCATGCCTGCACACTGTTCTGCCACAGCTCATCCTAAGTCTGTGGCAGTTGAGGACGTTTAGCACCTTGCAGGATCAACCCACAGAGTGAAAAAAACACCCTGACATTTCTAGTCAATAACAGAGACAGAAAATGTGGGTTTATTGTGACTTCTGATTGAATAACTAGATTAAGAGCAACTGAGGATAAGATGAGAAAGATATGAGAAAACTGATTTCTGGGGGGGACTGCTGCTATAGTGCAGATCTTATTTGTAGTTTCCTGCCATAAAAATCTACTGACTCTTGGTGTCAGTTTCTAGTGGACCACAGACTGCTGTGATAGCCACAGTTGCAACGAGGGATGTAACAAATCCACTTGTTTAAGATGGACCAAGTGGTCCATACTAGTTGTTTCTCTCTGATTAACAAGTTCGGATATGTCTCAGTGTGAGACAGGAGCCTGAAAGCAGTTACAGTAGCTACAGTGAGTGAGTACATTCTGTCACTAAAATGCAGCTGACGGCTTGGAGAACAGAGAAACAACAGTGTGTCATGCTTTTAATCTTGCAATACTTTTTCTTTCGTTGTTTAACAGCATATACAGAAAGATATTTGGGTGGAGCTTCTAGGATTTCTGTTCTTGGAACTTATTCAACACTTTTATCATTCTCTGTTAGCTACATTAAAGTGATCCTTGTGACAACTACGTGTGATGTACAGAGGAGATAATTGCAACTGCTGCTGGGAATTAAGAGCATGAGTAAAAAACTCTTAAGACCAAACCTCACAAATCTTATGTGAATTGCTTGACAGTTGTCGTGAAGGGCCCATAGGCCCAAAATAGGCCTATACATGCTTTGTCTTGCCTGGACATGTTTTTCTGCCCAAACCAGAGGTAAACACACAGGGGCACAATAGGCCTGGTGCCATAAAGTCTGGCCTGCTCGGGGCCCAGGTTGTGTAACGCGGTTGTATAAGCCCATGTGCCTGGCTTATGGCCCATGGGGTGCTAGGCCCATGCTCTTCTCATATCTGGGGGAAGAGACCTGTGGACCCTTCCTAAAATGGTATGTTTTGGCCGACTGCTAAAGGCCAATTGGATGATATCGTGGCCAAAGGACCGTTAATCTCGTCCCACATCTGATAAATAGGGCAATCCAGGTAAACAAGATGCCGTCCCCGCTCACCACTCACCTCTCCCTGCCTGCCCGCAGCCTGGGGCTATTACCTTTGTTGTCGCTTCACGTGCTTCTTTGCTCCACGACACTCCGCGTCGGTCCAGCGGACGATCGAACGACGCGTTCCTGGCCGCCCGCCGCTCCAGCCTGGCCGCCGCTCCAGCCCGCCGTGCCAGGCCGAGGGCCGGCTTCTCGCTGTACACAGCACTCAATCGGACTGCGTCAGCCCGCAGACCTGCAACCGTGCTTTGCCCAGGTGGCTGCTGATCACCCGGTGACGTCCTGAGAGCCACGGAAGACCTCTCTCGTGCCCGTGAAACCTTCTCAGACGGCCTGCCCCAATTTGAACTGTCAGCTCCACGTGAAATCAACCCCGTGGCTTTCACTATATATATATATATTTTGGGAACACAGACCTAGAGACTTCCAACTAGTGAGTATTTGAAGTCTCTTGATTCGAGTTGCTAAAAGAATTTCATGAACTTTACCAGCGGCAGTTTATGCCGCAAGACTCTCTGATCAGAAACATCTCTAAAACCTGTACCAAATTGCTTAATTTGGTTGTATATAGACATTCTGCAAAATAGTTTTACCAGCCGTATCAAAGAATTTGTGTGGGTTAGTTGTTTATAAGTTTGAGGGAATGTTCTATTTGTGTATATTAATAAATTATTTAATAACCCTTACATCGGCCTCATCCCCAAACCCAGACTCAGACCCCTCTATAACAACAGTAATAGGTCAGGAAAAGAAAAATCAAGAAATAGAACGATGATGTAAAACACTAACGTAAAGCAAAACATTTCTAATAGCAAGAATAGAAGTGGTAGTCTGTAAGTCTATATGGCACCTACTTTCAGTTCATACAAATCTGGGCCGAATGTCATAGAATCATCATACAGTTTTACATGGGAAGATGTGTCTACAGAACTCAGTCTGGTAATAGCCATCCCATAGTAATGCTAGTATGTTGTATTCTGTGTTTGGTGGCAGTTTCTGGCTGAAGGCCAAGTGTTTTTTTATAAAGCAATGTGAGAAAAATGCTACATGTTGTCTTCTGCACTTCCCCATAGTTGCTAGTGGCCACTATCAGAGCAGGGACAAGTGAAATCTGTCATGTTATGAAAGAATTTCCATTTATTCATTTTACTTGGGGGTTTTGATTGGTTTTTGTTGGTTTGTTTCTTTCACAAAAGGAGTAGTGAGTCTATTTAGAGGCATAAGAAGGAAAACTACCAAACTTTGTGGCAGAATTTGGTTTATTTATAAGTTAAGGAATCTGATGTTATCATTAAATACAAGTAATACAGAAGCAAACACAAAAATTGTTCCAAAGAAACAGGAGAATGATGAAGTGGAAAAGGTCATGCTGGAATCGTGTAAATAGAAATAATGATTTTCTATGATCATCCACTCATATTTAAAGTAAAATTAAGCCCTTAGCTCTGCAATCTACAATGCACAGAGAATCTGGACCTATTGCCCAAAATTGTTGACAGTTTTTTGTTTATTGCAGATCATATGGGCTTAGTTTTCAAAATCTATGTTCACAACAAACCCAAGATAAAATACTCTTTTCTAATAATTTTCATTCAGCTGGCTTTTCAATGCTCCTGTGATGATATGAGAATGTTTAAGTAACCTGTGTGCCAAATGTGGAAAATATCTGAGTCCATGAATATGCTGAATTTCATTCCAAAGAAGATCTTACTCTTCAGGGATTTTCAGCTCAGCATAAGTAAAGAGGTAATTATGAGGAACAGGAGACTGTGTGAAGAGGTACTTCTGGTTTTCCTTAATTCCTGATCGATTTAGATGCTGTAATATCATAGTATGCATTTTCTTAAGCTCTTCTATGTTCTTCTTGTCAGATATTAGTCTGCTTGATATTTGGTCCAACTTGCTTCTAGTTTGAACTTGAAAAGGAAAGTGTATTACATTAAATTGGCAACAACATGTAAGTCAAAAGCATCACTAACCTCACTCGCATTCCGGTGGGAGTTTGCAGTTTGAGTAAAAATATTAAACAGGAAAACAATTGCAGAACCTAGTAAATTATGCATCTGGCAGAGTTACCTGCTCACTACATGCTTGAATTACTTATTTTCTGTTTCAGTTTAGTGCAATGTAATAAAATAAAGAATTGCTCAGAGAAAACTTTTCATCCTCAGGCGTGTACCCATTCCATTAGTATTCACAGGGAAATGTCTTATTTAAGGGCTCCAAGATGGTATATCTGGGCCTGTATTTTTCTAAAAGTGCAATTACTGAAACACAGTAGACTACAGCCACATCACTGGATCTCCCAAAGCATTTAGGTTAAGGGAAAAATCTTGTAAATTTTGTAATTGGCAGGTAGATTTCTCTGGAACACCGATACGCAGCATTCATCATGTGCACTTCTCAAGCCAGTTTAATTTTGGCCTTGTGAAATTAAAATTTACTCACAGGTTCTATAGCTTAAGTCTAATACTGCCAATGCCAAATGGATCTCTGTGTACATGTTGCAAACATAATCTGAGAGTATGTTTGTAATATAATCTGAAACACTGCTGGAAATCAGTTTCAAAAGGCACACGCCTCTGCCACAGAAACCCAAGCAAACTGCTTTAATTGCTGTAAGTAACCTCCCTATTTACCATTTTTCGTGGTACCAGGGCTCTATTTTTAGCAGCTCCCCATTAAATAAGTGTCAAAGTTAGGTTTTTACAATCATGCTACTTAAAATCTCCTTTCTGCATTTGTCTTGTATTCGGTTCTTTGAGCACTTGTGAGCAAATTCGGTCAGGGGTTAGGATTTCCTGTTCAAAGTGGGAAAATGAAGCATTTTACTGTGCTCCAGCAAATTATTTACTGTAGGATAAAAGAAAACTTGATTTCACATGGATTGCAATTAATTAAAATTTTACTTGTAAATTAAAATTATACACCTTGTGCACTGTTCAACACCACTAGCCCAGAAAACCCCAAGAAGGCAAGGGAGACATAAACTAGATTCAGCTGGAGCCATGTGTTTAGCTAAGTCAGCCCAACTAGTCCAGGTGAAGCAGAACACTAATTATGTCTATGGACTCAGTGTTACCTGTCAGTTTTGATCTATCTTATGTCAATTTTTGATATTTTCTTAGTCTCAAACTTATTTCCAGACAATACTTAGCTGGCAACCTTACATCTTCCTTCAGGTAGCCTGATTTTAAGTGTTAGCCTGGGTGCAATTCCAGTATCAGTAGAATGACACCAATACTGACTTTTATCTGGAAAGGAATGGAAGGGACATTGTCAAAGTATCTCACTGCCTTGCTGTCATCTTTAAAATTTAACTTGATTTCCAATCAGCATTTCAGCAACACAATATAACCCTGCTAAGCTATATTTTTCAGAGCTGTTGAAGCACATGAAGTCTTTGCAGCAAGGGTAAAATTGTGTTGGTTATCTCAGAGAGTAGACACCTGTGCTTTTCCACTCGGGACCTAAATCCACTGCCCCTAATGAGCCAAAGTATTTGACCATGCAAATACAGCAGCAGCACGTTATAATTTAGCATGATACATTTCAGCAAAGAACTACTCTTTTGTTTACTTACTTATTAAGAATATTACAAATGAAACAAGGACCAAACTGATGACCAAAGTAAGAATAAATGTGATGAAGAGCAAATGCTGGTTTCTTATGTTGCTCCCTGCTGTGTTTTCTCCAATACCATCACTGTTCTCTTCCTCATCTGCTATGAGATGACAAATCAATTAGTGGTCAAGTTTGTTAAGATTGGTTAGGATAAACATGACAAAATGCTTCTGGCTTCATGAAGTGATGCACAATGTGTCATATATTTAGCACACAGATTTTTGTTTCATGAGAAGGAAAGAACCTAACTTTATGGGCTCAGCTTGAATTTGGAAGTATAAAGAGTAATACCTCTGTTGTTGAATGTTCCAACAAGTATTACAATGTTTCTGCTGTTGAAATACTGTTTTGTTGAAGTTGACCTGTTTTACAGCTCCAAGTGTAACCATTGAGTTGTACATGTACAAAAGATTGAAATGAAGTTTTAATCAGAAGCCTTTCTAAGGGCACCTGAAAGGACTCAACCTTTTCAGAAGAGAAGAGAGAAAAATTCATAATGAAAATGTGGGTACAGATCTGTCTCACACCTTCATCCTCTAGATTTGCTTCTTTTTCTTTTTGATGATGAAAGTATCCCTGGGATGATTAATTTACCAAGCTAAGCAGCTTGGTTAAGGTCTTGATTTGTCTCAGCATTTTCTCTTAAAACTAATGTTTTCAATATTATTGTTCCTCTTTAGGGATTGTTGGTTTCATTCTAAAAAAAATGAGATATATATCCTCCCAAATTTTCAAACATTGAATAGATTCTGACATGGACCACGTATGTTGTCCCGCAAGCACATAAAGAATGAGGGGGGATAAAGGACAAGTAGTTGCTGTGCTGCCTTGATACCAGCAAGGGTAGCTAGTTTATTGCTTTTTAAAGAACGTATTGCGAATAGGGTAAGGCAGTAGTTTCTTTCATAAAAAACAGTTGTGACCAAATGAAAGAAATCTCAGAGTTAAAAAAAAAAAAATGTGTCTTAAAAAGAACAGTCTTAGAAGGAGCCAAAGCAGTTTAAAAACTGATGCATAAAATGCATATTAAGCTGCCTTTACTGCTGAAGTGCAGGGAGCAGCATGCAGGTGATTATACCACAGAGCCATATGTGATCCTACAAAATCCTCTGTATTTTCCTGGAAAGTAAACAATACTATCCAATCAAAATTACAAAAGAAAGTTAGATACTCACAGTGCAAGGAGTCTCTTTGACATTAACATGGATTTATCTCGTCTCATGTTGTACTTGTAGAAATGACAATATCATGATAATCTACATACAAAAATTAAGTAGCTTTTGTCTAACGTCTTTGTGTTAGATACCAGCAGCACTCCAGTTAATTGCATTAGAAAAAGTTAGAGGTCTCACGAACAAAAGTAATGGAAAGGCATTTAAGTTCTATAACTAGAAGCAAAATTAAGTTACAACCATTTGAAACTAATTTAAACATAGCTGTTGTTCTATAGATCTTCTTTAGTCCAATCTGCTATTATAATAAGGGAAATAAAAGCAAATCCAAATATTGTTATGTGGAACGCTACCGAAGAACTCCAGGTTTTAAGATGTTTTCAGGTCACAAAGAAGTCAAATATATTGTAGCTATTACTAGGTGAAAATATTCTTGTTGCCATGAGAAATGAAAAATAAAAGCCCTATAAACCTAGCAGAGGTGCAAGAGCCCATATCTGAACCTCTAAGTAGAGAGAACATGTGAATTAAAATGTTTAAAAGCCTCATGGGATTTTTCCAATAACTGCTTTGAGTCCTTAGGAGATGTAACTTAAAGGGAAGAACAGAAATTTTCTGGTGTTTCTACTGCCATTTGCGAATTTTAGTACTTGGGAAGAGTTACAATGATATTTATGTAGGAGGTGAATATTGAGCATTATTAGAGACATTATCTTGCAGAGATCACCTAATGAATCCCAGTGGAAACGGAGATAAGTTCAGGCTTGAGAGTAAATTCCTAGCCAAATGCAAGGATTTTCAGGAACCTAATAACTGAAGTACTTACCAGGAGCAGCTAAACTATTAATGTGGTCTGTCTGAATTACACCAATTTCAATCTTTTTCCTGTATATTTCAGTACAGAGCTTGACATATACCTATTGACTGGGCTGTTGACATCAGTGTTAGACAATGTGGTCAGCCTCTTCCAATGTCAAACATGACTTTGATGGCCCATGCTATGTATACAAAACCACAGAGCACTGCCTATCATACATACCTAGTGCATGCTGGGATTCATCTGGACAAACATTTAGTTTGTTTAGGTTGTTTAAAGAGTCAACTACATAAAGTTTTCCTTCTTCATGCGTGTCAGGCAGATTAATTTCTAAAGAAGCCTTCTCCATTGTATCTAAAAGAAATAATATTTTAAAAGGTAAATTAAAACATGGATATGAGAAATAACTGTTAACAGCTGGTGTCCCATTCTAAAAAAATGCTGAGAAGCCTTAAAAACAGGGATTTGAAGGACCAGCATTCTTACTAGACCTTGAAAGCAAGGTAACTAAGTCCATAGCACTTGTTTATTCCTGGAGATCTTTGATGAGTGTAAGATTTCATTTCTATGTTGTTTGTGCACATGTGTATGCTTATACTTGCATATCTGACTGGCTCCACCATTGATTTGAATGGTATTTATTTAGTTGTATAACCCTTTTGGTGTGTACTTGGTAAGATGTAGGGTGATATCCTGACCACGTTGAAAGCCAGATTTTCACTAACACTGCCAGGAAGGATATCAGGCAGGCCCTCTGCATTCAGCATCAAATAATTCAGAGATAAGACAGATAAAGCAATCAGAGATGTAGCAGATAAGCAGTAAGAATGTGGGTCTGCTTATACACCTTTGCATACCACTGTGAAGTTGTTATTCATGAAAAATTAAGTGAAAAAGAGACTTCTACTCCACAGGGATGCTAGTTTTGGACAAATTAAAGCCTGATGGCAAAGTATTTTCTTCAGATTGACACTTCTTGCTTTAAAAGAACTGGATGAGGCCAAATCAGCAAATATGTCTACTCTGCAGAGGCTAGGTCACTCACTGAATGATGATTTATTTTAATACAGTTATTAAGGAAGATAATATATATAAAAGAAGCAATGCCTACTCAAGCTGTGCTATGAATTGCACATTATTCTTTAAGTCTTTTTAGTTTTCTTTATGCTATTCTGATTCAAAAAAATGTCTTTCAGAAACGAACTACACTTCTAGCAATAAGGAGATGCAGGTGGTCTAATCAGGCATCTTAGACTACCTAGGTTACTGCAAACTCCCTCTGTAATTATCAAAGAAAAATATGTCACTGCAACTAATATTCCTCTTATTCTAAGAGATATTTTTGACCTTACAGATGCAGTCTAAATGTACCTTTCCTTTGATACTGAATGTAAGGAGGGAGATCAACAAGGTTAGACTTGGAATGAAATACATGGTACCCATTTAGTACACTATCAAAGCTCAAGTTCAGTTTCACCTGCCAGACATAACTTAACACCACATTAGGTGCAAATCTCCTGTTGTTAAAGGGTGTTGAGGACCTAAGAGTGATTTTTGAGTCCTGTTTGGGTTGAACTACACTCTTGACATGCATCTCCCTTTCTAGTTCTCCTAGCAATAGACAACACAGTGTGACCAGATTCCTACCCTAGCACTTAAATTAGAAAAACAAAAGCTTGAGAAACACAGGCCTGAGTGTTTATGAAAAATACCTGTTCTTCCCCTCATCAAACCAGATGCAGAAGATTCTAAGAATTGCTCCATATTTGAGCACACAGCCAAGTGTGTACTGAGCCTCAGTAAGTCTGAAGACTTAGTGCTTCAATCACTCCTAACAATGGGGTTTGTTCTCCTATGGTGGGGATTGACTGACCTATGTGTGTACTTTTATATTTGCATTTAATAGAGTATAAGAAAAGATTTTTTTTCCTCTGTTCAAAATTGCTGCTGCAAAATACAAAGACAAGGAAGGAAAGCTGGCAAAGTAGTGGTTATCCTTACCTGGCATTTGATTTTAAGGAGTATAGCAGTAATTTCAGGACAGAAGAGTATCCATTGTCCTTCCCTTAGAGTGCTGTGTGACGCCAAGCAGCCACTGTCTGAGCACCACATCCCCACTAGCATTGGCTCTGCTATCTCCCAACAAGCACATCCATTCCAACTGCAGTTATTATGGAGCCGTGTGATTTAATAATGGCATGCTCCAAGTTACCACCTCATGCACAAAGGGTTTTGGTTATTTCTAGCTTCTGAGGAGCAGTTGTTTCTCTGGGCATTTTGCTTAGTGCTTCCCTGCAACTTCAGGAAAGACTCTTCACCACTTGAGCTGTAATAAATGTGAGTACCTTCAGTTCATTAATATTATAAATGATATGCCTCTGCATTCGTTATTAGTTATTTTAAACAGATTGCTTCACTATACACAGTGAAGAAATATGTTTGATTTGTTTGATACTTGTTCATTTCATTGACATACCAAAGTACAGACATAAGTGTCACTGACCAGAAGTACCGATTATTTTCCCAACAAGTTTGGCCTCCTTCTATCTTATACTTTAACTCTGCTTAAAGTTGTTTTTTTTTCTCCCCATGTAACTTTTAAATTTCTTAAGCTGTTCTAACAAAAGTAGAATTTAAAATGAAACCACACAAAATTCTTCACATGAAAAAATAAATAATTAAAAATTGGGATAATTAAATGTTACTTACAACATAGCTGTATTCATGTAGCGTGCCAGTATGGAAGAAAACTTGTTCTGCTGTTTCTGTGTCTACTTTTAGATCTGTAGGAACCTGTCAACTGCTGCAGGACCCATGAAGGCAGCTATAAAACACTGTCCCTTTCAGTCTATATTTAGAGTTAAGTTTGGCAGAGTATAGTGACTTCACAATGCTGATCTGTTTAAAATGAAAGCAGCTCATATACAGGTCTTTTTTTATTATATGGTGATCATGACAATATGCTATCAAGGAGAATGAGAACTCTTGTTACTGATCAGTATTTCATAACCTTGTAGTTTATGATGCCTTTTTAAATCTCACTTGCTATACAAAAGAGTCATATCTACAACACTGTACCAATGAGTAACCAGTCTGCTATGCAGAAAAGTCCTATCTACAGCATTGCAGTCATGAGTACTTTAAAGGCATAGACTAGAAAAAACAGGGTGTTTTCCTCCTTCTCCCACACTCCTTATAAAGTCAAGTGGGACAGTATTATGAGATAGACTACTTTGTATGGCATCCTTAGTTGTTTAAAAAATAAATTCTGCTGTACTCTGAGTACTAGAAATTGCTTCTTTACAGACTGTTTTTTCCGCTTGCTGACACAACGCAGTGTTACAGCACACTGTAGTGACAGGCAGCTGACACTTACACAAAGACACCACAGCTTCTAACAACAAATCCTTTCTGTAGCTGTTCTACAAATCTAAAATTTCAAATACCTTTATATTTTTTTCTCTTTCAGGAGCCAACAGACAATACACCCTCCAACTCATAGATCCCTCTCAAGCTGACGAGCTCTGCAGCTGCCCAGTCTGAATAACCTGGACAGTAAAGCAGATAGAACAGGCTTGCTCACTTTCTCCAGGAGTCTCCAGTAAGTCCTCGCTCCAAGGGATGTGTGTCATGGAGGCAGGGAATTAATGTGGCCGAGTCAGGAATTATAAAAATAGAATTATTTTATTTTCCTGGAATCCTGCCCCCAAACTATATACAGAACTAGTTAGGTTTATTTAAAGATTCAGATCGATAGGGAATTTCTTCAAAAAGGATATTATAGATAAATTTAGATTTAGGAAGTCAGAAAATGGAAAAGGCTAAGCTATAGACACAGCTTTACCCCACTATCAATAAGGCTGAGCAGAAGATTAAGGGAGCAGCAGTTTTTACTCACGGAGGTGAGATAAGTATTCGACAGTGATCCCTTGCTGGATTCCTCTGCGGAAGCAGGCTTCTGACGCTACAGGCAATATCCAGTAGTGTATGTCCACATGGCAGAATGCCAAGGTGAGTGGCAGAGCTGCCAAACTCTGAAATGTCTCGACCACTTCTTCCACGAGTGGGATGATTGTGGAATGATGCTGCCTCAGCAGTGGCAGAGGAGAGCCAAACTATTAGCATCTTCCCAGCTCAGAAGGCAGACAGGAAGTCATCTGCTGATATGATCCAAGAGTGGCCAGTCCAGGTGTCGCCAACAGCACTCTCAAAGGACCCCAGGGTTTGCCAAGCCTGCAAGTTTGCACAGAACGGTGCAAAAGTGGGGAGAACTGTCCAAAAAGCAGGCATGGGGTAAAACTGAGAGACATACAAAAAGGTAGGAGCCCTCCAAAAGCAGAGATGGTCACAGTCATGGCAGAAACCTGTCCTGTCAGGCACTCTGTCAGTACTTTCAAGGTGAGAATCTTTCAAGACAGGAACCTTTTTGCCTTCTCTCTTGCTCTATCATTTTTTAGACCAAGTGTCCATTTACCATTTTATACTGGGTGTGAAAGCACAGCCAACCACCAGCACAGGCTTCCACACGGGTCAGTACATGTGCAGAAAGGTGCCTTTTGCTGTTCCCCTTCAAGCCTGCAGGGTTGGGGTGGGGGAGCAGTTTTCACATCTCCTCACATTCAAACCTGCAGTCAGGGAGAAGAAAGGAATTTGGGGTACCCTGGGACAATGTGTAAACCAGAAAAAAAAAAACAAAAAAAAAACCAGCTCACTCCCACCCCTGAGACTCACAGTGCCATCCTCATTGCAAGACAAGTACCCAAGCCCCTCCAATTCCAAGCTCAAAGGTCTGTGAATCCATCAGATCTCTAGAAACTGGCAAAACAACCCACCTCCCCTCAAACTTCCTTGGAATTGGAAGCCATATTGGTCTCTGTAGGTGCCAGCTACACTGTTATGGGGGAAGTGCAACAACATGCTTGGCCACCTGCCAAGATGTGCTGTAGAAAGCAATTTTGCAAAATACGGACAGGAATGGAAGCTAACAATTGCTACTTTACACTAGCAAAGTGTGTCAGAGGTGACCACCCAGAAGCACTGAAGACCAGCAGGCTTGTGGGAAGAGCATAGCTCAATTGGGGCATAGTTTGAGGCTGGGCAAACACCCATGGACAGCTTTATCTAGCTCAAGGTTCAGTGGCTTGCTCTCCATGTGTACAACAAACAAGAATGCATCAATAGTAGAAATTTTAGTTGAAGGCTTTGATATAGTTTAATCAGTTCCCTATGCTAAAGAAGTTCTAATAAATTGTTCTCAAATACTACACGAAAGTAGAAGATAAAAATAATTGGTAAGTACAGATTTTTTGGAATAGGTTCTGCTATGATGTGAAACTAAAAAAAGCTCAAAAACTTATCAGAGCAAGCAGTAGCTTCCAGGGTGTGGGATGTTTTGAGTGCAGGTTTACTTCCTCTGCTGATAACAGGACTTAGTTTTAAGAATGTTTATTCTCAAGCACATTTATTCATAGGTCTTCCAGTTCAGAAGCTCTAGCTTTTTTTTTTAAAGTGTCTTTATTACATTAACACCCCATCCCTAACTCCCCCAAAGAAAGACAGTTCTGTTACCGTCTCATTTCAGTACTCTTAAGAGACAAACTGAGGGGAGTAGCTTTCGACGTGATGAAAACAGAGTAGCTGGGACAGCTCCTGCAAGATAAGGAACAGGGTGTTTTGCAGTACCAGAACTAGAAAACATTTGCCCATTTCAGAGCTGATAACCAAATGGTAGGCTGTTGTGCTGACTATCGGTAAATAAAATATATCTTTCAAACACAGCAGAGCAGTTTCAGGTAACATCTGCTACAGCAGAGATTAACCCAGCCACAGGCCTGCATGATCAAATAAAACATCTGTTTATATCTTTGGGTTTCGCTAGGATTCCAGGTTTTCATTCATGTAGTAATGACTTTCACACAAAAAAAAGAGCAGTGAAAAACACCTTTATTCCAGAAATTAAACATCCAATTTCAGAACATGAGAGCATTATTTGTATTTAGCATTGAGGTGAGTGTTTGTCATTCATTATTTCACTGTAAATAAAGGGAAGTGAATTTCATAGTCCACTTCAGAATAAAGTTGTGCTATATAAAAAGTTTTTGTCTATCTGCCATTGAAGAGTATTAAAAGTTATTAAAATAACTTCACACAAACAAGTGTGTTTTCGTATTAACAAATTCTTACCAAAACACTGGGTCAATGAATTCATTAATCTTTATAATGAAGTAAGGAATCCAATCTGACACACAGCATTTGACTACAGTTACCCACTCCGTTTAACAGTTCAGTTACAATAAATATATCCACCTTTGGAGCAAGCTGTATCTAATGCAAGTGTTATAATGTATCCCTGCACCAAACCTTACATTAATCTATATACAATCTATATGCAACTAAACATCAACATGCATTATATTTACAGACTACTTCATTTAAAGGTTACAAATCTATTTTGAAAACTGAACCCCATGAAAAAGAAGATCTAGAAAAATTCCCCCACATCTGCTCTTTTATCACGGCATTTACTTCTAGCCTTTGTCCGAGCCTTGAATGCTGCAGAGTTGTACAAGTGCTACAAAATAAAAGGAAAAAAAAATTAATCATGTATGCTCAAAGGCTTGTGTTCTTCAAAAAAAAAAAAAACCAACAAAAACACAAACAGTAAATGTATTTATTATTATTTAAAGTGAAATAGCAGGTCTTCTGAAATACAGTATAGTATCTTTGGACAAAAGTATGATTCATACACACATCCCCCCACACTTAAAACTTCAACTGTACATGAAGACTGAGCTAGAAGCAATTCTGGAAGCCAATCACCTTTGTCATACAGACACAATATAGGTTATGTTTGCTCCTCTGGATTAAACTTGTTAGCACCATTTCAAAACTGTTCATACATGTGATGTGTACATTCACAATCAACAGAACAAAGTCACTCTCCTAGTGCCCATTTCATATTGGGGTTTGAGATAATCATGAAGACTTTATTTTTCTATTGTTTTCTAGATCTCTACCCAAAGCCCTAGAATACCACAAGTGGCCAAGTTTCCCCACAAATGGAGCATAAATCTGACACCAATCAGCAACCAAGTCAACCTCCAGATACCCCCAGGAAAAAAGCAGTAGCAGGTATGCCCAGTGGAAAAACCTAAAGAGCTCCAAGACACATGTGATCAAAGTTTGGTTTCACTTAGGACAATATGGGGCACTGTTAGAACTTAAGTGCCAAGTTTAAAGGTGACAGCTTTTAAGGTGTATGTTTCAAATACCATATAATTCAAGAGAAATTCATTGGCATGTGAAGAAAATACATTGAGATATAATAACCTACCCTTTCAAAACGAGAGATCTTCATTGTTTTAAGAGTTGCAGCATCTAGCATTACTGGTGGACCAAGCTCAAAGACATTCCGAAGAAAGTCATTTGACTATAAACAAGAAACACATCAAACAATCAGCTTCTCCCCCACTTAAAGTCTTCAAACATAACTACTGTTAAATGTTGAGTATTGTATTGGGAAATGGCAGCAATCTGACAGAAATCTTAGTATTTTTTTGCAGTTACACCAGGGGACATTTCTTTTCATCAGAATAAGGTCAAAAACTAAAAACTGCCCTGTAGTGAAGACAAAGACAGCTCCTCCTGCCCCTTTATGTTGTCCCAGCAAATTAGACATGGTTTTGTTATGTATGTAATTTTAGGCAGCTAGACACAGATCTGGAGTTTCACAACATACCAATTTTAAACCAGAAAGCTAGTATTTGAAAAAGCTGCTACATGCCTGGGCTCCCACAGTCACAAAAATGCCATTGACACTGGGCTGAAAATTTTGACCCCACGATTATCAAAGACATGTAGGAGCATATACTTTTAAACTGGAGTTCCTGCTTCTGCTATGTAAACAGACGACTAGCAAACAAGCAGTTCCTAGAAGAGAGATAAGGGCTTATTCCCTCCTCTCTGGAATGCTGTCATCATTGGGCTGCCACCTATGATCATTAGTTTTGACTAAAAATTAGCATTCCTTTTTACAGGCTTGCACAGGAAGGGTGGAGGCACGCAGCTTTATAATAGCCTGACAACTACACTACTCTCCTGAAAGGCAGCATACGGATTCAAGAAAAATCCTGAAGCTAAGATGATATTCAGTTTGAATCTCTTGAAGTCTTTTAATTGCTGACCCAGCACACCCAGACTGCTGTAGTTCACATTCTAAGTGCAAACACTCCAAATGCAAAGCTCATCATTTCACCAAATCCAGCTCATACATTTGTAATTCAGAATGAATTACAAGAGAAGTCTGATGGGGCTCAACAGTCTGAGCATATATCAAACATCAGCTCACCTGCAAGTGATATTGCATCCCCGACCCCAGAATCTCCTTGAAGGTATCGTAAGTTTGTTTTTTAACCCAGCAGTCAATATACATGCGCTCTGGTCCAAACTTGACCATCTCTGTAGGAAAATCACGCTCCTATCCAAAATTAAACAACATATAATTAAACAGTCTTTCATATTACGAACTGTATATCTCTCAATGTATTTCTTCCATATGTGCATCAGTTTAAAACGTGGGGCTGATATTCCTCAAGACAGAAGGCATTTTAAAAACCACTCAACTTTCATGTTTAAAAATACAAAGAATTTGACTTTTCTGGATAAAACAATTCTGTCTGCAAGTACTTGTAAGTCTGTTTGTAAGCCTCCTTTAGACCCTACTTTTCATGTGCAGTGAGCTACACTGGTGACAGTGGAACATAACAAGTACTGAGTAACTCTATTCTTCTACAGGCAGAAATCTCAAATAACTTCAAAACCTTCCTCTCAGCTTCTTGAAACGTTTAAACATTCTGAATGCCAACTAATATTTAGCTGGTCTTACCCATACAGGTATGTAAAAAATAATTACCTGACCAGTGAAAACATCTAGTGTGATGGATATAACAAATAATCCCTTACAGTAATACAAGTTTTACATTTGTCTTAGAGGCTTTACTCAAAAGTTATGTCACTAATGAAATAAATTTTTCAAGAATTATACTTTGTGTATTGTTCTCTTCATCTAGATATGGAAACTAAGAAAATTACCACACAATCAGGACAAGTTCAAACACACACTTCTTAGGCCCCTTGCAGAGGTGCCATCTGAAAATGTGTCTTACCACTAAATTGCTTTTTTATTATGCACAGCTGTTCAATACATTATTTTACAATAAATCTTTCTGCAGAATTCAGGACACTAATTTGGATGTCCTAAAAAGTTTTCTATGAAAACAATTTGCTTGTAGTATGAAATAAAAAATTATTTAGGAACTGCAGTGCAATGTTTTAGCTTTCATAAAAGAAAAAAATACTCTTGAATATGAAGATAGTTTTGGAGCAAAACAGACAAAGCTTGACTTGCCTTGTTCTGCATTCCTAAACAAGTAGCTGCATTTTGCGTAAGGGATCAGAGTTTGAAATCTCATTTAAAATAGTATTTTCCTGTTGCTTTCACTGAAACAGTAATTCTATCTAATGATAAAACCATTTCAGTAAAAATCGCACACTACCTAGTTAAAACCCAGACATTCAAAGTAAGACAAAAGAATCACCTCAACAGCTCGTAGAACATCTCTGAAAACAGATCGCTGCTTTCTTTTATCTACTTTGGCTCGGTGCTTGTTTCCATCAGTGGCCAGAGCTCGTAGTTTCTCTGTTAAAAGCTCCATATCTTCATAAAAGAAATCCTGTCCAAACAAAAGGGTAGGGTTTTTTTAAGCTTCTGGCCCCAAAGATCTTTTCCTGTAAACAACAAAATGGATCTCTCCAAATTCTGGACACGCAGACCTCTACAACATATTACTTTGTTATTTAAAGAGATAGAGAAGGCACTAGCTTCCTGTAGCTACATATGCCCCATTTATAGTACTAAGTACAAAGGCAGAGAAACCAGTTCACGCAAGCAGGACACCATTAAACTGTTCTGTTAGTCCAAAGCCACACTGAACAGTGCAGCTCCTTCAGTGTGTGTATGTACCTGTCAGTCTGTCCTGCTCCATAACTCCAAGGGACTTAAACTGCCTGTAACTGATCTGCTGAACCTGGCTGCCACTCTTGTTAAAATGAGGGCACTTACAGGTTATTAGCACAGAAGTAATGTTTGCTAGAAATTCATTTTGAGACATCATTAGACAGTACAGAAGACTTTGTCATAATTCTTGTAGGAGGTGGAAAATTAGAAAGCAGAGTTTTAAAAATGCTTAACAGAACACTCCAGTAAAGTTAAATGAATAATTGTTTAGTGAGAAGTACTTTCTCTCCTTTGCTTACTAACTCATCGGTAGTTTACCTGGATTAGTAAGAGTGTATGTGAACTTATGTAAAAAACAAAGGCAGCTTGTGTTCCTTGTATGAGGGTGGGGGGGTGGGCTGGTTGGCTGTTTTGGAGTTTTTTTTAATCTGAATGCTTCACCATGTCCACTGACTAGGCTGAGTTTACAGCTTTTTGAAAGAAACCGGTCAAAGGCAAAACACAATAATCATTTTTAATCTGTGCTGACTGTTAAGCATTCAAAAAGAATACTCTTGTCATGATTAAAGGGGCTTTTTCTCAACAGGTCAGAAGATGATTTTAGATAATGTCTCATTTGTCAACACATTTTAAGATTTTAGTTACTTGCAGTCAGTTTGACCAAATAAAGAATCGAGTTCTAGAGTTTTTTGCCTTTTCCTTTCAAAGTTGGTTTCTGTAGCCAAGAGACTCAAATCCCTACTGTGTGCAATTATACAGAAGTCTCAGCACATAGTTTCAGATTATGCATATCAGTGTGTTGTGTATCCTGGCTCAATTGGAGTTATCCTTTCACTTTGGACAGTGTGTTCTGGCAAAGCACAGCAGCCTTGATCAAGCTAGGAGCCATCCAAGCAGCTCTCCCAAACTGTGCCATGGGCAAGTGGAGACTGTTCCCTTCAGTGCTGTCAAGAAAACAGTTGAGAAATTAATACGGTATACTGAAGAATCCAAAGGCAAGTTTAGCTGTATATGAGGCAATACAAGAAGCTTGCACCTAATGCAATTCAAAACCAAGCTACAAGAAACCTTACCAAATGTAGCAACACTGGTATCTGTGCAAAATTCATGCAGATGTTTTCAAAGTTTCCTCCCTAAAATTAACACTAGCCCCCACCTGACTGAAGTCACAAATGCTGCATCAGGCAATACTAATTATTCTTATCAAAGCACCCAAGTAAGCCTATTGAAAAGCATAATAAAGTCAGCACGGTTGCTAGTGAACAATAGATATTGAGCTGCGAGAACAGAATTGTGCAGGTTATGAATCACTGCAGCTTGTCTATGCAAGTATCTAAGAAATGTTCCCACTAGTCAACAATAGTAGGTTTTTTAAGCTAGTGTTAGATTTAGATTTTAAAGCTTACATACCACTTCTTAGTTGCTTTTCAGTACAGTTTCATGTCTTTTGTTATATTGGTCCTGTTTTGCACTATAGAAATTAATGTAAAAATGGTAACTCAATTCCTTTACTCCTGTACCCACTTGGATCAGGACAAACTCACTACAAAGAACATGACTCAATGAATTATCTGCCACAGTTGAGATTGGGGGTGCTATACAACACGGGTTAAATCATTTGTGTTGTCACTATCCCAATGCAGAAAATTCAGCTGCTGACATCCACTTACAGCATCGGTTTCACGTGCCAGTTCAAACAGAAGTGCTAGTGTTTCTCCAGCAGCTATCCTCATGCTGAGATCATCACAAGACAGCAGACTTGGAAGTTTATGCAAGTGCCTAAGGAATAAGTCAAAATACATTTAAGATGTAATTTTGTTGACACTGCTTCATTGCATATAAAGACACTCATTACAGATTTTATTTTCCAAATAAGATACCCACATTTCAATTTTCTTCTTCACTTCATTCATTGGACAAATGGTCAACAACAGTGTCCATGCTAAGAGAGCACTGATGTGAAGCACAGTATTATGAGTACTTGATATACCATTAGTATCTCTGTCTCTCTGATAGGCCTTTGTGAAGATGTTTTCCAGGCATTCCATAGTAGAGTACAGTTCCTGAACAAGGGAAAAAGATCATGGAATTTGCTTAAGAGTCACACTTTTATACTGCCAATGCAATTTTTAAGAAACAGTATTATTTATCCTCACCGTAATGTCATCAGTGACAATGAAACAGCAAATCCCTAAGCAGGTTGCACACTAAATGAAAAAGAGAGGAGAGTTAGTATTTGACACTAATGTTACTGTTGACCAAAGATTCAGACTTTGACCTCTGAAGTTCAGCATCTGGAGTAATGGAAACTTAAGTAAAGTGCAATTCTTCAATGCTACGTAATTCACCTATTTTATAAAATCTCTCAGTTCCCCTCTCAGAATGACTTTCAACATATGCTACTCAAGCCTTAAGTCCACACGATGTACTACTTAATATAACTTACAAGGCTCCTCCAAAAAGCTACATGTAGCACTCCTTTCCCTTCAAATACTTTAAATCCCACTATGTTTTGCTACCAGACATTACATTGACTAACAGTAATGGGCATATGATATTTATCCACAATTGTGGGAACTGTTTTCCCCCTTCTGCACGCTACTACAATTAGATACCACGAAAACACCGGATTTAACAGCCTTTCTTGGCACTTTCCAACTTCTACTGCAAGGCCCTACATCTTCTATCCCACATATTCTACTTGGTCTCTTCTAAAGAGTGAGAAAAATATCTTTAAAAATTGTATTTGCACTAGCCACACAGACGTGAAAACTAAAAGCTTTTGTTTGTAGAAATAACTGCTGAACTACGTCCTCTTCCAGCTGACTGTATATATTGTAACTCACCTTTAGTACAATAGAACCAGTCAGCTATATAATGATATGGCAAGTTGGAGAATTCTAGCTAAAACTCTGATGTTAAAATAACAAACTCTTGGCAAGAGGTTTACACTGTCTCCAGACAGTATTTCAAGTTTACTCCTGATGTACAGATGAGATGACTGAGTAAACACTTTTGGTAGCATGAATGTATCAAGTACATATTTTGTATCTGCTGTATGCAATTTTATCACATACAAATATATCTGAAAAACTAGCGTTCCTCTGCTGTTGAAGAAGCTAAAATTAGTACAGGAAAGACGCATCAGTCTGTGGGAAAACTTCTCATTTTGTCCTATAGGACTTAATATCAGCCCTAAGAACTGCAGTAAGACAACAACATATTGAGTTAAGACACTTCATGATGGAGTACTTGATGAAATAGCTCCTCAATGAAGTTTCTAGGTTGAAGGAGAGAATCATGTCCAACCTTTAGGTGGAATGTTTTAATCAAGTGTAAACTGCTATGCGTCATTTGGAGCATACATCAGTGTTACGAGTTTACACCAGTGCAGTAAACGTTAGTTCTGGATTACACAACAGTGAGCTGGTTAAAAAAATGTCCTTCGATCCTGCCTGGCAAATAAACTTTTTATACTTACAGCCTGTCTGGCTTGGATACTGGCTGTTCCATCACAGATAATCTTCTTCAGAACTGGACCAAGGGTCTTAAAAATCTCTTCACTTTCAATTCCTGACCCCATCTGCACACACAGAAGACATGCCAGTCCAGCAGCTGCACACTGTTCGTCGCTCTTACCTAGAGATTAACATGCTGTGATGAGTAATCGCCTGGTGTATTGCTCCAGTCCAAAAACTTGCAAGTTGAAATTCAGAGGTCAAAAGGACAGCACATAATTTCAGTGAATTTTCTATGTCAGTTAAAAAGTAACATTGAAATTAAAAAAAGGAATGCTGTTAACATACCTAAATAAAGCACTCTATAAAGCACTAGAAGCCTCAGTCTTAATTCCTTTTAAACAATAAGCTATTTCACAGGGGTTACTGCCTTCCAAAAGTAAGCATGTTAATTACCTTTCTTTATGCAGCGTTCAATGCTATCTGTTAGTGTCATTCTTCTTTCCATGATAAACTCATATAGAATTTTAGAAGAAAAAGCACTTTTCAGACTTTCAAGAGCTGCCTGTCTTGTCTTTGCACTGTTAGAAGACAGAAGGAAGATCTGAAATCAGCACACATAACTTAAAGCTTAGCCTTTGCTTATATTTGTGCTCAATAGAAGAGTAACCCACAGCAGGCTCATGAAGTATGAAATGTTATAAATTGTCTCCTTCCTCAAGGACAGAGAAACTTAAGTTAGCTGTAGAGTTCACAATAGGGAATCAAGCTAGAAATAAAGTCACTCTACTTTAAGCTATTAGGGAAGGAAAATCTGACTTCCACTTATCCAAAACCTTGGTGGGGAGAAAAAGGTCTTTTCAGATCCAGAAGCAAAACATTAATTGCAATCTCAGACAGCATAAAAAAACACATTTGACCCATGTTTCTCTTATTATATCAGAAGAAAACAGAAAGCAACGGATGAATGCATTTGTTCAAAGCATACTATACCTCTTGTCCAATGTAAGATCAATAAATCCCTTCAATTTGTATTCCAAGTCTTCTTGAGTAGCTTCTTCATCAACTTCAGGCCCTAATCCAAAGGAAATTATTTAAGTCCTACTGATATACACTTTATTAGCAGACACAGTAACATCCAATGCAGCATATTTAATTCTAATAAGAAGTTCAATATAGAAAATCTCGATAGAACTGTTCTGTATTACAGCAACAAAATAGTGTTAAGTCTGCTACACCAAACATCCCCTTAAAATACTTTCATAAAAATGGATCTATTGATACATCTATGCTATTTCTATACCTGCTTCTTAAACATTCCAACAAGTGCAAGAAATAACCAGGTCTTTTATAGATTTGCTACAACTGACACCCATTAAACAATCCTGTCAGCAACACATTTTCATCCAGTTCATTTATGTGGGCCCCTGGAGAACAGCAGGATATTCTGTTGATTCAGTGTTTTAGTAGTCTGTGCTATCTGGCATCACTTCAGATGCCTCTGCAACAGCAGCTCAGTTAAGTGAAGCAAGTATTCACAGGGGAGGTTTCATGCTTTATTGCCCTGTAGCACACTTCCGGGTCCCCTTTCACCAACAAAATGACATTAGAGCCCAGATGGAAGCAGAGACAAAATACAAATCTAGTTCAAAACAGGCAAGTGTGACTCTTCCCATTCCAAACTCTTCTGCAGCTCCTACCACCTCAACTATATATTACGAAAATTAATGCCTTACAATGCACCTTGAAATCTTCTCCATAAGTCAGCATATTTTAATAGAAAGAAGTCTAAATAGTTTCATGGGAGGCTTATGAAATCTGAGATAAATCCCTAACAAAACAACACCCACTAGATTAACGATCACAGTGTTTATCAGAATGTCATGATTTTACCACTGCTACTTGCATTCTAGTACTTAAAACTGCTATAAGAAGCCAGATTTTATATTTTTAAAAAGATGAATAGAAGTGAAAGAACATACCATCCTCAGTGAAGCTAGCAGGATCACTGAAGCCACTGCAGTGGCTCATAGTTTCAATTGAAGCATCTTCATCACTAAAAGGCTGCACATTTCTGGGCTGACCACCTTAAGGAAAAATGAATACAATCATTTGGTCATTTTTCATATTTAAAAGATCTGAGCATCAAAAGTAAAATTCAACCCTTCCAGGAGATTCTCCCTCCCTGCTCCAGATACAGAAAGTACATTTCCTTCCTCTACTCAATTCCATTACTTCCACCTGTTTTAAAGACTCAGTTGGCTTTGTTCTGAAAGATTGCCTGTGAACTGTAAGAAAGAGGTAATTCAGTTTTCAAATCATGGGTAGAATTCCTAAGTCTAGGTTTAAGATCTCTCTACAATCAACCTCAAGTTAATGGAATTTCCTGTGACTGTACTCTAAGAATACTTCTGCATCCATTTCACTGTTGGGATGGGCTATCTAAAAACACCTGCCATGTAATCTTTATTTTTAAGTTTTAGGAACTTCGAGCCAGGGTAAGTTATACATTTAAACAAACATACTTTACCAATTCAATGCAGGATTTGTGGGATTAAGTGTAGTATGTGCAGCACCAGCAGAGTCCAGCTCTGTTTTAATACTGAATTACAAATACAGGCCAGAACATCAAATGTTTCAACAGGGGAAAAAAGTTGTCCCTCTCAGGATCAAAAAGGCTTCAGTTCACTAACTTCTATCTTTTTTGAGAAAGCTGTATTATTTTCACCAGCACTTCTCAATTTTTCATACCTGCATCTTATTATTACAGCATTAACAGTTTGAAGACTCTGACCTGATAATACTTAATTTCTATCATTGTCCTTAACATGCATCTACTAAAAAACGCTGTTATTTCTCTAGCAGTTCCCAAATATTAGAGAATTCAGAATCCTGGGGTTTTGGGGTACAACTGACTGTAAATTATTTAAGAAAGCAGCACGTGGTGCTTGCCTGTATCAAGACACTCAAAATGCATTTATTTTATCTAGACAGCATCAACCTTGAGTTGATGACTAGCTTAAGACTATCCAATAAAGTTAAATTCACACTTCAGACAGTTTGAAACTTTTAACTGAAAGCCATCTACTCGTATTAATTACCACAATCCTTGACAAACATTAACCAACGCACAAACCAGGAAACTTAGAGGCTCAGAGCCCTGGCATAGCCACCTTGCTTCTAGTGACGTCAAGCAGGGAACTAGCAAGAATGATTGCCAGTCCTTCACAAACTATACTAAAAGCGGTTGCGATAAGCCTCAGTGAATTGGTCACTTGTTGAACATTTGATACTAGAGAGGAGCCTGTGCCCCCAGCTATAGTAGCCCAAAGTTAAATTTCTCTCACTCCACAATATTTCAATTCTCCTAGACATCAACACCTCAACCACACATATACTGGAGACGTATGAAAACTTTATCTTTCAATATCATCTTTTAGGCTAAGAAGGCTATTTTTTAACGACACTGCAGCTTTTCAGAGCACAGTGTGGTGACATACCGCCACGGCAGCCACCATAGTCACCGGAGTGACAGCAGCAGCCGTCTCCCCCGCCCCGGAAGGGCCCACGCCGGCGGCGGTGCGGCAGGATGGACACCGGACCTTCTGCATACCGGGGGTGCCCCCCAACAGCCCACAAGCCCGGCCTCCCATCCTCCCTGGGGCCAGACGGGCGGCACCGGCGACCGACAGTCGGGAACCCTCCGGCGGGCCGACACTGGCCGCTGCCCTTAGGGCGCTATCGCCGCCAGCAGCGCCAGGCACGGCCTCCGCCCGCGCCCCTGGGCGCATGCGCGCAAGCGGCGTGAGGTGGCGGTTTCGGGGCCGGCTCCAGGCAGGCCAGTGGGGCCCCTCGGCCACTGCCCAGCTCCAGCTCGCCCAGCAGGGCATTCCGCAGCCGCGTCTGTCCATCCCACCCCTTTTACACTAGCCCCACAGGGAGTCAGGGCGCAGGTGGACAAGGCGACCCGGCTGGCCGCGGCCTCTCCCGCCGGGTAGGGCAGATCTCTGCGGCGGCCCAGGCGGCCATACAGAACGTCGAGAGGAACTCCGCGCCCCTCAAGGCTGTCTGATCCGAGCCCCAGCCCGTCGTCTGACCGCACTCACCGGTTCCGCGCTGGTGGTTGCTCCCCCGCTTCTTAGGCTTGGGCATGGTCGCAGCGGCGCTGGGCTCGCCTCCCGCGGCCCCTCTCTGGGTCTCGGTCTTTCTGCTCCCCCCCGCCCGGGAATCAGCGACAATCAGCCGATAGAAGAGCAGGATGGCTTTTTACTCCAACGCCTCTGCGAGGCCGACTTCCCGGTCCGGGGCAGCGGAGGTGATTGGCGAAAGCAGGCAGAGGACGAACAGGCGGCAAAGGCAGAAATCCCCGTGAAGGCCCGTAAGCGGAGTCGATGCATCTTTCTCCTCTCAGACACCTGGGGCTAAAGGCGCAGAGGGGGCGCCGGGGCCGCCTTTATAGCCTGCTGAGCTGCGGGGGCGGGGCTACGAGACGTGTCGTTCCCGCGACCAATGATCGGAGGTTGCGACAGCAAGCAGATGACTCAGTCGCGTGAGCCGGTAATGTGGCCGCGCTGCTGCCCAGTGGCGGGGCCGGGACGTCATCGCCGTTTCGCGCGCCGCACCGAGGTGATCGCTGGGAGCGGCAGGTTTGGCTGCCAGCCTGGGAGCGGGAGGAGGAGGCAGGCGGCGGCCCTGACCCCGACCGACTCGTGGGCTCCGGCCCGCGGCCTTAGGTTGCCGCTGGTGGGGCTGGCAGTAACAGCCGGAACGCACACCGTGCGCGATGCCTCTACGAGTTCGCCGCGAGGTCGATCACGGGGCAAAGGGCTGGTGCGTTAGCGAACTGGCTGTTCCTCTGCCCCGACGCTTCTCATCGGCGGGCCCTCCTCAGGGAGCTGGAAAATGCCGCACTGCTGGCGCGGCGGGCTGGGGCGGGCCTCGCTGAGCCGGGCGGCGTGCAAGCGGCAGAGCGCCCAGTCCGTGCAGAGGTGCGCTCCGACTAGAGACGGCCACAGCGGCTCTGGCGGGTGGGAACGGAGGCTGATGGCGCCGCACAGGGGACATCTGAGGCGGTGGAAACCCCGGGCAGCCCGTGCGGCCAGACAAAGGAGTGCGGAGCTTGTGCCGTGTTTCGCAGTGGTAGTGGAGAGCGTTAGCTCGGTTTTGTCACGTGAGGTGCACGCGCGGCTGGTGGGAAAAATGCCGGAGGGGCTGGGCCGTGTGCCTCCTTTGAAAGCACGGCCGAGAGGCGTCCTGCAGCTACAGCGAATGCCTTCATGGAAGGAAGTGGGCTTTGTTGTCACATTTTTGTCAATCGTATCTCTTGATATAGAGATCTGAACTTTATGTTTGTTTTTGTTGTTTGCTTGGTTTTTTTTAATGAAAGACAATTTTGCAGAACGTGATGAAAAGCTACTTAAAACACATTGTAATTCCTTTGTATACAAAATGTATTTACATTGATTTCCAGAAATGTAAACTTGTGTGACAATTCCACATGAATGATACATGAAAAATAAAGGAAATGGAGTTTAGTACCTCATTTGTCCATGTTGAGTGAGGAAATGCTAGTAGTGTCTCTAGAAAGTTGTATTTGTCAATTGTGATGTTACCTTTGGGCCCTGGTAGAGCCCGGTACTTTGTATTGCTGTGCAATGCAAGCCGCCTGGTGAACAATTCCTTGGGTATGGGAGAATCACATTTCTGGAAAGGTCTGGTCAGTTCTTTCAGCATCCTGCTTAAGAAGCGCAGGAAAGAGACAAAAATCAGCATGTAGCTGAATGTGTACAAGACAACCTAAGTATCTCAGAGGGACCAGGGGTTTTGCTCTAGCATGAAATGATAGAGCAAAGAACAGTCTTCCAGCTAAGAAGATGGAGGACCTGCAATACTGAAGGCATAACTGTACCACTGAGTACACAAGGCTTAATATTAGGAAAAGAAAGCAGTGCTGGATAAGGTAGAACACCTAATGGCAGCTGAGCAAGGCAGAAGTAGTTGAGATGCAAGATGCCAATACCATTTTACTGAGGTTAGCCATGTCTGACAAATTCTGTGTGCTGGCCATCTTAATGTATAAATTGATCTTGGAAGTGCAGACTGGCTGGCCTAGATTTCACCAGGATCATTGCTTTCATGGTGAACTCCTTGCAGGTGAGACACAAGTCTGAACAACACAGAACTATATGTGTATACATATGTGTATATACGAAGTGTCCTGTAGTGGGCAGGTGTAACAGCAGTAGTACCTTATGGTGAAATTGAAAGAATTGTATACTTGAAGATGGTTTCACCAGGATAGGTGGAGGTAAAGCTCTGGAGAGCACCTGGAAAGGATGTTGCAACTGAGGTGGGAAAAGCAGCTGCTGAGGCACAGAAAGGTGTTGTGAGACCTGAACAACCAAAATAAACTGTAAAAGGTGCCAAAACCAAGCTGTGACTACTTCAGATACGTGACCATTTTGAATTTTACTTTGGCTTCTGAAGTATGCAGTTTCCACATTACTGCGATTCTCTGGTTGTCTGACCAGCAGTTCAGTGAGACTGTACAGGGAAGATTAGTATCACTGCTCAGTTTTGCCATCTGTTTGTAGCAGAACAGACCCTTTGTCTTGATTGCTGACTTCTTGCCCACTCTCCTGATACATCCTATTGGCATGAACACATGGCGCCAGTAGGCTGGCTCAAGACAACATTCTAACAAAAATCTTTGGCTAAAAGGAGAGTCAACATGGTGTTGACAATCTTTATAGTGATTGTCTGAATTATACTGGAGCTACTGATGTTGGGGGTGTCACAGTTCCACTGTCACTAGTGATAACCAGCAGTAGGTGAGCTGTGCTATACTTTGGAGAGATGTGTTTTATGAAGCAGCAAGGCAAGCTGAGAGCCAAGTGACAGCAAGACAGGCATGGCAGTGGCTTCACTACCAAGCAGGAGCAGCCCCACAGCATCTAAGCATGAAGAGCGAAGCAGGTCTGGTGGTGGTTATGAATACAGATTGGGAGTGATGGTAGGGACAAGGAGGTCAAGCCAGAAAGCCAAGTCAGCGAGTCAAGATCAGAATCAGGTTCAGTGACAACAACAAGGGCCAGGCCAACACCAGTCTGGTAATCATCAGACAAGCTTGCAGTGACAGGAAAGACCTGAGATCAGCCCACATAGGTCAGTCTGGACCAGCACATACATGGCCAGGCACAGACATGTCTAACATAGCTCAGGCAAGGACCAAAGGGGAGTACTTAAGCTTAAGCACAGCTTGTGAGTGAAAGCAAACAGTCCTCACGTCTTACAGTGCAGTAGTCTGTTCTTAGGCCATTTGGTTGCACCATGGCAGACCTGCCTTCAAACACAGGCAGCTTAATGCTCTCAAGGGCCCCAAAAGCTCACAAAGCCCAACTGAGGGTCACAGATTGACTAATTGCATCAGAATGGCAAGAACTTTGAAAGGTCTTCTTGTCCAACTCCCCTAAAATCAGCAGGAACTCTACCAAATAAATCAGGCTGCCCAGGGCCACATCACATCTAATTTTGGGTATTCATCTCCAGAGATGGGTCCTCAACCGCATCCCTGGGCAACCTATTCCACTCTTACTGTAAAGAACTTCCTCCTTATGTCCAGCCTAAGTCTACACTGCTCCAGCTTAAAATCATTGCCCCTCATCCTAGTACTACATGTGCTTCTAAACAGTCCTTTCCCAGCCTTTCTGTAGGTCCCCTTCAGATATTGAAATGTAGCTGTAAGGTCTCCCTAGAGCCTTCTCTCCAATCCAAACAGCCCCAATTCTTCCAGCCTGTCTTTGTAGGAGAGGTGCTGTAGCCCTCTGATCATTTTTGTGGCCCTCCTCTGGACCCACTCCAGCAGGTCCATGTCCCCCTTATGCTGGGAGTCCCATAGCTGGACACTACTCCAAGTGAGCTCACACTGGAATAGAGTGGTAGAATCACCTCTCTGCTGACCACACTTCAAGTCTTTAAATGTTGGCTTGTGTCCAGCTTCTCATTCACCAGTACCCCCAAGTCCTTTTCTCCAGGTCTGCTGTCAATTTCATCATCCTCCAGCCTGTATTGATGTCGAGGGTTGCCCCAGCCTGGGTGCAGGACCTTTCCCTTTGCCTTATTGAATCTCATGAGATTCTCCTGAGCCTATTTCTCCATACATATCTGATGTGTACCTGCCATATACGACATGACTTACCATACGTATCTGAGTGTGTGTGGCTTAGTAAGTATTTGCATGCCAGAGTTTGAGAGACCTGTAAACCATCATTTGCAAACGGTTGGAGACATGACCAGACACACTCTGTTTATACTATTAAATGCTATAAAAAAGTCAGAAACAAGAGGATCACATAGATCCTTGATTCATTTGAATGTATTTTCCTCCTCTTATGACACAGTGCTTCTGCTATCTTTGCATACAAGATATGCAAAGATAGCAGAAGCTGTCATACCTTAGGATATGACTCTGCAGACACATGAGAATCCCAGGCTTATACTGGTTGTCTTGTATTGCACGATCAACTTTCTCATAATCATAAAATATCTCAGAACCATTAAAAGTGTCCAAATCTGGAAGTCCCTGGATGAATAGTCAAAAACGCGTCTTCTAGTGGCCTACCAGCACTGACAGATCTTCAGAATATGAACCTGTTAGCAGCGTCACAGTCCTCACTCTGGAGCACTCAATGCACGAAATTCTGTCAGCGTTGGTGTGTAGCCTCACTGCCCAAAATAAATCTACCCATAACATATTATAGCCACAGCTTCCTTCTGTTCTGTCTGCAGTTGCTACAGTGGTAGGCTTGCTTGGGGCTTACTCCACTCTGTGGACATAGGTGAGTTATCTGGTCTTATATCTGAGGGGAACGACTAAGGCTTGGAAGAGAAAGTTCATGTTAGGTCCTCACTGGGAAGGTGCTTAGAGGGACATAGAATCATAGAATCATAGAATCATAGAATGGTTTAGGTTGGAAGGGACCTCAAGGATCATCCAGCTCCAACCCCCTGCCATAGGCAGGGACACCTCCCACTAGAGCAGGTTGCTCAAGGCCTCATCCAGCCTGGCCTTAAACACCTCCAGGGAGGAAGCATCCACAACCTCCCTGGGCAACCCGTTCCAGTGCCTTACCACCCTCACTGTAAAGAACTTCCTCATGAATGCTTCAAGGCATAGATGCAAGTTGTATCTGATCAGTTCATACAGAGTGATTAATGACATTCCGAGAGAGTGATCATGAGTGTAATGAATTTTGAATGGACAACAGTAAGATAAAAACTTCAAATGCAAATACAGAGCGGAAAAGCCAGATGGGGACCAGCTTTTCCCATTTGAGTGCTGGAACACATTTTGGAGCACTGTACAGTTCCTGCTATAATAAAACTATATTGCAGCAAAAATGGTCCAGCATCCAGGCTGGAGCTCCTTTCATTTTTCTTACATCATGTGCCTCCTGTCTTCTCATCTATATTTTGGAAATCCGACCAGTTGTGGTCCAGATGCATCCAAGAACCCCAAGTCAAGCACAAAATAAAATGAGATGGCCAGCTCACTATTTGAGTCATTGTTAGAGCCTGAGGGTGTTCTGGCCTTAGGTGAAGGAGTTAATTCAAATACTGAGAGAAGCTCCCATTGTCTACAGCTGACTGAAGTCCAGAGTTCTAAGGTGATGCAAGAGCAGCCTATACTCTTTTCCCTAATTTTGACAGCTCTGGTGTATGGGCACACAGAGGATATTTTGAGGGAAAAAAGAAATCAATCAGAAAAAAAGTTGACTTATTTATGGTGAGTTGATGGATTTAGCAAGCCTACCTACTGAGACAGAGGCATGACTGTGCAAATCAGCTAAGTGGTTAATGGTCTCAGATCCTACCCTCTCACAGTCCTAATGGAGTTTATGTTATATATGCAGTGCTATGGCATATGTTGCACGCTGCACAAAACCTGAAAGACGGCTTGTGCTCTTTCAAATTTACAATCGCCTTTAAATGAGCAATTTCTTAAGTAAAACTTATGTGGACTGTATCAAACACTCAATATTTTATGCAGCTGAGCACATCCTCAGTCATGCAGTACCCTCACTTTCCACAGCAGGGGAGTTCAGCTGCTTTCATACTCGTTATTTGTGCTGACTTTATCCATGTTACGCTGAAAGTATCTCCTTTTCTTGAGGCAGATCCCTCACTCTATATTTGTGACTAATTCATGCCAAACTTCCTTGGACCTCAGTAAGATTTTTTCCTGGTAAGTCATGAAGGAACAATACATATTTAAACTCTCTGCTACATACACCATTATTAAATTCATGTCTAAATTTGTCAGCCTGAACTTCCAACTGTCACTGTCAATAGCAACTGACTGCAAATGTTATCCTTAACAATATCAGCATTACAAAGCAACTGTGCCCCCCATGGAAAAAGGAAGATAAGAGTCTCTGTGAAACATAAGGCCCTTGCAAACATTTTTCAATACCTAAGAAGATTTTGCTAGAATGAGAGTGAACAAAAAACTCTATGGGACTCAAGATTTGTCTCTGTTGTTTCTTGTGGAGCTTTAGTGAACAAACCGAGTAGTGAACATCAGTGCTGTTGTACAACTGTGTTGTAAAAGCAAGGATTTTATGCTTCTTAAGACTTTTTATGTTGTCATTTTGTACCTTGCTTCACTTAGTTCTCCATCTGTTTTGCAAAATTTTGGGGTTCCTCATATCAACCGCTTAGCTGATGCCAAATCTTACCCAGGTACATCAGCAATTTTCTGCTATTCTGAAAAGAAATGGGGGATTTCAATTAAAAAAAAAATCAAAATTCGAGTTTGAACCTAACATGTTTAATTTCTTCAGTCCCTCTAAATTAATTTCAAAATGTCAGGTTTGGATAGAATTAGAGGGCTATGACACAGCCTTTCCCCTAGCATGTGATACAATAATCAGGAGTATACATCACATTCCCCCTTAGCAAACATTCTTCTGTTACACTGTGACACTGTTGACCCAACTGGTTAGGCAATATTCAGTGTCATTTGTAGGGGAATCTAGTATTTCTGTGTTTCTGCCCCCTTATTTTTGGGCAGTATGTATAGAAGCTTGTTATACTGAAAATTACAAAGGATTAAATAGCAGAAATCAGTACTCCAAACCTTATTTCTGCCAATGCTTTAGCCAAACCCTCTCCATATTCACAGTTCCATGTCTTTTTCGAGCTGTTTTCCAGGCACTTGGCTGTTTTCTGCTGTCTTATTTGGCAATAAACAGCTGTGATCGGTAGTCCAGGTTTGTATTTGCTGGGACACTTTTAACCGAATGCCCCAAGCACTTCAGGCTTGCGCTTGGGGCTGGTCCATGGGCAATGTTTTAGCATTTCTGCAACATGTCATGAAGTAGGATGATGTTAACTTGGCCTAATTTGCTATCAGTTTTATACCCACATGTGCCATGGAAACGTGTTGAGTAGTGTTTCTGTTCCTTCTGAATAGGATATTGCCTTGCATTTGCCCATCAGGAGTTTGCTCAGTTTGCAGGGATATGCAACACAAGGTTATCTCGTGCTCAGTGTTGTAGTCATTCTAGTTTTCTTTTTGAGCAATTCTGGTTCCAGGAAATAGATTTTGTTGCCCTTCCCCTTGATGCAGATGGTCAGCAACAAGGCAGCAGCAGCTTGCAATAATTCTTTACCAAAACACATAAAACATCCAAATAAACCAGCATAGTACAAAGCAGTATCTGCCAGTGCAAATGTTTGTTTTTCCAGGTATGGTCATTGCGTAAGCTCCCAAATGAACTAATTCAGCTGCAGTTTAATTCTAGCCAAATTTGTTATTCTCTTGTCTACATATGGAAGGCTGTTTCCAAAGATCAACCTTCTGCTTATCAGACTAATTTATTTGTGCCCAAAATGTCTTCATTTGTCCTGCCAATAAACCTGACCTTCACCTCTTCTGTGGTGTTTCCACTTCTGGGACTAGCTGGTTCCTTTCTCAGCCTTTGTTTTTGAGGTCCCTACACTGATTTCCTAAGGCAATATTCTTCCCATGTGGCTTAAGGTAGTTAAATAAAACATGTAATTTAGGAACCAACTCAGAACTTAAGTAGGCCAAGTGACTGGAAATGCCCATCTCTTTCTATTGACTAGAGGTCAATAGAAAGACTCTGGTGAGTGTGCTCCTAATTTATGGATCTTTGTGGAGCACCTGAATTTGAACAACATGAATCTGGGGTTTAATGCTCTTGGGCTTTATCTGATGACCAGTCTTGAAGTCTTTCTCTGCACTAGTTCCTGTGAGACTGTTCCTTTCTTGAACATAAATGGCCAGTATTCCTGATGAAGTCTCATCACTGTTATTGATAGCTTTCCTGCTTTTGTTGTCTGTTAGAAATACAGTGTCTGAAGTAGTTTGCCCAAATTCTATGCCATGTTTCCTTCCTTTCCGTGATTTACAGTTCATTAACTCCCTAGTAGTGACCTGAAAGTCATGTTAGTCCTGAAGTCCATGATCTTCCATCATGGATTATTAAATTTTACTTTATTTCTGTCAGCCTAGACCTCATGGTCAGTTCTTCCTATGTTATATTTAAAGCCTCCTTTGTAAAGACATCACCTCCTACTTTATGTGGCAGTTTTAAATTTCATTAACACCCTCTTACTTCTGCTGTTCTGGAAGTTAGTGGCAACATTAGCCTGCTTGCTCTCAAGAACAAGAAGTACCTGTTGGAAATCTGCATTTTGTGTTGAATAGTCACCAACTTGTTGCTTGCGTGTTTGTCAGGCTGCTCAAATAGTGAACATCAAAAGGTGTCATTTCTTATTGATCAATTAGTTCTTGAAGTGGAGGGAAATGTAACAATAAAGCTGTTATCAGCTATTGTGTAATTACAGACCTATTTCCATTCCATCAGAGGAAACTGCTGCTTACTTGAAAGATGATTATTTGGCTACTGCTTATGAAAGGTGATTTCTCAGTGCAAGTTGCATTGATAAAACAAACAAAAAAAGGGGCAAGGTTATTTGCTCTAGTGCTCAGCTTGTGATAACCAGTTAGCTTTGTATTTTTGTGCTGAGGGAAATAATACATGCAACTGCTCTGGTTCATAAAGTCTAGTTGACAAACAGGTGACACCTCTTTTATTACAATTGAATGTGTTGTTTGTTTGGGGTTTTTTTTAAGAGTAAACACTAGGAAACAAGCAACTAGGAAAAAAAAAAAAACTTTATATTTTCCAACAATGCCAAGTGCCAGGTCCTGAAACCTGGGTCACAACAACCCCATGGTAAGCTACAGACTTGGGGATGTGTGGTTAGAAAGCTGCAACTCAGAAAGGGAGCTGGGGGGGTATTGGTTTACAGCTAAGTATGAGTCAGCTGTGTGCCCAGGTGGCCAAGAAAGACAATGGCATCCTGGCTTGCATTACAAACGTTGTGGCCAGCATGAACAGGGAGGTGATCACCCCCTGTACTCAGCACTGGTGAGGTCACACCTTGGTTATTGTGTTCAGTTCTGGGTCTCTCACTACAAGAAGGACATTTAGGTGCCGAAGCATGTCCAGAGAAGGGCAATGAGGTTCATAAAGGGCCTGGAGCACATGACCTACAAGGAGCATCTGAGTGAGCTGGAGTTGTTTAGTCTGGAGAAGAGAGCTCATTGCTCTCTACAGCTACCTGAGGGACGTTGGAGTGAGGAGGGGGCAGCTTAGTGTCAAACGACAGGACTGGGGCAAATAGTTTCAAGCTGAGCTACAGGAGGTTCAGGCTGGATGTTAGGAAATATTTCTTCATGGAAAGGTTTCTCAAACATTAGAATGGTCTGTCCAGGGCAGTGGTGCAGTCATCATCCCTGGAGATGTTCAAGCATTGTGTGGACCTGGTGCTTAGGGACATGGTTTAGCGTAGACCCTTCAGTGCTGGGTTCAGGGTTAGACTGGATGATCTTAGAGGTCTCTTCCAACCAGATGTATTGTGTGATTCTGTGATTGAAGCTGGTGAGACCTGCCAAAGCCTGTGGTCCACATTCTGAATAACGCAGACTTCATACTTCTGTCTACACAAAAAATGGAAAGCAAGGCAGAAGAGTTGCAGAGGTAATTTCCAAAGGAGGGAGAGTTGCTTTTTTTTCTGTGGTACCATGATAGCTACATGGTTTTTATTTTCCCTAAGTCAAAGCAAGGAAATACCAAGCTATATGCCTTGTATTGGTGCATCCCAAACACTTAGGAATTTGTGCCTTCCTCTTTCCCTCAAGATGATGACGTGCTCCCTTCCCATCTCTATTCACCACCTGCAAGTCCTTTCTCACACCAGGACCTCTGTGTCACCCGTATCTGGGTACACTTTTGCTCCCTCAAGGGGTTCAGTGTCCCTTGTTTCCTTTTCCCTCACCATGACCACCATGTTTCCTTTTCAAATTGTCCTTCTTCCCTTCTCTTTCACAGATTATTCACTTTGGGCTTACACTGAGAAGAGCTTAAATCTTCACATTGCTGGAAATTATTTTCAACTTATTTTCTGAGAGATGAGGAATTCCAGAAGTGCTGGACATACTAGCTAGAGGCTCTCTCCACTGCTGTCTGGTTGACTGGCCTCAAAATCAAGCAGTTTCTGTTTGTAACATTTTTTCTAATGTTATGGAATTGATTGAATGCAGTATTGTACAGTTACCCTATTACAAGCAAACATAAATAAGCAGAAATAGGTATGAAGGTTTTTATGGGCCCTGGCTTCAACTCCCAAAGGTGAGATCTCACTTTTGAGTGCAAAGGCTATGTTACCTTTCAAGCACTGGCATATAATATTAACAGATTCAAATTACTGGTGTTATGTAGACACTATTTGTTCAATAGCAACTATGCAGAGGTACTCTTTCACCAGTGGATGAAATGTGTGTTCAACACGAATTAGAGAGCCCTTCCTGGCAGAACAAGAATACTCTCAGGTGAAGATAGAGAAAGAATGTATGAATGGAGCAGAAATGGGATACTACCTGTGAAGTGCAGAGAAGATACAGGTAATAAGATTTAGATTTTCCAGTTGCTGTCAGTGCTGGCCAAAAAATGACTCATTCAAATATGCTTAAGAGCTGCACTTTGAAAATAAGAATCCGGGCAGACAGGTATTGGCACGGAAATGTACACAACAGTTTGTTTAAACAGTGTCTTTCACAACCAGCTTCTCAGTGACATGTGACTTTTTCCACATCACCAGCCTATGCCACCTGTCCCAGCTCTGTCACCTTGGTTTGAATCCGTGCTTACCATCCCCAATCCATTGCCCATCTGCCACTGCAACTCTCATCCACTCTTCAGTGTATGTCAGTCCTGGGGATGCAGCAATATGAATTCTCAGGCTTATTGGGTACCTGCTCTCCCCTTATTTTCAAGGTTTTTCCCTGTGCCATGCAAGCAATTTTGCAAGTTGTTTAAGAAAAGCAGAAGTTTAACATGAGAACTGTTGTGTGAATGGCCATCCCCAAGAGAAACTGTTGGAAAATATATGTGTGCCATCAGAAATACATAATCTCATTTGTGCTGAGGTCTGTGGGTAAAACCATGCTGTTTTTCTGATATCTCAGTATTCTCAGAAAAAGGATCTTAAATAATGAGGAAGAAGAAACTATTAAATAAAAAAAAAAAAAAAGGAGAGAGGAAAACAGAAAAATATGTCTCAGTTTCTTATTGAGTGCTTGGATATGTAAGTTTCTGCAGAGAAGATCTGCCTCCAGCAGCTTGCTTTCTCATATAAGAGAAAAAAACACTGAAAACAGTGCCTGCTAGACTCCAGTCATGCACTGTGGAACACAGATAGGTCATCTCTCAGACAGAGTGCACATAGACTCAGGGATTCTCTTGCATCCTCTGCAATATCACCACCGATGCAGGCAACAGCATGGAGAGATTGCCTCTCCCTGTCCCTCAGGGGGCTCAAAATGCCCCATAATGGGAGCTGTCATGAATATTGTAGCAGAGACTCAGTGGAAATACCCACAGACACCGTGCCTCATGAGCTGGCTCATTAGAGGCGATAATCACAATGTGTAGCGCTGGCAGCATTCCCCTGCCTTGAGGTCAGCATCCCAAACCAGTCAGACTGATGCCAGCACCGCACCACACCTGCCAGTAATGTCATTAAATGCCAACTCTTCATCTCCAAGAAGTCAGCACCAAAGCTCTGCTCAGCCCCAGCCATCAGGCACCTTCATGAGGATGGGGACTGGCCAAGGCCAGGTTGGGACATCAGCCCACATGTGGGTGGGTGTTGGGATCAGGCCCAGTGAGAGTTCTGCTGACATCTGGCAGCTCAGCACCACTAATCTCCCTGATACTTCTAGGACAGATGCAGTGAGCTCAGGGTGGAAAGCAATATGAGCAAGGCCACAATGGAAAAGGGAAGATGTTGGAAGATATCCAATACAATGAAGTGCTGTATTGCATAAGATGTTACTGCTGTGGTTCTGAGAGCCCTAGGATGATCAAGTGACAAAGAAGGGCAACCTAACTCTTGGATGTTTTTCAATTTGTGTGGGCTTAGGTATTGGGTTTAGGTTTGTTTGGGTTTGTTTTTTGGTTTTTTGGTTGGTTGGTTGTTTGTCTTTAATTTTGTTTTGTTTTGAGATTCCACTATTAAATCTAGAGAAATCTCCTTTTTTTCTGGTGACATTAGCAAGAGCTAAACAGTATTTCAGGCTGCATAATACATCTGTACTTAAATTCAGGCATTTCAGAAGGCATCTCATTTTTGAGGGTGGCATACCATAAAGCCTGCAGCACAGATGGAGATGGAGTTCATAAGCCTTAAAATGCCCTTTCCTCCTCCTGCAGGCCTAAGCCTGTGGAGCAAAACATACCAGTGTACAAGGTTAGCCCTCCAGGGGGAGCGACCTTGAACCTGACCCTAGGTGCTGTTGACCCCTCCCCAGGGGTGGGTCTGAACACCACCAGGTGATGGTCAGCTCACTCCCCCTTCCTGTCTAAAGGTCTATGAAAGCAGGGGGACTTCCTGTTCTCTCTCTCTGTGCTCCCTGCCTCCCTGCTCACCAGCATCACCATCCTGCTCCTGGTTCTTAGCATGTGGCCATCACCCACGAGGTGCACAAACCAATTTACCATCAACATCTGCTTGCGTTTACACATTTTGTATTTGTTTTCCCTTCCCTATACCTCTGTAACTTTCCCACCTCAGATACCTTTTTAAGTTATTGTTAAACTTTTCTTCTTTTTTTTAACTTTCAAATCAGAGTGAGATTATTTATTTGGCTGTGCTTACCTTTTCTATGTCTAATTCCTTTCTTTTGGGAAAGAAGGGGGAAGAGGGAAGGGCACTCTATAAAATTGTTATTGGTTCTATCAAATATGTTTGAGTTTCTGGGAATTTAAATTAGAACCGAGACAACCAGACAGAGCCTTCTTGGATGCTGTTGCACTGGACCTCTTATGTATGATGCCACACCACTGCATGCCCTCTTTGCAAGCATTATGAAAGTATGCTCAGAGAATAGTAATATATTGTTTCCCTCTTCCTACATCACAGAATTTGTCTATTAAAATCTGCAGATTATTACAGTCTCTTCAAATCTCTCTGGTCTATTTATGTTATAAAAGTAGTTCTGGAGGAATTTGGCATAGGTTATCAACATACCAGTAGTGCTGCATGTACCATCCCTTGCATTTTTTATTTGAAAACTTCTCAGGGGCAGTATAAAAATATGCTGAAAATATAAATTTGGCTGCCTTTTGATGCAGTTGAGTAGACAGAAATAAGGAAGAGAAACAGATTTACATGCTAAGCAATTAAAGACTCAGGTAGGATGAATACTCATTGTAACTTCTAATAACATTTTTGACGCAGGTAGTAATAGGATATAATTGCATTTGAGGTGTTCAAGAGAGAGCATTTCTCATACAGACTAACTTCTAATACAGACTAACAATTAGAGATGCAAAGGTCCATTCTCCTCATGTGGTCTCAGACACGGAATATATTAAACTATGAACAGAGCCAGAGGTTGCAGTCTTATGTTCTGAAAATTAACTAACCTGATAATTACAGTTTTGTGTATAAGTAAAGGAAGCTTTTTTTTGATCAGCACTTCTTTTAGGTGAGGTTGCTTTACATCAAAATAATCACTGACCTGGTTTGCACAGAGGCCATCTCTGAGCAGTATTAGTGAGCTTTGCTTGCAACAGAACTCATTACACCTTGAGGGTTGTGGATCTTTAATTTGAATGAGGCAAAGTTGTTCGGAAGTCTCTACCGTGTCTGAAGTGGCTTGTAGCTACAAACCCCATGTATTCCTTCCAGCAGTATTAGCCTTTATAACTCAAGGAAGCCCTTTAAAACATCCTAACACCATTTGTTTCCAGTAGTCACAACTGATGGAAGAGGACAATGCAAAACAGATTTATTTCCATAAACATGATTCAGTTTATCTCATTAAAACAAGCAATTAGCCAAAGCTTTAGGTGTCACAGAGTCTTCTGTGAGGATACATTGATGATGAAAGCAGATAATTCTCCACAATGGGAGTTCCTGTTTGTTCACAAAGGCAGCAGGACAATTTACATCCCCAAATTTACCAAGAAGTGTGACAAGGGGCCCTGTCTTTTCTCACTGCTCAAATTCCCTTGAGGACTGCAAACAACCAACAACCATTACCCTCCAAACCTTTTGTGGGGACACAGTTCTGAAAGCCATGGGATGCGTCCATGCCAGCCTGAGTCCCTATGTGCTGACACTGCCATGGCTGCCTTGTGAAGCCCAGTGTAGTACTAGGGCCTCTCTGTGGCCTTCAGCTTCACTCTTTCAGCTCAGCAGCACCTCCTCCCTGGTGAGGGAGCTCATTTCCTCAATATGCTCTTTATTCTGATCAATTAAAAAAGAAATTAAATTCTGGGAGCAAAAGCTTATAGCAGAGACAGATTTATATTTATCACACGTGACAAATCCTGGCTGTAACACAAGCACCCATGTCAATAGGTTTAGCAGCTGTATTGCCTCAAGGCAGGTCCATATTTAGAAGGGTAAATAAGATTAATAAGATTTTGGTGGGTTTTTTTTTTCCCCCAGTGGTTGCTGACAAAGCTCGTAACAGGTCTAATAATGCTTGTGTCCTGTGGGAAATATGTATGTTAATTTGCCCGAGTAAACACACATTCCTTCTTCTGCCTGGCTCTACGTGTTCCTTCACAGGTTTTATACAGTTACATAAACAGATTAATCCCAGTGCCTCTTCTCACCAAATGACTGACATGAGTCCAAAGTCCAGCAGCCCAAAAACCTTTTTCTGATCTCTATAGTTTCTATGCAGATTCCCCGTGGTCCTCTTCTGCTCTGGAGTCAAATGTTTTTTGTTGTGAGCCATGAAAATCAAATGAATTAGGGCTACTTTCAAGTTTTTTTTTTGGACACAGCAATCTGAGAAAGTCCTGCTTTTCAACAGTTGTCTTTATTGACATCCCTATACCTGTTGTTCGCAACTTAGGTGTCAAAAAATGACCTTCAAATCTGAGGAGGGGAGTATGCAGTTCCTTTCACCTACAACCGTGGAGGCTTCTTTTCTTGGTTTTGGTTGTTTGGTTTTGTTGGTTTTGTTTTTTGTTTCTTAAACAATTTTTAAACGTTGATTGGTATCATCATATCACTGCTGCTCAGCATGAAATGTGATTTATGAGTGGAGGGCACGGAAATGGTTTCCATTGCTGCCATCTTCTGGTGCAGTTAATGAACTCCACAGGGCAATAACAAAGGCACATTATCAGAGAAAAGAAATTAAACAAACTGAGGTATCATGTAAATTTTCCTGAAGGCAGCTGCTAGATGCCAGAAAAGCATCTTAAAAGGTAATACACACCAGAAGGACCATTGCCAGTTGAAAATTGCAATGCTCCCTGGAACTGCCTTGCCCGTTGTAGTACAGCTGTTAACATCCTGATTATATTAGAAAACATATGGAAAACAACAACAACAACGACAACAACAACAACGACCCAGTATCTATCTCAGGGCATATGATATAGTTGCTCTGCAATCAGTTTTATGGCTTTGCTGAAGTAATTTCCCTACTCTTTGTATGGCTCTTTCAGAGTGGGGAAAAAAGAGAAGGACATTTGGGGATTTAAGCAGGTAAATGTGAAACAATGGAAATCATCCAGGAAAGTTCAAGGGAGGTGCAGGCTTAGAAACCACTTCAATTAACTTTTTGGATTGATCAATTGTGGCTTCAGTGGTTTGATAATTGTGCTAAACGAAAGAAAAATGAATAGATTTCACAGAGTTCATTAAAGGGGAAGTAAAAGCCATTGTAACCCAAGCAGAAATAAATAAATGTATTTAGGAGCTATTTTTCGTTGCACACCACAATGCATTTCAGAGCGAAAAATAAGCCTTTGTTTTGTTCTGCATAGAGAGCAACTCTGTGAGGTGCACAGCTGAAAACAGTGGGAATCCGTCATACCAATACAAAATACATTGAATTTCTGCCCTCATGTTGTGAACAAAAGCGCAGTATTCGGTCTGTGTTCAACTCATTCATGCTGAATTTCAGATTCTTAGGATTTTTGTCATTGTGTTGACTTGCTTGTGAGTTCAAATTAATTTTTAATGATTTAAGAACCCAGAAAGTGTTCAATATTTCCTGAAATCGAACCTGTATGCCTCATCTGCAAGCTTCAGTAATCCTCAGAAATTCATACTGCTGCCATAAAGCTCGTAGCTTTTTGATCTCTTCCACAATCATTCTTCCATTCATCAGCCAGCCAGTAGGCTGTATCGGCTCCCTTTGGAGTCCCTTTTCCCTGACTAAGCAGCGCTGCCATAAAACTGCATTGTATCCCTGTGCTCTGCCCTTCCTCCACAGATGTTACCATTTCAATGGGCATAGCTAAAACACTGCTCTGCCAAGTTCCTCTTGGCCAAGATACTTCCTGATGCTGATTTTTTTTTCTTTTCCCTAGACCTCGTGCCAGCCATGTACCTTTCCCACCCCAAGGACAGAATGGCTTTGGTTTGCCCTGGCTGGCAGCCTGCCTGTATGGCATCCAGATTTCTGGAGTTCAGCATGGTTGCCGTATGATCAAATTAAACTATGTGGGAAATAATAAACGATTTAGCGGTGCACAGCACTCTCTGGAGCATAGTCATTTACCCTCAGTAGATATTTTGCACACAAAAATGAAAGCAAAACCCAGAAATGTGACACCTACCCTTCAGTGGAGTAAAGTAATAGTCTCAAATAAGACATTCTGTATAATAAGACATTCTGTATAAATCTCTATCCCATGCAATGAACTAGGTAAATTTTATCTGTCAATTTCTGTTTGTCAATCCCACTACCAACTACTTGTGAAATACAACTGGTGTAGTTGCTCAAGAATAACCATAATCAGAGTATAGATTTATTCTGTGTATGCTATCACTGTTGTACAGAATAAGATAACCAAAAATATGCTTCTCTTTGCTGTTCTTGTGCCTTGCTTAGTTCATGTGCCACGTCAGTGTGACTCTTTAAGAAGTTGTGTAAAGGAAAAATAATTACTACTGATTAAAAACAAGCATGGCCTAATGAGGAACTCATGGGGAATGGCAGGTTGAGCAGGGACTGCATGGTGACAGCTGTAGTGCCAAGCAGTTGTTTGGTATGATTCAGAAATGAACGTCAGACTTAACGGCTTTCTTGTAGAGTGGGTGAGAATGAAGGTGCACAGAAGACATATGAAACATTTATGGTTTATTTGTCTTTTCATAACCACCACATATGACAGACATACCTGTGGGAAACCCCACCTTATCTGTGGCAGAAGCAGATGACCAGAAGAGTTTGCATGCAGACTGCAGCCTGAATGAAGCATTGCAGTGAGCTTTGTGTGTGTGTGTGTGTGTAGCAGGAAAAAAGCTGGAAGCACGTATTCTTTAGGTGTAGTATCTTTGAAGGTAGCCCTCAGAGCACTTTCCAAAACACTTCCACTGCACTTGTGCTGCTCAGTTGTATCATTAAACCGGGGAGGGAAATGAGAGATTGAGACCTTTGGTAAACAACATGCTCGACTTTCCTTGAAAGTACTTCTTACCAATGGGCAGATGTTGACTTGCTGTTGACTTTGTTGTGTCTCTCCTTCATCTAAACCAGGCTCCTGGATTGCCATGGTTTTCAGCCCAACAGCTTTCCCAGGTGCACAGTTACATCACATGCAGAGAAGTTATTTTCAAGTAGTTGTTCTGTGAACAGAACCTGGGTCATTTCACACATTCCCCCACATCTTCCCCCCACATGATAATCCTGGTTACCTCCTCCTTGCAACTGCACCTGCTCTCATGTAACACTCGCCAGTTCTCCTCCATCTCCCATACTCTGTCCCTTGGTTTCTTCAGCTGTACATCATGTTTTCACTCATTCCTCACTGCAACATTTCATCTTCCTCTCATGCCTCTATATTTCTGGCAGCTCAACAAGCAACATATGTTCTGGCAGGTCCAGAGCTATGTGTGTGCTGCCCAGCTTGCCAGTGTGCACATGCTGTTCACGCGGTGGAGCAATGCCTCTTGCAGTGGAGGAGGGCTGAGCTACCCTTTCCTCTCTTCCTTTGTGGCACTCCTGCAGTACTCTCTATGCAGTCACTGTGATTTTTTGATCCTTGTAGGAGTTAAATAACTTTAAAACTTCCACTTCTTGGGAGATTTGGTAAAAATAGCATGGCAGCTTCAAGAGTCTTTGCAAGGTGGTGGCATAGGATAGGCAGCCACTGCAGCTGCATAGCTTCAATTCCTTAGAAAACTGAGCTAAAAATGGATTACATTTCAGAATGGATCCTGAGGAACTGGACTCATTACCATCACCTTTTGTCTGTCTACCAAGACTACTTCTTGTCTCTCATCCTGAATTTAGATTGCAAGGTTCATGGGGCAAGAAATTTATTTGCACTCTCTATACTCTCCATTACAGTAATAATAAGTAACAACAGATAGAAATACACCAGGTTTGTCTGGATTAGTTTTCTATGGCAATTGTTCCCCACAAAATTGTTTTAAATGCCCCAGCAGGTTAAGCCAGTTAACTCGAACTTCAGTGTGATTGAGGGTGCTGAAAGCTGCCCCTTGACCTCTTCCTCGGCTGCTCTCTTCCTCCCCAATACAGTTTTTTTTTGCTGCTGTGACCTCTGGCACTCAGTATGCTGGTCTCCATCTGAAATTTGTTGTCATGGAGATTTGGGCCAGTGCTCTTGGGGGAGAATCGGCCTCTCTCACCCATCTGAATGACAAGCTCCGAGCAAACCTGCAGCCCCAAGGAGCATGGTCCCCAGCAAGGTCTGACTGCTACTCAGCTTGTTAATTCTGCCAGTGCCACTGGGGCATCATGTGGTGAAAGTCATGCAGGGAAACAAAGTACGAATGCTTAAAAATACCAGAGTTTGTCCAGATTTCCCTGCAAATCTGCAAGCTAATCACAAGAGGTCACCTGCTGGCTCGCTGCACTGCTGCAGAGTTGAGAGTTACAGTGAAATAATAAAGCAAGACAGGTTATGTTCATAATGTGCTAATAACATCTCAAGGGTGGTCTGAAGCAAGATGGAGTGACTGAAACTTTATCTTGATATTCTGTGCCAAGGGCAGAGGGTGAGAGACATCATAAAATAATGAATCAGCTTAATAGAATTAAATTTTCTTCCTTGTTAGTTTGAACAGTAGGATAAATGATTGATATTCATACATGTCACAAGGGAACCAGAAAGACAGAGTTGAACTCACAGAGGAAGGAAAGGCAATATTAAATATCTAACCAAGATGACTAAATTAAAATCTGTGAAAACAGATAGGAATAAGGCTGTTCTCGGTGGTTTGAAATATGACAGTATTTATGACTACTGTCCTGCAGCGCATACATCACGTTTGCCTGTCTCATGTTGCTGGTCAAATGAAAATTCAAATCTATCTTTTTCAGGAAAAGAAGGCAAGAGCTACAATCCTGGATCACCATTCCCACTCTTGTGTCCCTGCGCTGGAGGTCTTGCCTGCTCCTTGCACATTAAACCACTCTTCAAATCAACACAACTGTTGTTTGGCTGTAATCCAGCCCCAAGGCGACAGAGAATATTGCTGAGGTTTAACACCTGCTAAAGCAAGAGTGATCTGGAGCTGGGGATTTTTTCAGGTGCTCTGTTTCTGGTTTTATGCACTTTGGATATGTGCAGTTACCCTTAGTTTGAACCCAATGAATAAATAAATCCAAGGAAACAGAAATAGATAACACAAGAACAGGGCCAAGAGCTCGGTCATCTAACTGCACAGCATTACTGGCCCTTGTGAAATTATGCCTCAAAGTGGAGACATTTTGAACATTTGAATCTGCCCCAGGGTTAGCTGGAACTCCCTGAAGAAAGATCCACCATCTCCTACATATGATCTCAGCAAGGTGGTAATGCTCTGCCTTGAGCTAGCTTGTAGTATTGGAAGATGTAAAGCAATATTTGGCTGTTAATCACAGAAAGTAGGAAGAATTACCTTCTGCTTTTCTGACTGTGCACAGGAGAGACTTAAGAGACTTTGTGGATGTGCTTAACATTCACAGTATGGGCTGCAGAGAGGCAGACTGCCTGCCCTTGCAGAAAGGTGCAAAGGAGAAGGCTGAGAGAGTTAAAGGGAATGCACTTGAAAATGGTGCTGATTGCTCTGGGTTTGGTCTGGAAGTGATGGTTGCTTTCACTTTCTGCACCCAGCTGTGAGGCCAGGTGGTGTTTACTGGGTGCAGACAGAAGGAGGAGGGTCTTGGTATGGGTCCTGGGGAGGAAGACTGCATTTCTGTTGCTTTGCAAGTCTAGTGATCCAACAGACCCTGCCCTTAAGGAGAAGAAGAGACATAAGTTTCTATCAGGCTCTTGTGAGAGCTCAGTAGCCTACAGAGCTGTCCACAAACACTGGTGTGGTGTGGCTACCTTCTCAGTTTGTATGTTTTTCTGCCTATTTCGTCAGGTGGAATGTTGAGGTGCTTTATTTCTGGGACTCCAGCTTGACCTGTGCTTTCCCACTTCCCTGGGTGGCTGCCATGTCCTCTTCACACAATGAGACATGTGAACCTTGCTGTGGGTTACTCTACCTGGCAATGATTTTGCATTATCCCCTCTGCGGATACAGATGGATTGACAGTGAAGGCTGAGCTGACATCTGTGGCCCTATTGCTATGCTGGCTTTCTTTGTGTATTGCTTGTGATGTTCCCAAGTGAGTCAGTGTCACTGGGGTGGGTGTTTGGCTTTCACTTCCTTACCTCTTGTCTGTGTCAGTGGCAGCTCTCTTTTTCACTGTGTGACAAATAGCTGCTGGGATAAAGCCATCTCCTGCTGGGGGCTACATGTGAGCACTGGAGAAAATAAGAACAAGAAAATGGCAAGGTTTCTCATAGAAATTGGCAATTAAACATGCAGTCTTTGAGGCACAGCTCCTGCCAGTATGCACGTGCTGATCTCTGTCAGCCTTTGGAGAAGAGCAAATCACAAGTACTGACAAGAAACAGTCTTCCTGGCTGGCTTAAATTCTGTAGAGCTGCTCAGTCTGAGGGCTGCTTCATATTCCAAGGTGCAGAGAGAAGCAGCTGGAGCCATTGCAGTAGGAGCACTGCCCAAAACGCCCAAAGAAAACCTGAGCCCCAGGAGGATGTCTCTAGGCACACAAATGCAGAGACAAGTGCAGTGGTGGAGCAAGGAAAGAAAGGCCACAGCTAGAGGAGCAATGTGATTTTGAGAGGAAGGCATGGAAGCTGTTGTTGTGTATATGGGTTAAAAAGGAGGCTGGAGCTGTAAGGGAAGCAAATCTCAGGAAAAGGTTTATGCTATTAATACAGAAACTAAAAACGGCTTCTGAGTTAACAAACCTCCCTGATCACCAAATGCGCAAGCTAAATGGTTTACAATGCTAGCCATAGGAAAAACTGCCATGTGATGCCTGAAAACCCTGCTTAAGTATAAATATCAATGCCATTTGAGTGGTGGATATTCTCTTGTGCCATTCCACTCCACCCCATTCCTTCTTTTTTTGTAGCAGTTCATTTTTTATTTATTCTCATGCATGAACTAAGTCACATCTGATTATTTCACATCATGTGCTTCTGGGAGAAGTAAGTGCTTGGATGTTTAGGCAAGTACAGTTTGTACTGCATCCCAGTTTAAATTCCAACAAAGAGTCTCTGACACTTGCATCTTAAGGAGAACACAATAACAATTCTATCTCCAAGTTCTTTCTGATATTTTTGCAATGCAGTGTATTTAAAATGCAACTGTGAACAACTATTCAAAGACTGTACTTTCCCCAAATTAATATTCTAAAGGCCATTCCCTCAAGGTGCTAGTCCAGAAGTGACTAGAGGCAGATGCTTGTCTTTGGCATTTATTTCTATCTTCTTCAGCCTTAGGGTAAGTCATTCAGGCCAAGACTGATTAAAGCAAAGGCCAGGCAGGCCTAGAATAGTTCTCTGTAGATGGAGAGGTTGGGAGACAGTGAGGGAGCAAGCAAGGACATAACAACCACTGGCTGATCTCTGTAATAACTGTGAGGTCTCCACTGAGCAGGCGGTGGCACAACACAGATAACCAGTAGGACTGGATTGGGAAAGAGCTGTTAAGATCAATGACGTAAATGAAGTTACAGTCTTGTGTGATCACTGAATCAATGACTCAGCAGGATGAGTTTATTTTTACAGATGGCTTGGGCAAAGGCTACTGAAGGAGAATGTGCTGTTTCCTGACGTAGCTATAGAGCAGTCTTAATGGCGCAGGAGCATATGACCAAAGGACAGTTGGGGTGTGCTAGCAAGACTCCCCTGCAGAGAAGTGCCTTAACCGACCACCTGCCTCTGAACCTCTCTGCCTGGCTTCTTTGTAAGAAATATGTGTAATCTCTCTGATTCTGCTTTCCATGGTGCACTCTGATCCTGTATAGATGCCTTCTCTTACATACTGCCAACTCTTCAGCACTTGTGTCCTTCACCTTGGCCCCCTTCCAGGAAGCCTGTGCTTCCTTCTTTGCTGGGAGGCTGCTCTGATGTTCTTTCTGAGTTAAAATTAGTTTGGTGGCCATGTACTCAGGCAATAAGACTGTAACCAGACACCTTCTTCATCATGTTTTCTGGAATTTGACTTCCGATGCTGAGTTTACAAAATGTCATTTTGTTCAGGTTATCCTGAACTTGCACTTTTTTAGACATCTGAATCATGTCAGTCATGCTTTTGAGACGCCATGTTCTAATAATTTAAAAACCATTCTTCTTGCTTCCATACAAGTGGCATGAAAACCTTCTTTCCTTTTCCTTGCTTGCTTATTATTTTTTCAGTTGCTTCCACCCACTAACTAGTGAGTGAGAACACTTAAATCTTGGCTGCTTTTCTAATCCAACTTTTTCTTCTCATCTTTGCAGGTCACACTTTCTCTGCAAGGACCTGAGTTTCTTTCTTTTCAACCTGTCTCTCACGTTTCATTTGGAGGCAGCTTGGCTGAAAGAAAGGCTTAACCAAAGTACCTTGTACTGTACTGAGAATACACTTGGGCTTTGGTATCACAGCAAACCAACAGGGTGCAGCACCACACTGCGTGCTTCTCCTCGCAGACACAGCACACAAGTCACAGAATCACAGAATTAACCAGGTTGGAAAAGACCTCTAGGATCATCGAGTCCAACCTATCACCTAACCCTTCTAATTAACTAAACAATGGCACTAAGTGCCTCATCCAGCCTGCTTTTAAACACCTTCAGAGATGGTGACTCCACCACCTCCCCGGGCATCCCATTCCAATGGGCAATCACTCTGTGAAGAATTTCTTCTTAATGTCCAGCCTAAACCTGCCCTGGCTCAGTTTGAGACTGTGTCCTCTTGTTCTGTCATTGGGTTCCTGGGAGAAGAGACCAGCCCCTGCCTGGCTACAGCCTCCTTTCAGATTGTTGTAGACAGCAATGAGGCCTCCCCTGAGCCTCCTCTTCTCCAGGCTGAACAACCCCAGCTCCCTCATCCCATCCTCTCCTTGTAGGGCTGTGCTCCAGCCCCCTCACCAGCCTTGTTTGCCCTTCTCTGGACACGTTCAAGCACTTGAACATCTTTCTTAAATTTAGGGGCCTAGAACTGGACACAGTTCTGAAGGTGTGGCCTAACCAGTGCTGAGTACAGGGGCAGAAAGTCTTCCCTGGTACTGCTGGCCACACCATTCCTGACACAGGCCAGGATGCCAAGGTCATCTCTATACATGTAAAAAGTAGTTGTCCAATTCCAAAACATGAAATTCAGTTGTTTCTCCCCAGCTTAACATCTATTTATCCAGCACTTGTTAGCATTCGTACCTAAATGAATTTGGATTGTGCATAAATAAGAGAGGGCAAATGGAAAAGTGGCTTTTTTGGTAAGCCTCTTAAATGCTTTTTACCTGTTCAGCTGAAACCTTCACAGTAACAATCACTCAGAATGAGTTTTCATAGCTATAGAGCCTCAGCAAACAGGCATGAGTCTTCAGATGAGATGTATGTGTGATGATTGCAAAGAGATTTAAAGTGATCTGTTATAAATAGTTAATATAGTATAAATGGAGTACAGAGGAAAAAGAATTGCCAAGCAGGAGGGGCAGAATGGTGTCTTATGCATGGCACTTGCAGGCAGTCTGAATGCTCTTCTTCTAGCACAGTACACTAATTTCACTCATGGCTTGCCATTGCAATCTTCCAGCTCAGCTAATACGGCTGCCTGAGAATTAGTAGAGCTGCAAGCCCATGTTTGTCATTAGCACTACAGGCTGTGTGGAGCATGTTCTCTGACTGCTGTGAAATGGCATGGGTTCACTGAGAAGCAAAAAAACCTGTCCTGTAAACCAAAGCAGTGCACTCTAGTAATGGCCACACTATAACCTCCTTGGCATGGCTGAATTCTGCAGTTTTCAATCTGAAGGTATTTCAGTTTCTCTTGACAATGAGAGCAGAGAGCCAGAGAAGCCTGTCTGTGAGTTATCTAGAGTCCAATTCCCAATTTTTTAATTTTTTTTTTTTACTTCATCTTCCAAACTTTGACAGTTAAACTGCCTATAAATCCCCTACAGGAACATGCAGGAATACCAGACATTTGGGGGTTGTATTTTCAAGGGTTATTATTTGTAAGATAAGTGGAGATCCCTGTGGCAGCAAAAGCAGCAAGCAAGACTTGCACACACTACTGCCTCCCGGACCAGTGCTCCCAGCTGAAGCAGCCTTTACTGGTGTTGGTCCCTAAAGGCAGAACGATGCTGCCAGACACCTGGGAGTGCTGCTGCTGTGGATTGCCCCAGTTCTGTGTGGGGACTCAGCTGCAGAAAACTTTGATAAGGCATCATTTTTTTTGCCAGGCATGCGTAATGCATAAGGAGCTGTAGATAGTTGTCCACCTGGGGCTGTGAGATGTCTGGGGGCTTTTGCTACAAAGGTTTGTACCTTTGGAGGAGATGGAGGAAATATTCCTCCACTGTTTTGCCAGCAGCTGATGCATTTGCGTTGTGCACAGATGCTGTAATGCAGCCTTCCCCTCACACAGCTCAGTTTCATCTTAGCTCACATTCACAGAGACGCTTGAGAAGCCAGCAATGGGATGTAGCAATGGGGTGCAGCATTACTTCTATAGTCAAAGCAAGCTGCAGGAATTGAGTCTTGAGTAAAGAGCCCTGAATTTGTGGCTTTAGGGCTGGTTTGACAGAAGCTGAAGCCTCCTTTGTCTGGTCAGTCCTAGTTAAATGGGTACTCTCACACACTCCTTGTGGCTACAACCATCCTTGTAGCACTCTGGGATATTTACAAATAACATTATCTCCCTAAAAAGGTTTTGGTCTGTTTCCTTCCTGACTTATGTGTAACAACATTGGTAACAAGTAGAAGACAAAGGACAAGGAAGTGAGAGTTCAGTTCTTCAGATATTAGATCATCCCTAGGGAGAAACTGCCTTTATTTTTGTAATCTGGCTTCCTTTTCTTCTCTAATTTATCTTCAGCTGCCCATTTGCCTGCCTGGAGCAGAAAGAAGCTGCAGAATAGTTTTTCTTTTCTCTTCCTAGATCATGTGGGGTCACAAACCTTTCCTACCATGTTTTGCCCTACCATGCAGCATAGACTACAGTCAGCAAAACTTGCCATAGGACTACAGGAAGAAAGCAAAAGCATTTTAGAAAAAAAAATCAACTGTTAGGAAGTTTGTCAAATTCATTGTGGATAGTGCAGGTGCAAACATCAGTGGTGGTGAGGAAACACCAGTGAGCATCGGCCAATCAGATACCAAACAGAAGAAGGAAAGAGGTCAAAATCTACCCATGGGGTGAAAAATTAGCTATGGGGTGACCTGTTGCTCACATCTCCCTGTCCTGCTGAGCAAACCCACAACATTTGGCAGAGAAACTCACCCAAAGGTGGTCCTGGCAAGAAGTGCCAGGGATTGTTTCTGTCAACACCAAAGGCATCTTTGATGTTGAAGAAGTACTTAATTGAGGAAGATTGTCAGAACACAAAAGCAGGAGTAAAGGCTCTGAAAGCCATTTAAAAGCCTTTATACTGTTTCTAAGAAGTATCATGCCTTTTATATGCAGAGCTGTCAAACTAGTCCTTCAAAAGATGCAGTTGTGAGTAGGAGTGGATTAAAATGCTACTTAAAATCCATTCTGATTCCAGTTAATTTGTGCGTAATTTCTGTCTTATTCATGTGTGTCCAGGTTATGTTTTCATGCTTTTGTTCCTCAACACCGTGTAAAGTTACCCCTACCACAAAAAAAAAAAAAAAAAAGAGTCTGGCTTTGGTGGTTTTTTATATTGCAAATAAGTACAGCATTTGGAAATGAGCAGAATAGTAACTTGTGTTAAAGCCATAGAAGTTCTTGGTGCTTTATACTTTACTGTAAAGCTGAAGCATTTGTGCCTATGTTGGTGCCAGCTCCCTTTTTCTCAGGAGGGAGGGGGAAGGCCAGCAGCCGGGAGCTGGCACCGAAGGTTGCTGTTCCCATGTGAGCAAGGACTTCCTCTGTCCTCTTGGCTTTCAACCCAGCGCACACAACTGTGCCCTCCAGAAAGACTACCTATGCCTTGCAGCTTTCTCCTTTCTAACAGTGTGTTGAATTTCGAGATGCAGATGCTAGCAAATGTCAGTGCTAAGGCACAGCTACATTTTCTTCATTACCTGTGTTGCTTTTCAGTGCTTTGCAACCAGACAATGGCTTTTGAAAGTGAGGTGCAGCAAGTGCAGGCTCAGACAGTACGAAAGGAATTTCGCCCTTGGTGTCCTTCAGAAGGGGGAGCGGTTTCTCTCCCTACGCGTACAGGAGGGGAGGAAAAGGGAACGAGGTGGATCGTATAAGTTCTTCGGCTGCATGATGTGACTCTTCCCTCTCTGAGCAGGGCTGTAGATTCTCACCCTGCTCTGTCCATAGGATGATTGGAGGCTCCCTGGCCCTTCCCTAGACCAGACAGCAAAGAGCTAGGCTGACTGCATGTGTACTGAGGCTGAGAATAATCATATGGGGAAGTTTAGCAATCAGAATAGATGATATGGGATATAAAGGTGTTAATGAGCTGAGAGAAACAGGTGAACTGACAGATAGCTTCTAGCATTTCTAGACAGCAGCAAGCTGGGTCATGCTGTGGTCACAGAGAGGTGTGGGGAGAGAGGCAGCAGAGTGCCATGCCAGCACTTGTGGTTCCTGTATCACTGCGTTGCCAGGTGGGCTGTTCAGAGGAGGTTGAGCCTGCCAGCTGCCCACCAGTGGAACCTCAGGACACCTCAGCAGGGCTTATGTAAGGGAAAAGTGTCATGGTGAAACTGTGAAGAGGCTGGGAAGATGTCTGGGTCCCAAAAAGAATGGGCTATGCTTCATGTTATTTGGCTTTCTGTTACTGTGCAAAGAATGGACTGCAGGTTTTGCCTGCATCCCCATCACACCCACAGGCAGCCCTGACTTGTGGTCTACCCTCGGGAAGCACTGTGAGGTGTTCCCTGCCACTGAGAGTTTCCCTGCAGCCTGTGATTGCTGACGGCAAACCACTCTGATCTCCCTCCCTGTTCCCAGGATTTCTCTCAAAAAAATGTAAAAATGCAGAGGAGACTTTCAGGCCAGTAATAGCAGAGAACATCTGTGGGAGCAATAGAAATTATTACGGCAGGCCAAAAACCAGTACAGTACCAAGCTGAAACATTCTACGCCTTTCTTTTACAATTTTTATTATACTTTTCTTCCTTTTGCACTGCTTAAGCTTTGATCCCAGCCTAGTAGTCCTTAAGAGAGATGTTTCCTTGAGTTAAACCTGTGTAAGCAGTGCCTGCAATGCTGACATCTCCAGCCTGAAGGTTTGCAGTGCAGAATCCCTGAATTGATGAAACACTGCTGCATTTGCTAATTCTTGCCTTTGTCAAGATGCGTCACTTGCACTACATCCCAAGTAACCTGGATCAAGCATAGAAGCAGTGTCTTCTCTTGAAGGCTATTTGCATTGGAAATAAAATGCGTGAAACTAAAATGAGCTTGTCATGGCAGAGGGAAGACTTCTGCAAGATTCTGGATTTCCTGCATGAATCGTTTTGTCTGTCTCTGTGTGTTCCTCTTTTGATGACTTGGCAGAGCATAAGGAATGAGTCAAATGTATTTAAAGCAGATCTGAATTGTGCTCTGAGTTGTTAAGTGACAGTAGTTTACATGAACGATTAGATTTTTCTACTTTAAGATTTCTCAAACGACCTGTCCAGCACAGGCTAATATTCATATCAGCAGAGAAATCAAGAGGTTATCATCTCTTAGTTTATTCTATTACCACTGCCCATAGTAATGAAACGATGCTGCAGACGTGAAAACTATGTTCAGTTGTATGTGTGATCCTGTTTATGATGAGGGTTAAAATATCTCATTTTAAAAAGAAACTGGATCACTTGGAAGGGCAGAATGGACAGTAACCAGATTGCTAACAACACTATAGTATATTATTAGATGATTTTTTGTATTTGTCCACTGAAGGGGAAAAGGATTTTAAACCACCCCTGCAGACAAACAGCCATGTTTTAAACCAGCTATTATTGTCTTGCCTTCACGAGTTTGTATCAATGAACAAGATGAGAACTAGCACCTCCCTTGCCACAAGCTGAGAAAAAGACCACTGGCTGAATACACCTAAAGCAGAGCTACTGCCTCCATGTCTCTCTAATTATGATGTGTTTATTTTAGGATGTGAGCAGTTTGATTGTCTATGTACTTTGATGCTGAATTTCCGGAGGTAGACAGCTTGCTACATGTATAAATCATCTGGTCAATCTTCTGTCCATCTTACAGTATTAATCAGAAATCCCATGATAGGCATGTGCTCTGCTTAGACCTATCCCCTTCACTGTTCACAAAAGAGCTGTTCACAAACTTTCCATCACTATAATCATCTGCTGACCACCACTATAATCCTCTGCTGACAAAAAAAAACAACAACCAACCAACCAACCAAACCAAACAACAAAACAGCAGACTAGTGTAGACCAAAGGTCATACAGGGAAAGGTCTTGTTCTGACATCTTAATTTTCTATATAATATTTTGTCTTTCTCTTTTGAAGTACCTTTTTTTCTTTTTTATTAGTAGTGTATTTCAGCAATTAAACCAATTACCAATTTTCAGCTGGATTGCAAACTCTCTCATTAAGGCCTCTCTAGTGTTTTTTAAAAGGGCGGGAAGCAAAATTTCCAATAACCAATTGCCAGTTTCCGTTATAGAATCATAGAATCAGTCAGGTTGGAAGAGACCTCCAAGATCATCCAGTCCAACCAATCACCCAACTCTATCCAATCAATTGGACCATGGCACTATATTATGACATGACTACTTCACTAGCTACTTGGTGCAGATGTAACCTCACCCAGTTGATGGATCTTGTTCAGACTGATTCAGGTTTACCGCAAGAAAGGACCTCTAAAGCATTCTTAAAATATGCAAGTGATTACTATTATCAGGATTAGAGGGGTCTTGCTTCCAGGTGGATCCTGGCAGCTGTGTTAGAAGCTGAGGTGAGCCTAACTGGGAATGCATGGCACAAACACCCCATTGTAACTCACCTAGTGGCCTATACATCCTTGGTATAGACTATCTGTGGAGAGTGTATTTCAAGGATCCAAAAGGATCCTTGTGAGCTTTTGGTATAACCTCCTTAGGAACAGAGGAAAGAAAATGATTGTCCACTTTCCTCAGTCTCTCAGAGGACCCTTTTGTGGTGGGACTGCTAAATATTTAAGATCAACAAGTGCTAGTTCCTACTACATTGGTGCACTGGCAGCAATATCACATCAGTTGGGATTCCCTGACCCCTATTAATGAAATATTACAACAACTGGCAAGAAAAGCGGTGATCAGTAATTCACCCTTCAACCACCTCATATGGTGGTGAATGGAGACTGACAATGGACTACTGTGGCCTGAATGAGGTTACACCAGCAATGAGTGATGCTATTCCAGACATACTGTTGAAGGCAGCCAAGTGGTATGTCACAACTGACATTGCTAGTGCGTTCTGCTCCATTCCTATAGCACCAGCTCCATTCCTATTGCACCAAAACGCAAGTCACAGTTTGCTTTCACTTGGTGTAGGTGTCCAGTACACCTGGAATTGACTGCTGCAGGGGTGAAAACACAGCCCCAGTATTTGAACTGATCATGGACTGATCCAGCCTGTGCTAGAACAGGGTGGAGCTCCAGAACATCTGCAATGAGAAGTCTTTTGTGTACTGCAAGGTGATCTCATTTTGAGTGAGAATGGGCAGTGAATGATGTATGATGTGTGTTGTTTGATGTTGATGACTGCTGACAATGGTGCAGATGGTATAGAATTAGGGGTGGGGAATGTCATGTGTTCTGTTAAATGTGCTGGTGAGTATTTGATACCATGCTGATGTTAGGCTAGCTTTAAAACAGGAGCGCTGGCTGGGACAAAGTATCATGAGACTTGCAGATTAGATTGTAACATGAGAGGCTTCACGTTGCTGCTTCCAGTTTCTGGTTTCCCGTTGCTGATCCTTCCTGCTGAGGTGTTTGTGGGCTTGTGGGGTGGAGAGGTTGTTTTATGTCTGGCTTCTGCTGCTGCTTCTGCATTTTATTTTCTGTGAAATAGCTAAGGTATTAGAATTCCATTAAAGTCTCTGTCTCAACAGAGGGCTTTTTTGTGTTACTTTCATCCCCGTCTGTGTGTACGTGGGGGGCTTGCTTGTGCAAGTGGACTGTCTTAAACCAGAACGAGTTGCTACCTAGGTTTCTATGTAATTTGCTTCTCTTGCAGAAGTAGATTATGACCTAATGATACCTCTAATGCTCAAAGAAATTGGGTACTCGTGAACACACTGCTGCCAATAGTGGCTGAGGTCCTAATGGGTTTGAATATGCGTGAAGAGCCTGATGCAAATGAACTAAGAGGCCAGAACTCTGGATACTGAAGCTACAAATGCTTTTTTGGTTTTGCTGGTTTTTTTTTTTCCTGCTGCCCTCATGGCTTTGCTTCCCTGTGAAGCAAGAATGTAATGTTCAAAGGGAAAAAAAAAAAAATCTTCAAAAGAGGCAGAGGTGGACCCAAACCTGAAAGGAAAACATCACAGTAAAGGAAAAGCTGGCACTGAGCCTGTTTCCAACAGAGAGGTTTCACAAGCAGTCGTTCAGGCTGCCCCTTGCCTCAATTATTTTCCTGACTTACTTCTAGATTTGTAGAGCTTGATTTGCAAAGTAACAGTCTGCAAAAGGCTGCACAGATCACCTAACTTGCATGTCTGATTGCTGGAAATGCCAAATTTTCAGGGTATTCACAGAAGCTAAGCATTTAACCGAGCCCTGCTGTTGTACATGAACTCTCCAGGGTGGCCCTGGGCAGAAGTCAGGGTTTTTTCTCATTTCTGTGTGTAATTTCTTGTCTCCAACCATAGCAGCCTACTCGATGGGATTAGTATATGACTGATTCTCAAAAAGAAATTAAGATTTAACCTCTGCCTCCCCGTCTGTAGACAGTGAGTGTAGATGGCTTATTTTTGAAATGGCCCTAGAACACTCTTACTGTGAGTGAAGATGTAAAGCAAGATTAGATAGTTGGCACAAACTTTTAGCAGATCTTACCTTGTCCTCTCACTACCATGGAAATCTTTTTAATAGCCATCTCAGTTGTAATATGCTTTCCTAGCAGAATAGCACTTTCCAGTAACTGTACTATTCTGCTAGGAGAACATTTTTAGAGCTTATAGAGGAACATTTTTTCTGACTTCACACAGGTTTGCTTTGAATTTAAGATGGAAACGTTTTAAACTTAAAACTCATGTGGATACATACCTCTGGAATGAGGCAATTCTGCAGAGAAACACCAAGCTACCTTCAGATAGGAGTTATGGAGTATGGCACTATTCCTTGAGTATGGTACATTCCTTGAGCTGTGCCAATTTTTGCATGGTTGCTTCCATATTACAAAGACTGTGCTTAGACAATGGAAGTCACATAAAAAATAGTACACATTTCTCTGAAATCAAAATCGTGCAGAGGCAGTCGGAAGTAATTAACTTTGGAGAAGAAAAGGCTCTGAGGAGACCTTATTGTGGCCTTCCAGTATCTGAAGGAAGGCTATAAGAAAGCTGGTGAGGGACATTTTAGAGTATCAGGTAGTGATAAGACTAGAGAGAATTGATCCAAGCTAGAGGAGGGTAGATTTAGAGTTCATGAGAGGGCCTCCTGAATCATTAGAGTTGTTCTACCAAGTCCAAGACAATATTCTATGAAACATAGATTTGGGAATCAAATGGAAATGGAGCTTCTATTTTTTAACACCTTCATCTGAGGCACATCCTTCTGTATCTGAAACAGGGAATCTAAAAAGTCACTACTTATGCAGGCAGTGTACTTTTAGGTTCTGGTCTCCTTGAGGAAATGGCACACACAACAGAACTCTTCAGAGTACAGGAGTGCTTATCAGTGTGGGATGAAGAACACTGACATGGAGTCACAGTTTGTGCAAAATAAAAAAGGAATATTGAGTAGTTGGTATGCAGAAAAAAAAAAGATTTTAAAAAAATTAATGTAGTCTTTCTCCCAATACTTCTTTCTTCATAAACAAGCAGTCCTATAAATAGTCAGCCTTTTCACCTTCAAGTACAGAAAAAAAAGGTCTATCATTAAACTTATTTTCCAATGCTCGATATACATTCAGTGAGCTCTCTAGAGAAGATAACTTATTACTTTGTCTGTTGGTTAATTTCTCCCTTAATGTAAAATACTTGCCAAGTTGTACGTATGGAAAATCTGATTACAATAGGATAGGCCTCTTTGAACTAAAAGAAAGAGCTGAACACCTTTTATATGAAAATGTCATTAGAACAACATCAACAGATTGGACTAATAAATAGATTTAATGTTTTTGAAACTCTCAAAATTTGCTCTGCAAGAAAATATGTTTGCCGAATTGCCTCGATGCAGGAAAGAAGGTCATATTGATAAATGAAGACACTACACTCGACCAGGAACTCCATTTCAGCACTTTTGTGTGAACTGGCCATCAAAGGCAGTAGTGTTACCCTATAACATTGTATAAGACTGCTTTTGCCCTTCTTCTGATAGTTTTATCTAATGCAGCTGCGTTTATGCCTTCTTTTTTCCTCCTCAATTCTTTCATTACAAAACCCCAAGCGCTAACATGGGAGTTGTGAGAGGCAAGCTTCTGAGGCTGGAATAAACTGCCTTTCTAATGAAATGGCACAGATATAATAAGAAATTTTCCATTCTCTTATCTTAAGAGGACTTGTCAGTGTTAGCCAGAACGGTAAATGCACCTGCTGAGCCTTATATGCCCTTCTTAGATTGCATGACCTGTATTAAATTGCTGAAGTAAGTTGGAGAGACACTGTATGATGTGCTCTCACAAAAAATGAGCATTGCATGAGGCTGTTGAAGGAAAACCAACTAGCAGCAGGTAATAATGCCTGTGCTTGGCTTACTAATCTGACTGAAAATGGAAATATTTGTTACAAGCACTCTCAGGCCTCCAAAGCAGCTGGTATCTTTTAATAAAGCATTTTGGATAGGGGCAGAGGGACAAGGGGGCAGAGGGACAAGCATTTATTCTCTGGAAATTAATTACAATATATAAAACTACTTGGCACTAAGAGGAGCTTGGCTGATGGCACAAGGTCTAAATGCCTCTGCCCCTATAAGCCTGCATATGTGATGAGCACTTGCCTGTTCTCTCTGTACTTGTTGCCTAAAGAAACTACCCATGTAGGGGGTAGCTCAGGTTCCATGTTTTACTTTTCAGACATTGGAAGCCAGTGATTAAGGTTTTGAAGCTAATCTTTCAGAGGCCAGGAGACACCTCCAGACCAGCTATCAGGTGGTACAAACGTTTATTTTATTTTTTAAATGCAACTGAATTCCCTTAGAGGAAATGAGCAAATGATACAATCGATAATTCACAGAAAATTATGACTAAAAGATCATCAGGTGTAGCAATGACTCAAAATCACTCGAGATTTTATTTTTTAGTATTACTGAACTGAATTGCCTGAGAGGTGACTGGAGTTCAGCGATCCAGACTGGTATCTTTATGAACATTTACTTAATTATAAATAAATAAATAAATAAAAGGCCGTGATAAGAGGAATCCCTGCACAGCTAAGTATACGGACTTCCAGCCCCAAAGGCCTTCCTGTCCTTTCAGGGAAGCCATCTACCTATTGTAGTCTAGACATAACTTTTACGTGACAGAATGCATCTTCTTATAAAGCCTGCTAACCCCCTCTAACCAGAAAGTGGGACACGCTGTCCTGGTGCCCTGGATACCCCCAAATCCTCTCCCTCCGTGGTTTGAATGGGAGAGGAAAGGTGTGAAAAACCTGTTTCCCCCGCCCCGGGCCTGCAGGCTTGGGCTTGAAGCAGGGGGGAACAAAGGGCCCCTCCGGCCGGGGCAGGGGTGACCTGTGCAGATGCCCGCGCTGGAATCGGGCTGGTGATTGGCTGTGTTCTACCTGCCTAGGAAACGGTAAACCGACACTTTGTCTAGGACAGGGATGAATTAGGGGGTGCTTCCCGCCTTGATAGTTCCCGCGGAGAGTCCCCTGGTACTGCTCCCCCACTGTAAACACTCTTTGGTGCAGGCTTAACAGGCTTAATGAGCCTCAGATATCCTTTTGAAAGAGAGAGAGAGGGCAAGCACCTGGACCGCTCTTTCTCTCAGCCAGCCTAGCTCACTTCGTGAGTAAGCTTTTCTGCTCAGCCTGATTGGAAAGCTGTGTTTATAGCTTCGCCTTTTTCACTTCCTGACTTCTAAAATAGCCAGATTTAGCTACAGTATCCTTTGTACAATATTCTCAATCAAACTGAGTCTGTGATTAATTAATTAGTTTTAGAGGTTGGGTTTCAGGAAAATAAAATAATTCTATTTTTATATGTTTCCTGACTCGGCCATGTTAATTCCCTGCCTCCACAACACACACTTTCTCCCTTTCTTTCTTCTGGAAGTCCTAAATCTGTACTTTCCAGCCACGTGCTCCAGAGGCTGCTTCCAAAGTGACTAAGAAAAGCAAATTTGTATCCTGCATGTGCGACAAGCTTCTGAGGAGTCTGTGCCTCCTGAAAAAATAGGGTTGAATATTTCTGCTCTGTAATCCCAGGAAGCTGCCACACTTCAGCCTTTCTACTTCAGTGATGGCAGTTTTGCCTATCTCAAGTGGAAATTCTTTCCCCCCAAAGGACACAAACTCATTTTTATTCTCTCTAAAGATTAGTGAATTTGTGAAGCTAAATTATTCAATGTTTTGAGAAAGCAGCTAGCTATTTGTAGTTTGTCCACAGACTCCAGCATATTAAGTGGCTAATTTCAGAAGCCTTGCACAGTAAGCAATGTTTGCTGTCAAGCTATGATGTCTGAAGATTGTGGCTTATTATGGTATGTGTGGTAGTATAGCGCTGAAACCAAGATAGTGCTAAAGCAAGGCAGCTCTGGTCACTGCTTGATGCCACAGTTTCTCCATTCTCATGTACTCTTCTTCTGCTTAGGACCCAGCTAGGTGCATGTGTAAGGACTGCTGCTGCCTTTCTGAGTAGCTCTGACACTGTAGAAACTCTTGCCATGAAATAGAGCACTGTGTTGGTACTTGTGTTGCTTCTCTAGCTCTCACAAACAAGCATCCTAAAATGAAGCCCAGACCAGTCAGCATATAAACTGGGGAGTGAGCAGAAAAGGACAAGGAAGTTTACATCCAAAACCCCTGTGCCTGCCAGCAGGTAATTGCCTGAATGATTGCTGCAGAAATTTCTTCTAGGTATGATATTCAGCCCACAGTCTCCCCTGGAGGTTGTTTTCATCTGGTTTTAAATTACTGAAAGGTCACTGCTTGCTTTCATGCTGTGGATGGAATTGCCAGGTAAGAGCCTTGTTAGCACAGCTGTACAGGACTGGGGATCTGGTCCTGTTTCCTCCTCCACCCGAAATGGTTTCAAGTATCTCCTGTGCTGGCAGACTTTATATTAAACATTTTTCAGTCTCATGGATGTTTTGTTATAGGAAAGATAGGCCAGTGCAAGAACACAGCTCCAAAACAAGAAGAGGGCTACAGCGCTGTGCAGAGGGCGGTTAACCTAGGGGGACAATCCTTGTTTTGGTGACTGTAAAATCCAGACAAGCAGTCACTGAGGGCAAAAAAAGTCATGGGAACTGGGACCATTCTTCTTAATTCAGTTTTAAAGCATCCAAGTCCTTACATGGATTTAGTCAGGAAATTCAGAGGTTTCACTGAAAATTATTCTGTGCACATGTATGAACATGAAATTCAGTATGTGGTGCTCGAGTGGTGTTTTCAGTTGGCACATTTGGCTCATATTGCCCTCAAGCAGAGGAGGGATTAGGGAAATCTGAGCCACTCATCTGCAACACTAAGTGAGCTGCAGAGTCAGGGATAAAATCCTGTGCTCCGCCACAAAGTGGCAGGGTGAATATAAACAATACATGCTTTGAAGGAGGAGTCAAAACCGTTTCTCACTCTTTTGGCTCTCCTTACATAATGGGGAGACCATAACCTTCCACCTCTATTGGGAAAGGAGAATTTTGCTCAGGACAAGATGCCAAGAGGTTAAAAGGCGGTTGGCTGCAGGACAGCTGGAGGATGGGAGAAGTGGTGTCACCCAGATGCTGGAGGGGGAAATGAAGAGATGTCTTTCACTTCCTCACTGTCTTTGCAAGCACTTATGTGGCTCTTTGTCATAAAACCAAGTGCTGGTGACTGGGAAAATTAATATTAAAGTGTGAGTTATTTCAGTTTCTGTTTGCAGCACTCAGCAACAAGAGTGAATTAATTTGGTGACCGAATCTGTAAGCTGTCTATGCCTGGCAACTCCCATTCAAATCAGAGGGAACCAAGGACCTCTGAAACCTTACAAAACATGTTAAGGTTTTTTTTTTTTTGTTTGTTTTTTTTTTTTTGGTCAGATAGAGACGAAGCTAAAGAGCAGAAAAATCCTTTGGCAGGATGGCAGGATGTTGATGTTAATTTTAGATATTGATAAGAATCCTCTCTAACTGGTTTCAAGCAAGTCATTAGGGGCAACAGGAACTCATCTCCTTGATCATTAAAGGTCACTGGGGATAGTCCAGCATCAATGGGGAAATGGCCCATGCTGTTCCATTGCAGCCTGGATCCCTGTGTCCTGCTGAGAGTTGGAGGTGCTCCTTTCACCTGCCATCCTGTTACACTTAGAGGGTGAGGACTGCTATAGGTATGAGCAGCTACCTGGTGAAAAATCTCCAAAAGACTTTTACCAGGCTAGGAGCAACAGGGGTCATACAGAGGATATCCAGAGTAATTTAAACAACAACAAACCACAAAAAGAGGTCTTTAGGAAAGAAAAAAAGAGAAAGAAATCAATGTTTCTAATAGTTTATATTTACAGAAACAATATCAACATTACTAAGTGATTAGTGCTTTCACAGATTGCTTATCTATTTGGCTGAGTGGCTCAATGCAAATTAGAAAATTCAGGCCTCTGGTTAAGATCAAACATGAACAAAGGCATTATTGCAGAAACTTTGAGAATATCATCTAAGTATCAGCTATAAGAGAGGAAAATGTCCTGTCTTCCTCAGAAACTTTCCTACACTGAAGCAAAGGGAAGGTACATGGAATAACCTAATCCTGTGAAATCTGATCTACCTCATGTACATACTTTATGAGGAAAATATTAGACCTGCACTTGAAAAGTTCTCAGAGAAATAGAATTTGAAACTGTTTACAAAGCAGAGGAAAATTAGACAAATTAGAGGATGAAGAATATTGTACTTTATTTTTTTTTTTAATCTCAGCAAACTCATGGATTTATAGTTTTACAAGACTAGGCCAGACTAACTGGAACATCTCTAACTGGTAGGAACCCTGGCTATCCTATGTTATGCAGTCTTCATTTTTTCTTACAGAGCACTGGTCCTTAGTATGCAACTGAACACCTGGAAGAGTTGTAATGTGACTCAAAGAACAAGATCTTTTACGTAATTAATATTCTCTACTTAAAACTCTCAAGTGATAGCAAATCAGATATATTCTGAAAATCTGATTCAGAAGTTAACCCTTCCATTTGAGAGACGTTGAACCTTTGTTTCCTTTTGAGAATGCCCCCCCTAAAAATAAGTTTCCTCTTGAGTAACTATTTTGACTGTGATCTANATCAAATATGAAAACTTGAGTAATGCAGAAATTATGCATGCATACACTGGAGCCCTATCTTATATGTGACTTTTTTTTTCTCCTGGTAGTTGTTATCATATGATCACAATCCTGCTGTTTAGGAAACTAAGACACCAGAAAGTAACAGAATTTATCACAGATGTATGCAAGCCACTGTCTGTAAAAATACAGGAGGCCATCACTGCCACACATTCATGATCCTTCTTCACAAATGCTAAGGTTTTTTCCTTGCTTATTTGCTCTTCATTTCATCTGGATTCAGAAGAAAACATCGGACCTTATTTTAAACTGGTCAAATATTTGTGAAGACTCCTAGTGGTATGTCTGGTAATGGTGCAAAGATGGATGTGCATCAGAATGTAAACCAACCACAATGCAATTGGAAGTTTAAAGCTAAAACCACATAAAGATTAAAGCAGTGCTCAGCTCTGCAAAGCTGTGGCAGGCAGTTTACAGACTCTCTAATGAGCAGTCAGCAACCTGCATTATTTATTTCTATGTTGTTCTAGTATTTCCATAGAGTATAGAAACAAGGAAATCTCTCAATAGTCAGTGGAAGGGTGATGCCAAAAATCAACCTGTAATTATTCTGAGGGATGTCTCCACATCCTCATGTGATGCAACACAAAAATACATTGCACAACCTTCTTTAAGCTTGAAAATTTGAAGCATTTGTCCATACTAAAGAATAATATTTGGTTCTTATAAGTATTCAGGTGCTTGACAGTAATAATAGACAGTAATAATAACAGACAGCCAGATAGCCAGCTGCCACTGGCACTTCCAGGGTTCTTCATGGTTCTAAAGGGAAGAGCAGGAGTTTCTGGAATGCCTCTTGTTTGAGTACTGATACCAGTGTGGATACCCACGCAAGAAATGCTGTGGGAATGGTAAGAGTCTGAATGTGTGTGGGCACATGGGAGCAGTGAGTGCAGATAGAGAGCAATGCTTTTCCTTTCTGTGTTGTGATAAGGCTCCGCATACCCCTTCTACATTCTCTGCAATGTAGTCAGATACACAACTTGTAAAAAAACACCACCCTGTAGATTTTAAAATAATAATTAGCAATGGCTACTATCTGGCTTAGGTTTCACACCTAGAAGCAGCCCCTGTAGTTTGAATTCACATCTAAGTCCTTGTGGTGTTCTGGTTTGCTGGTTTATGGCAGTACTGACAAGTATGAGCTGCCAAAGGAAGAGACACATTTTATTGCTTTTTTTTTTTCAATCCCAGTTTCATGTAGAGCTACAGACTTTTTCCATTGCAAAGGCACCCTGAGGGGATACATGCCATTTTAAGTGCTGTCTAATTCTTCCTTCTGTGATGAGTTGGTAGAAAGATTATTATAATTTATGTCAAGAGCCAGGTTAAATTAGTCACCATAAAGCTCTTTCCTTCTTCGTGTGCCATTACAATGTCATTACTTTGCACTGTTAACATTTTTAAAAAGGAAAGATAATTCTTGACTCAAAATGCTTCAGAACCAAAACATTTTTGAGATATGAATAAAGAACCTGAGATACAGTTAGAAAGATCACAGTGAGACAGTTAAGTTTTAGCCATATTCTTCAGTGTGGTCTAGAGACTTCTATTACCAACTTCTTCATTCATATTCAGGTTCAAGAAGGACTTCCAAGATAAAAATATAGACACAAGAATACCTCACAGAAAGAAGAAACAAAGATCTTCTGATTTATCTGCAGAACTTGTCCAGCTTCTTGACTGTTTAATATGCATCTACAGAACAGCAGATTAAAACTGAGATTCCTTAATTCAGGGAAGCACATATAGAATGCATGTTCTGTGGGATACTTTTGCTACATTTTAGTTGTTTACATAGTTAGGTCTGTGGCTACAGTTTAAGCTGTGCCTGCAAATGTCTAGTTTTAGATATTTCCACTGTAGCTAGTTCTGTATTCCAGAAAGTAAATAATCTGATCCATGTAGCTATCTGTCTTCAGATTAAATGAAGCCTATAATAGTGGGGTAGAATTCAGATCCAAATTAATGACTAAATTTAGGAGTCCAGATGTAAGTGATCAGATGTGACCTAGGTGCCTAGATTTCCATTATAGTTAATGCAGCCTAAAAGAGATGTTCAGCTTCCAGCCAAAGGTGCTATATTTAGCTGTTTAGACCTGGGTATGCCTCAGTGCCCTCTGAGATGCTGCATGGTATATGAAATGCTCATATGCATTTGACAGAACAGACACAAAATCTCTGAGAGATCAGCATCCTTAAAGAGAAGCAGACGGATACTAGGAATTTCAAGCACCTCAAACGACACTAGATGTTCATGGGCATGGAACACAGTTTTAGGTGTTTATTTTAAGGTGAACTGAATGAATTTAGGGTCCATAATTGACATTTATTGATTATACTGGAAGCTTATACATTAGGCTCATATGTAATCTACATACAGACAGCTTCACAGTCTCAGGATGGTAAACCAGATGGAGAGAACTGTGTTCCAAGGAACATCTGTGGCAGGAAAATGCTTTTATTTCTATCTAAATTTCTGCAAAGATGAATTACATATTTTTAGTTGTGAATATCCTAAATTCCCTTACTCCTCCTATGGAGAGAGCGAATTTATCAGAGATCTGAAATACCAAATGTGAGTTCAATGAAAGGGTTACATGGTAATTCCTAAAATAGTTACTTTGTCTATATCTTCATCAGCAAGAGTTTGGAGGAAGCTGTAAAATCAAATTTAAGAAGCAACAAAAAATTTGTCTGGTGGCAGAAGCTGAATTAAGTGTGGCTTAGAAGCAGAAAGCCTCCAATGGGAAAAACCTAAACACAAACACTGAGGAGAACAGGATAATTGATGCTTATGAAGAAAAGGAATTAATTTTACATGAACTACGTTTTTCATGCAACCACTGTTGCCTCAAATATTTCAACAGTAGCTGATTCTAATGACTATTACATGGAAGCAGTAATTCATTCCAGAGTTACAAACACCTGTTCCATGCAACATTTGTATCTGAACCAAGTCTGATGCACCTGGCAAAGACAGATGAAGGCACCATCTGACCCAATGCTTTGGTCATTCTATTGTAACCAAGGCCTAGAAAGCATCATAACTAAAAACCCTCTGAGGAAAACAAAGCATTTTTCACCTTGTCCTGTAAAAAAACAGCTTTTCTGCAGTTGTCCAATTCTTCCTTGCCTCTGTATACGTATAATGCAAATAATGTAAGATCATTTAATGCAGCAACGAGCCATAAGAGAAGCTGTGAAATTTGCTGCTGCTCTGTGGCAGTTGATAGTGCTAAGACTAATATCCAGTGTCTGCTCTGTACTTGAATTTTATGTGTGGAGGAGCATCAAAGACAAAGTATTTGTAAAAAGGCAGGCCTGGCCACCAGGACACATGCCTTTTCCTCCTTTTACCTGGGTCCTATTAAACAAGGGAATGGCTTTAGATAAAGTAGTGATTGTGTATAAGGAGTCAAGATCTATGGAGACAGACTGAGAGAGTTTGGGCTATTCAGTCTGGAGAGGAAAAGGCTCCAAGGAGACCTTACTGTGGCCTAACAGTATCTGAAGGAGGCTTACAGGAAAAGTGGCAAGGGACTTTTTAGGATGTCGGGTAGTCATAGGAACAGGGGGAATGGAGCAAAACTCGGAGTAGAATCAAATTGGAAGTCAGCAAGAAGTTCTTCACCATGACAGTGGTGAAACACTGGAACAGGTTGCCCAGGGAGGTGGTAGAAGCCTCATCCTTCGGGCTTTTCAAGGCCAGGCTGGATGGGGCTCTGAACAACCTGATCTAGTGTGAGGTGTCCCTGTCCATGGCTGGGGAGTTGGAACTAGATGATCCTTGAGGTCCCTTCCAGACCTGACAATTCTATGATTCTATGAGGAAGTATTATGGTAAGAAATGTGCACTGGACTTAAAACTCATGGAGCCTTTTTTTTCATACCAGTTAGCACCAGTTACTCTCCTGAATAACTGCCAACCTCAACTCTGTCACAAAGTATTGCAACATTATTTCTGTTGTAGTGAGTCAAGAAATGCTCTTTTGATAGAAGAATGTATTTGCTTATGCAATTAATAGCTGAATCTATAGATTGTATGCAGTTATAGCTGTGTCCCATACTTGTGACAAAAAAAGATAAACTTCAGTTTTCAAACAGACTGTGATGTTGGATTTGCTTTTAGGCAGAGGACAAGAATGCCTAGGAGAAATTGGGGAGAGGGAAAATTATGGCTATTATACAAATAAATAGGGTATGCTCCAGCAAAATGTCAATTAGAAGCATCATTGTGCTAAATGAAGATGCTCCATTTTTACTGTAAAAATATGCCCCAACTTTCTCTATGCTGACTTTAAACCTGACTTGTTGCTTGCTGTTTGTATTTGAAGTAACAAGGTCAACCCTAATCCGACTCCTCATGTTTGTATTTTCCGTGAACAGTTACACAATGATGGTAATCTTTTCCTAAGTACTATTTTCCTTTTTATTTAAAAAAGACAACCATTCCATGCTATTCCATGTTATACTTTTTCTCAGGATATTCTCTTAACTCTACACTGGTAAATAGCTATTTCAAATTTCTGTTAGAACTAGGAACAACAGTCACTCCATATCACTGTTATTGAACATTCTTGATTTCATTTATCATGGATTTGAGTGACTCAGTATCACATTCCTCATGATGAGGAAACATTTTACAGTTGCACTTCATGATATATCAATAATTTTTTTCCCTTAATGTGGCCCTTCTGATATGGGCTTACTATAAAACACATTCATGGGCTGCTGATTCAGCCATAGTTCCCTTGCTGTCCCTTGCTGGTATTTTTTTTTCATTGCTCAAAACACTTATTATTAATGCAAACCCCATCAACTCTTATGTGCATGTACACAAAAAAAAATGACTGAAGAGTAAATACTGGAGTCAGTTTCTAGTTTAAGAAGAAAATAAATGCTTAGTGAAAAAAATCCCAACCAACCAAAGAAAACAAAAAAACCCAAAAAACCCACATCAACAGTCTTTGCAGATACTGCATGAAATGAATTTACAAATGCTGAAAGTACAGAATACAGCTTATTTAAGATGGTCAAATGCACTAGTTAAAAAATATTGGGGTTGCTCACAGTAAATGTTCATAACTGTTTAATCAAAGCCAATGTAGACATATGCCTACACCTGTCCTTTTCTCTGTATTCTCATGACCTGGTAAACCACTTCTATCCCATTTCCTCTTGACAGAATCAGATACTGCTTCTGTCTCTGTTTTGTTGTGCAGTTAAGTAGCTGATCTGTCTTCCTCAGTCTATTTTCAGCATCCTGTTGTTGTAACTTATCTCCAGAGCACCTAGGCCCAAGAGAAAATAAGAAATGGGAAGCAAAAAGAAGTGCTAGTGGATGATGGATAATGCCACGGGAAAGCAAGTTCAACAGACATTAAAAGAAACCGATGCAAGTACTTTGCAGGATGAATTAGGCTGGATATGGAAGCTTAGCAGAACACAGGTAAGGATCTGAAATTTAGCTTCTGCTCCCAGGGACTACTATATAATTCTCAATTCCCATATAATGACAAACAACAACTCTTACTGACAGCAATCTATTTCAAGTAAAGAGAGCTGTGCAAAGGCAAAACTTTGGCTTTGAATCTTCTCAGGCAGGGAAGTACACTGAGCCAAGACCACCATACTTTGAATGAGTGCTATATCAACGACCTGAAGAAGACAACAGAGTGTGCTGCCAGTGTTGAAAGTGGTTACATGTTTATGGAATGCTGAACCTGAATTCTGGCACTATTTAGAGGAGCAAGAGAGTTTGAATCATTTTAGCAGGACCTATGGCTCTGAGCTGCTTTGCATTATCAAGGATCAGTGGTGGGCCCAGTCCTGTTCAGTATCTTTACTGATTATCTGGACAAGGGGATTGAGTCCACCATCAGTAAGTTTGCAGATGACACCAAGCTAAGAGCAGGTGTCCATCTGCTGGAGGGTAGGAGAGCCCGGCAAAGGGACCTTGACAGGCTGGATGGGTGGCAGAGACCAATGGGATGAGATGTAACAAGGCCAAGAGCAGGGTTCTATACTTTGGCCACAGCAACCCCAAGCAGTGCTACAGGCTGGGGACAGAGTGGATGGAGAGCAGCCAGGAAGAAAGGGACCTGGGGATACTGGTAGACAGTAGGCTGAAGATGAGCCAGCAGTGTGCCCAGGTGGCCAAGATTGCCAGTGGCATCCTGGCCTGTATCAGGAACAGTGTGGCCAGTAGGACAAGGGAGGTTATTCTTCCCCTGTACTCAGCACTGGTCAGGCCATACCTTGAGTACTGTGTCCAGTTTTGGCCTCCTCAATTCAAAAGAGATGTTTAGAAACTGGAACATGTCCAGAGAAGGGCAATGAAGCTGGTGAGAGGCCTGGAACACAAACCCTGTGAGGAGAGGCTGAGGGAGCTGGGGTTGTTTAGCCTGGAGAAGAGGAGGTGACCTCATTGCTGTCTACAACTACCTGAAGGAAGGCTGTAGCCAGGTGGGGAATTGGTCTCTTCTCCCAGGCAACCAGCAACAGAACAAGGGGACACAGTCTCAAGTTGTGCTGGGGGAGGTATAGGCTGGATGTTAAGAGGAAGTTCTTCACAGAAAGAGTGATTTGCCATTGGAATGGGCTGCCCAGAGAGGTGGTGAAGTTGCCATCCCTGAAAGTGTTCAAAAAAAGACTGGATGAGGCACTTAGAGCCATGGTCTAGGTGACTGGACAGTGATAGGTTGGACTGGATGATCCTGGAGGTCTCTTCCAATCTGGTTGATTCTGTGATTCTATGATCAAGACTGACATATTTTCTAGACATGTTGAAAACCTTCTGTTACCTTAGGAACGTTAAAGTTCAATATTAAAGAAAATACAAAAAAAACTTTAGTGGACAGCTGAACTGACATTTTGAGAATTTATTTTGAATTCATGGATTTATGTGTCTGCAATCCCCTATGTAATTTCTTTTGTATTTCAGATCATGTCTCTACAAGAAGTCTACTTTAAATTCTTTAGATCTTTGATGCAACTGAGATTGCAATTGTTCTTATGCACTTTTAGGCTTTGGACTGGCTGTTTTCCACACAGTCAAATATCCATGGGCTTTACTGGTATTTCTGAGCCAAATTTCAGAACAGAATATCTTATATATTGATGATGAATCATAGAGATATCCAGATCTGTTTCTCCTTTGAAGAAGATCTAGCATTAAAAATAGAACATTTGCTTAACAGACCAAGAATAAAACTGAGGCTCTTTTCTTATGCTAACAGCAATAACACAGAGAAGATTAATTTGTTGGCTCACATTGTCTGTCTCAATTGTTTGTGCCTTTCACAACATAGTCTTAAAGTATAACTCTGATTCTGATGTATTCAGAAAATAATAATAATAAAAAAGATGAAAAGACCTACTTGTAAATAACACTTAAAGTATTTAGAGAGCTAAGTAGAAAATTCAACATTTTATTTTAACATAAACCTAGAATTTAAAGGAAGGTAAACAAAAAATGTTTACATGTTTATTTGGCATTCCCATCTATATAACATTTTCCCAGTGATAATATTTACGAGTTAAATTGTATTCCAATAATAGTGAGAGAATATGGGGTTTTGTCCTCTTCCAGAAGAAACATGCATTGATCAGCAACTGTAATTCAAGGTTAAGATTTCTTCTGACTCTTGTTCTCTTCATACAGGAGCTGGTTTAAAACACTGCTCTGTTTGAGAGCTTTTAGATTCGATATATCTTCACTTACAACAGGGATGTCTTCACTTTGATCCTCAGTTATCAGATCTTCACTGTCTGACAGAGTACATAAGAGTGTATCATTTTCATAGGTAGGAAAATAATACCTGAAAGCAACAAGGAGTGATTATTAGGCAGTTACATATTTTTATTGAAAGAGGCACAGCATATGATATCTGATCTGGGAAAAAAAAAAAAAAGGCAAAATGAGAAAGCCTGGTTGTATGGAATGAGAATAAGCATCACATAAAAAAATCAACTGGCACGTACATCACAGAAGAGCTGGCAACAGGCAAGTCACTTCTTTACCTGTATGTTGTCACAATTGAGGCCACAGACCCACATTTGCCCCATAATAAATGCTGAAATGAGGTGTTTCATTTAGAGCACTCTTTGTGCTCTGATACTTATGGCATCATTCCTCTGACCTACTCAGCTTACTTACAATTTGAACTGGTGTTACAATTTGGACTCTCTATTTGCTATGGAGAAAACTAAGTGTAAACAACCAACTTGTTTTGATGCCAAAATTAGGTAGACATTTTGCATATATCTACAAAGAGAGAGATGCAAAAGAAGGGGGTTAATTTAGTTCGAGAACTGTATGTCTACAGTGTATCTTTACTAGCAAAGAATTATGTCCTGGATGCCTATCCTAGGCATGAACTTCATCTCTGTAGAAAGCCAGTGGCTGGAAGATCTCATGCCTACAAGAGGCATATTCAAGATGTCACTTTTGTGCACAGATTCAATCTTGGTGCCACCAGGAGCGAATGTGGTCTGAGTATGGTCTGCACAACAGCAAATACAGGCAAAAGACAATTCTGGGACAATAAACTTCTCTAGTGCAGACACAGGTTATGAAGGCAGTGCCTTCTGGATGCAACTTGGAGACCAGTATCTCATGTTCAATTAGTTTCAGATAGTACAGAGATTTCTATTTGAGTAGTTTTGAGAGCACTTGTTATTTTATCTGGGGCTGTAGAGCTGTGTAACTCAGTGCACAGCTGCACCAGGAAAAAAACTTGGAACTTTCAACTTACTGTTTAAACAGAAATTAACTAATAGCTATACAAATACTGGAAAAAAAACATGCTTGTCCTTACTGTGGTTGGTCCCATGTAGATCTGGCTGGCAGGAAGGTAATGTGTTTGGTCTTTTCCATATGACTTATCAGTCCTTCTTTAGACTGAAATTTCTCCTGGCAGTTGTAACAACGACAATGATGGATTTCTCTTCTAATGAAGTTTACTAGCTTTACTTGCTGATAGAAGTTCAGACCTAGGAGATATGGTAGCAAATAAGCACTTGGGATATTAAATCTTAATTTATGAATGCTTTCTTAGATTAAGTATAAAGACTGGTAAGAGTTTACTGAAGACCAGCACTGCCTGAATGCTATAACTCAGCAAATTAATCAAACAAATGTTTTTTTTCCCAGGTGCCCCTTTTTCAATGTAGAAATTGCAAACATTTTTCTTCTCAGTCTACAGCAGAAAGCAAACATTGACCAAACAAACCTAAGAGTATAGCCTTTGAATTTACAAGAAGGTATTAACAGCTGTAACAATATGATGATAATAAGAGTAATACTTCCATGGCTCCAGCAGCTGGAATCATAGAATTATCACAGAATCAACCAGGTTGGAAGAGATCTTCAAGATCATTCAGTCCAACCTATCACCCAGCCCTTTCCAATCAGAACTCATAGTGTAGATATTTGCAGAATCTCCTCTGCACAAGAATCCAGTGGTTCAAAAGAAAATAACACACATCCTTGGCACTAACAACAGTTCCAGAAAAATAAAGCTTTCTTGATTTTGTTTGGTAAGCAGAAACAGTCTGCATAATGGAAAAGTTAAATGTCTGAACAAAAATCAAACCAATACAGTTGTTTTCCACTGTTCTTATGATGTGGCATGCTAGTGGCAAATTCTGACAATTACATCTCTTACTCACCATGCACTGACTTTATTTTAGGAAAGTCAAATCCATGTGATTTCTGGAGGAAAAAAAGAAAGGAAATAAAAAAATGTCTCATTTCCACTACTACTATTTCAAGTTAAAAACAGCTCAGCTCTTCACAGACTGATGCAAACACATGCATACAGACATGCAAATACTAACACATGAAATGAACCCCCAAAGTTCTATTTCATTGGAAACTTTCATGTTCTGCTGAACTGCAATGTTCCTGCTAAGTAGTTTATTAGAACTGAATGAAACACAGATGATAGCCATTAAGTGTATGTCTTAGTTTTAGAGCAGACAGAAAGATATTTTACCTTTCCCAAAAGAAGTAAAATAAAAATGCTGCTCACAGAATTGAAATTTAAATGGAAATTACTATATTAATATTAAGATATTTTACCTTTCCCAAAAGGAGTAGAATAAAAATGCTCCTCACAGAATTGGAATTTAAATGGAAATACTGTTCACAAATATTTACACAAATGCAAACCACCTAAACTCACATTTCAGCTCACAATCTCATTACTCCAAAAACCCTTCCAACAAAACAGGCTTCAATCCTCCCCTAGGCCTCCCATCATTCCTCTCTACCCACCCTTGCAAGCTGAGTCGAACGGTGCAGCCACAAAATTAGCTTTGCCAAGGCCAAGCCAGGCTGCAAACCTCCCCCACATCACAAGAGATAACAGATCTGTGCTGGGAAGGGAGAGAGGTGCAGAAAAAGGGAAAAGAGATGAACTGACTCTTCAACCCATTTACACAGCAGATGCAGGGCTTATGGGGTAAAATAACAAAAGATTACAATTTCCTGTGCCTATCTAGCCCCTTGGAGGACTTTTCAACTCTATGCTTAAGACATCCAGTCTTAAACTCACAACAGTGTATTAAATCTTCAGGCCACTACGATATTAAAGATTCTATGTCTTCATTGTCCGTACCAGTCTGTACACTCACAAGTATATTCATATTCTCCATGTAGAATTGGACTTGTCTAGATATTTTAGCGAATAGATGCTGGAGGGACATGTGGTTTACACTCGTTTTTCTTTTTTAGTTCTCTGCTAAAAAGGACATTCTAATGCAAAAATTAATTTGCTCTAATCAAAGATTCTACGACTCTACATTTTAGTTCCAAAGTGGCAATAGAATTCTTATTAAAAGCAAGTCTTACCTGCATGTGAAGATATAGTTTTTCTGTGGTGTCTGCTTGTTGTTCACAGAACAAGCAAACTGCACATACAGGATGCTCTTCCCAGTCAGACCAATCTCTTATGATTAAAAGAATTCATTCCATTGTGGGAAAGAGAAAAGACATTTTGAGAAAAAGCACTTCAGGTTCTACACTCACAGCACTTGAACTAAAACCAGAGGAACAGAATACTTTAAAGGGGTGGAAGATGTGTGATTAGAATCTGATCTAAAAAAATGTACAAATTCAAGAATAACAGAGCAGTTACTTTGGGTAACTCCTGTGTTGACGGGCAGTAAGCCCTATGTAAATGGACCTTCACTAACAAACAAATCCAACTTTAATTTCCATCCTGTGCAGCAACTCACTAAGTACTGTGTTCACTGTTTATTTTTATAAGGACTTTTAAACTTCTTTTATACCCATTCACCTTTTTATACCTTTCTAATACTTCAATACACCAGCCAAAGACATAACCATCAGGAAGAGTTCACTCTAAGTGTTATTTACTTATCAAATATTATTATTTCTGAAAAAGACTCTCATTTATGCTACATTTACATGCACACAGGGAAAATTTTGCCAACATGTCTATTTAGAACTCCAATACTACTAAGAAATATTATTGCAACCAGTTACAATCAAGCAAAATGAAACTCTAGTCTCAGATAGACCTAGAAAGGTCAGGGGCCCTGATACCCACTTCCTGCTTATTTAATTCTCTATAGGCAAGGAAGCCACTATAGTGATCTGAGTGCCTGGAGTGCAGAAGAGAGATGGATGTTGGCCTATGTCAGAACTGGTGATAGATTTCCTTCAAAATCCAATTATCAGACTTTTTTCATACTATTTATTTCTCATGTTGATGTTTTTGATGTTCACTCTTGATTTTTAAATTTGAACAAAACCTGTTCAACCGTTTTTTAGTAATTGTTCTCAACAATGACAGTCTTTAAAGCTTTTATAATGGGGACATAAGTAACTCTTACTCTTCTAAGTTATCTAGTAATTCTCGGTCATCCTCTGACTGTACTTCCTCCCAGGACTTTCCAAATTCCTGGGGAGAAAAAAAAAGAAAAGAAAAAACATTTTCTGATTCATGTCACATTTTATATATCAACTGAATGAACATTTGGGAAGTCACAGGCAACATCTTATTTTGGATCACTTTGGTATTTCTCTGTCAGAGAGCTCTCAAGAAGAGGCTCCAAGATCTGTGTAAAACTAGAGTTTTGCAACACTCTCAAGGTGGGTATGTTATCGCTGTCTTGAGTTAGCCACCACATTTGCTTAATCCAATCTGAGTATCTTGCTCCATGCAGCATATGCTGCTTAAACAATGCAGCTTCCATACCTGAGCCTTTGTGTGGCATAGCTACACCAAATCAGTGTTCATACATTGTATAATGTTACATCTGTTAAAAACACACGATGTCAACTTATCTACAGAGTACTCCAGGAAGGCAGTATGAGCTAGGAAATAAGATTTTAGTTTCCCTTCCATCCCCTTTTCAGATGTGAATGTAAGCACACTTATTCAATGTGTTCCATTTTCCCTTCCACTTTTCGTGTTGTTTGTATCTTAAAGACCTTCACCACAAGCTGTATCACAACACATTTGTGCAGCGTTCAGCACAATGCCATGCACTCTCAGCGTGACTGAGATATATATAACAGTCAATAAAATGCTGAAGCACTCCACTGAAATACCAGCAGTGGTATTTAGCTAGTGTTTTTCTTTCTTATGATTCTTCCTGTCTTTAAAAATAAACCTAAGCAAACTAACCAGTAACCAAAATAGTTTTTCTGAGCTCATATTTTGATGGCTGTGAAAGATTCACAAAGACCATAGCTGATGATCTTGTCCCTGTTCAGAAAACCAAAAAAAAAAAAGCAGCTATTAAAAAGATCATTCTTTCATTTATTTAATTCAGATGTTCCCTCTATTAAATATATTTAATAACATCCTCAGTAAATAAGTGTTACCATTGCTTTTATGGTTGTTTGGAAAAGAAACAAAAGATACCCATCATTTAACAATTAAATGAGAACTTTCAAAGCTGTTAGTGTCTGTCAGGTAAATGCTAAACAAATGTCTCTAGACAGCTTTAAATGTAATGTCATCATCTATTACAGAATAAAACTTCAGTAATTAATTCAGCGATACTGCATGGTAGTGTGTAAACTCTCTGAGTTACAGGAGAGACTCATTAATGTCACCATTACTTTGAGATAACACGAAGCCATTAACACCTCTCACCACATGTTCTCCCAGCTGCACACTAGTTTCCTAAGGCTACTAATGTTAACACCTTAACGAGAGGATAGTAGCTCACAACCACTGCAGCATGAAGAGAAATGTTCACCATTTTCCCCCTTACCATCTTGAAGTATATGTGCACAAAGAGTATGTTCAAACCAGCAGACAACACTAAGCTTCATCTTTTAATTAAAGGTGACAGGGAAAAACCAGGCACAAGCTTTATTATTGTTGCTGTTTCTTTCATGTGTTTCTGTGATGTGGGCAGAGAAACATCTTCTAAGAGGTCTCTGTTTCCCTCACCTATTTATACTCAAAACCAACAAAAAAAATGCAAACCAGAAAAAGGAAATGTCTCACCAGGTCTTGTATCACTCTAAAGCTGCATGGTGAATGGGTAGCTAGGGACACTGATAAAAGTGCACTGAAACGGACCAATTGGGTGGAAAAAGAGTTCTTCAAAACATTCTTAAGGCTCTTCCATTTTTAAAATTTTTGTCTATTTTTTAAATGCTATTTTCAGTTCTACAGCTTGACAAGCTTTTGGGACCAAAGGTGCCTATTTTAAGCATTCAACTTCTCTTGCTCTTTCATCTAAGTTGCAAGAGATCCCAGCAATCATCTCTAGAGATTCCCAAGAAATTCTTAAAACCACAGAAAAAAACAGACTCAACAATGTTAATAGCTCAAACAACAGACAACATATCATTAGAAAAACTGCAGGTCTTGCTATATATCCAAGGTAAACCAACTTAAAAATACCCACATATCTGTGTACCCCACAGACAGGAGGTTCCTACAGAAAAGAGAAGAGAGCTTGTAAATGTGTTGCGATGCTTTGGGAGTTACCCGCCCTTCGACTCTTATGAAAGCACCCAGACTAGACTCATCTGCCTGTAAGTTAAGGAATGAGGCTTTATATTCACAGCTTAGCACAATATACAAGCCTGGAGAAGAGAAGGCTTCGAGGAGACCTTGCAGTGGCTTTTCAGTATCTGAAGGGAGCCTACAGGAAGGCTGGGGAGGGACTATTTACAAGGTCTAGTAATGGCAGGACGAGGGGGAATGGGTTTAAGCTGGANAATATATTACAATATTTACACCTATATACAAGTTAAAAGTAATACAGAAACACAATACCCTTCCCAAAAACCAGAATCCCCAGGAGAGGCTCCAAACCACCTTTCCACCTTATCCCAGAGTCTGTCTTATGTGCAAGGTGAGTTTGGAGGATTGGCAAGGGGGTTAGAAGCAGAATGATTAGTTGAGTTACACAGTGGAAGCCCAAACACAGACACCAACTCTGACAGACTCTCACTGTTTTATCTGTTTGTGTCCTTGTTCTTATACATCTCAGCAAGTGAAGTAGACATCACCGTTGTTTTCTTTTCATGGCCTATAATCTGATTTTTCACATTAAAATATTCCAATTAGCCTCAAACTAGCACATATGTGTGATTTGATTTCCTCTTCCAAAAGAAAGTCCACGTGCACAGAGATTAATCAACTCATAGATAATTTATATTCTCAACTTGAGTACAGCTTTAAGCATTCTGCAGGGAGAATGTTTGCCTGCTTCACTGAGGCAAAATACCACAACCTGAGAAGTGCTGAGATGGGAGAAACTAGAAACAGCAGCTTGTATGTCAAGCAGTTTTCCCAAAAGAGCAGCTATTGAACTACATGTAAATGTAGTTCCAGGCCTAGGGAACTTAGAAACTCCAAACAGATGCTCATTTCCTCTGCAAATTTTCTCTACCCATCCTCTTGCCTGCCTTACTGCAGTCATCTGAATTGTTTTATGTTGCTGCAGATGCTTTGTTGCCTCAAGATGCTTTGTCACACAGAAGAGATGGTCTCACCCCAACCTTAGTTAATAGATATTAGATGAATTTTAATGTGAAACATTTCCCAAATTGGGGGGTTTTATTAAGTCCTGAACTAGCACCAACTTATTAAGTGTTTTCCTTTACTATTTCACAAAATGTACACAGTGTAAGTTAAAACAGGCTAAATGCAACAAAACATTCTTTCCTTGGCCCCTAAATAATAATAATAATAATGATGATTTAGGGCTTGATAACAATGAGAAAACACCTTTTTATCTTTGAGGAAAAGCAAGGGCTTTATGAAACAAATTTTCTAGTAACAGCTAACATTTTTGGCTATCTACCTTAGTCATAGGCATGTTGATTGTGGTGATGTTCCATTACTGCAGATATACATCATTAGTCCATTTGAAAATAATCATTGCACTTCCTTCGTAGGAAGACTGAAGGACACTCTATACTTGAAGTGCTGCTGGCAACAATCAAGTGAACACAGAGGGGAATCCCCTGTCAGTCAGGGTCCACCTTAGTTCATTGGGCTATGAATAAGAGTGATACTATTGTCATCTTCTCTTTTATGGCCTCCAGCAGGCACTACAGACTACAAAGTTCTTCCCTCTCCATTCTCACTTGGCTTTTTGTGTAAGGTGTGTCATAGGGCCATAGGATAACAGTCACAGAAACAAGAAGATTAGCTTGGAAGGATTTTTTTGTCTTGGATGCATTGGTGCTCTATTTTTCACCCTCTGCTATCAGTTGATCTTTTTGAATTCATGTTTCAAGCCTTTGAGAACAGGACTGGTATCACCTCCCATACTTACAGAATGCTGTCAAAAGACCTCCATAACCAGATCCACTGGGGAAGTGACCCCACTGCCTTTCAAGTAATTTGAATAATTGCAGAACTCCCACTCTAATTTAATGTAACTATCTAATAATAAGCTTTTGATACTTGCTTATGAAAGAAATCTATTATACATGCACATGACAAAAAAAGCTTCCACTCCTACTGAAGATCACACATAATACTCTTAACACTAACCTGTGCACAACAGAACATGTCAATTATATGAGGGTAGACAAATCAAAGCAGCTTGTAGGTCACAATAGAAGTCACAGAAAGTATCAAAATATCAGAATACTTGGAAAGGAATTTGCACTTTTATTTTGCAGCACTATGGCAAATTGGAAATTTAGGAGAGGGAACTATCAATACAGAGATGTAAAACAGATTCTCACAACTGCATTAAAAACATAAAGTGGAACTGAAACAAGAACGAAGAGAAAGGAAGAAGGCAGACAAACATACTGCTCTAAATGAAATCACTGGGGACTTTGCCATCAGCTTAAAAACACAAGTAGAAACTGGCCAGAAGATCATGGGGAAAATCCAGCAGACATTCTCAGGATATCTGAATAAAAAGCCATCAAAGTTTCTGAGCATCAAAGCCACAGAATAAAGGAAACTGCCAGTTCTCCCTTTGTAAAACTGTTCTACACAGTGCTTGGTGAAGGTAATGTGTAATGGAAAATTATTAAAACAAAAAGGACAATGATGTCTGTAAGATGGTTGCACTTAAGAGATATTTAAATTGCTTAAGATGCAGTTGCTGATAGAAAAGCTTTATGGTGCACATCTTAAAAGCAAAGTGGCTAAGACTGTGATAACACTGATGCTTATCATTAGAGGCCTACTCAGTCTTATAGCCTCTTAGTGATGAAAACAAATGTGATCAAAGTGACATATTGAAAGCCTTTGTTACAATCTCAGAATGCAAATTTTCCTGACAAAACATAAAAAAAATTAAATCTTTAGGTCAAGATGAATTTAGTAGTAAATTCTAAAACAGTGTATCTGTCCTTTCAGGTAATATACACAATCTGTGTCTGCGAAATTATGTTAATTCCCATGGACAGTTAGAGCAACATGAAGCACAGATAGTTCAGACTCACTGAGAACTTGATAGAGCTTGACAAGACACATTAAAAAATGTGAGGTGCTGAAGGAGAGGCAACAAAATCATTACATCAAGTCATTACAGAAAACAGATCTTGTATAACAACTAGAATTCACTGAATATAGACTCAGCTTGAAAAAAACAATGTTACCACATTAATAGCATCTGCTCTAGACTATGTATATCAAATGAGCTAAAGCACACTAAAAAGGACCTGGAAGGATTTAAGAAGCTATTTCATAGATTCCTGCAAGCAAAGGGACCATCCATGGACTAGGGGAGGATTAAGAGTCCTCCAGAAGATTCTGTAAATTATAGCAAGGTGACAGTCTTGTGAGGAGCACAAAAGCAGTCACTGCTGCTTGTAGTTGCTCAGAGAATTAATATGTTCTGTAAAACCACAGGGCAAGAGTTTGGGTTCTAACAGAACTCGAGGAATGTGGCCAGCACGTCAAGAGAGGTGATTCTGCCACTTTGTTCTGGTGAGACACCACCTCAAATACTGCATCCAGTTCTGATGTCGCCACCATAGGAGTGACACAGAGATGTTGGATTGAGGCCAGAGGAGGCCACACAGATGATAGGCTGGGGGAGCTGGGACTGTTCAGCCTGGAGAGGAAAAGACCCTGGGGGGAATTACAGCTGCCTTCCAATACCTGAAGGGATCTTATAGTAAGGCTGGAGAGGGACTTTTCATTAGGGTGTCTAGAGGCAAGGGCAGGCAGAATGATTTGAAGCTGAGGGACAGTAGAGTTTAGACTGGATCTTAGGAAGGTTGTGGATGTCTCCTGCCTGAAGATGTTCAAAGCCAGGTTGGATGAGGCCTCGACCAACCGAGTCTAGTTGAGAGGTGTCCCTGCCCATGGCAGAGAGGTTGGAGTAGACGATGTCTGAGCTGCCTTCAAACCTAAGCCATTATATCATATGCAATAGAGACGAATATAATTTCTCCTCACATGTAAAGGCCAATCTACTAAACCCTCGGCGAACAAATAAAAGTTCTTCCCTTTAATCTTTCTCTCCTGTGCAAAAATGAAGATTTTACCAAAGGCTATTTTGAAAGCCTATTTTCTATCATGTAGGAACTGTCCTAAAAGTTTCACACTAATGAAAAATTTAATCTTATACAACATTAGTGTGCAACTATACATTTTATAGCAAACTATTTAAAATAAACAAATAAAAGATTCTTTCTTTAAAAGAACTGCCATAGCTTTGATATGGTTATGCTCTAAAGGGTTAGAAAGACTAAGTGGAACATAGTGAAAGACAACTGAAAATGCATGAAAAGAAAACATGGCTGTAGTAGAGCACAGAGCCAGACAAAGAACTGCGATCATTCAATGTCCCAGAAGAAACACTAGCAGCACACTGGTACAAACCTTGCATGTGCAGACCACCATGCCCACTGCTGACTAGCTGCTGTCCTGCTGGAAAGTAACTCTATGGAGAAAGACCTTGGAGTCCCAGTGGGCAGCAAATTTGCCACAGGGACAGTATTGTGCCCTTGCAGCCAAGTGCAAGAGGGCCAGTGGCATTGTAGGGTACATTAAGAAAAGTGTGCCCAGCAGGTCTAGAGATGTTCTCCTCCCACCTCTACTCTTCCCTGGTGAGACCACACTTGGAATACTGTGACCAGTTTTGGGCTCCCCAATTCAAGGGACAGGGATCTACTGGAGAGAGGCCAGTGGAGAACTGCAAAGATGACCGTGGGACTTGAACATCTCTCCTATGAAGAAAGACTGAGAGAACTGGGGCAGTTTAATTAGTTTAAAGAGGATACCAAGTTCTGAAAATGTAAGATCACTTGCAACACTGGTAAAGAAGAAGAAAACCATTAAAAATATCTTAAAACAATTACACTGCTAAACTTGAGTCTGCTAACTTGCTGGGGAGAAGTGAATGCTCAGTTCTTTTGAGAAGCTTGGAACATCTACCCTGCATAACTTCATAATTTTTTCCCCACTGTGCAGCAAGTACTGTTCAATTTTTAAAGCAGTGATATTTGAATATCTAGAAAATAAAACAGAAACCTCAGATCATTGGAAGGAAAGTATACAGGATCGCAGAGGGAACTCACTCCATCCTGGGTAGAAGGAACTTGGCAGACCATTAAACATATGTCCTGGGTTAGGGTGGATCCATCCTCTGGTAGAATAAACTCACCACAACATGGATTTTTTTTTTTTTTGGAAAGTCAGGGAAAGATGAAATTTCTTATAGTTCAAGTATAACAGCATAAAGAGAAATAAACTACTAGAGAAAAGTAATATAATAATCTTAAGGAAGACAGGGAAGGGGTCAAGCGGTGGTGAAGCAGCAAAAGCAGCAGCAGCCAAAACAGCAGTGGGGGAAGATAACAGGCAGGCACAGCTCAAGCAGCAGAAGCCATCAAGGTGAGAGAACAAGCTGTGCTTCTAGACATAAAGCTCTTGATGCTCCAATGAAATTATATTAACTTACCCATTGTTGCCATTATATGGCCTATCCCTGGAATGTTCACCTCTCCCCTATGTCTGAGATAGAAAATCAGCTCAAACGGCCACAACATGCAACTTCTTGTTCTTAGTGTTACAGTGAAACCCATGGAGAAAAATTAAAGGGAAAGAGTAGGTAAACCAGTCAAGGATGTCTATTTATAACCTGAATACTATCACATGTAGAAGGCACAAAGATTGTTCAGTTGAAATAGTTATTTCTGGGACAGAATGCAGCAGCTTTTGAAGCAGCCTCTATACTTGTGAGTCAAAGACAGAAAGTGGAAATCAGTTATAGACACATTCATACACACTCTCAAAGGTTCAAGATACAGAATATTAATAACTGGCAACACACATCTACCTGGAGGCTAAACACAAACACTTTTTCTTTCATATATGTATCTTTCATTTTCCTCCTCTTTGCATGTAATTTATACTCTGAAGAGCACTTCCAGCTTAAGGTTTGTAGAAAACAAGCTCAAAGCCAACAGCATTCAAGTTAGACCTCCATTTACTTCATTATCCATTTCCCCTTCTGGTTATTAAAGCAGAAACTGAGCACTAATGACATGGTGATCAGTATCTCTTCAAGCTGCATTCCTGCATCTCTCAAAATCAGTTCTCAACAACAAATGTTTACCATCCCTTATTTTAACAATTGTCCAGAATATAATACCATAAACGAGTATCTCTTAAGAGTCCTTCACTTGATTTTTGACCTTTGTACTAACTGCTGGTTTAAAATTACTCACTTTTAACAAGATATTGTCTCTATCACTTTAGTCATTTTGCTAATTATTTGTAGAATCACTTACCAAGTAATTAATGATATAAAATTTGTCATAATCTTTGTTTTTGGCATTGATTCTGCGATGCTGCTTCTTTCTCATGTGATCTTTAAGTGTGTTTTTGTCTCTGAAGACTTTTTCACAGTACAAACACTGCAAACTAAGACAAAAAAGTAAATATGTCAGCATATTAAAACAAAATGAGTACAACATCATATCCTTAAATAAGATGGAGATATATACAGTAAGATTAATCCTAAGCATGTGAGAGCAAGCTAAATGAAAGTTTATTTGAAAAAAAAGCACATATACAATAATCTTAGATTACAGTAAAGTCAGTCAAACACAGAGAGGATAAAAATGACATAAATGCAAATATAGATAATAAAAAAGTTTACTGTTTGGCCCATATGCAAAGTGGGAGAAAAGTTTTACTACCCAAAATTATCAGAGGGTATAGGAGAGCTGCTGATTGGTCACCATATGAACTCATCATGCATTTACACTGGCATCCAACCCATAAGTAACTTTGTCTTTGTAATTCAGAGTGGGAAAAAATCAACTGATATCTTTATGAACAATTTAAATTAACTAACCAGAAAGTTTTATACTTCTAATTCATCAGCAGGGAGGCTAAATGGAAGTTTGGCAGGGTGACCAGCAGGTTTTGAAATCCTGAGAAATAAAATCAGGTAAATACATTCATGCACACATATTTGTGCATATAAAAACACATGTCTATGTACATGCTTACATAGATGCACACATAGACATGACCTATTATATACATTTATGTGTACATTACTTGGGGTGAAAACATTAATCAACAAACTGTTTAGAGCAGTATGTCTCCCATTTAAAACAAACCAGAAGTATATGTCTTAAATTCTCTATTATGAGTATTGTAAAATAATTGTTCTCTCCATCACAGTGTCAACTGACACCTGCAAGTTCAGCCTGTAAAGCATTAAGTGAAGTCTCTTGACTCAGAAAGTAGCCTATGAGGGCAGTAATCTGCATTTCATCTTAAATGGGTGATTCTTCCTGAAATAGATGGTGGTCATTTTTTTTTCTGGCAGAGCCCCGAGCTGTAAGAACATCCTTTCTTAATGGATAAGCCTCTAGTTAGCCGAGGTCCTAAAATACTTTTCTTATATGGATGGCTTACATATTCTGCCAAGGTGGAGAGTATTTCTTGGGATGTTTGGAAATTTATCTCTGCAGCAGAATGGAGAAACCCCCGAGAGAATAATTTCTCATTAAACAAAAGCTCTGGAACTCTGCCATTATATCTTTGTATGGGGTATGCTGGCTAACAGGAAAAATAGTATGAGGGGAAGGATAAATGATGGCATTTTAAGACACAGAAATAACAGATATGAAAAAAATGCAGTGGCTCTGAATTAAAATCGTAACTTTCGCCTCCCCACTCCCAGCCTTACTCACAGATGAAAGCATGCCTCTTTGTCTAGTCAGAAGGAAATTCAACAGTGTCTGGGTCAGGCCTTTCTCTGATTTCCCCAGGGTTTAAGATATAGATGTTGAAGAAGAAAATTATTTTCTTACTTAAACATTTGCCCCCACAAACCCCAATAATATTGTGCCTAGAAGGTCTGTACCTACACCCTGAAAATCCTCATGCTGCTTCAGCAAAGATGCATCCAGATTCCCCTAAGCTGTTGTGTTTGGAAGAGCAATTCAGTATTCTCGGTATCTTTTTGCCTTCCAAGAACTGCTGTAACATCCAGGCTCACTGTTAAAAAAAAATTGAGTTCTCCTTGTGCTTGTAGTCTCAAAATCTAAACGTTGTTTTGTGGGTGAATCAAAGGTCAGATGGCAGAAGTCTATGAACACAGACATAAGTCTATGAGCTTTAATATCTGCATTGCTCCATCTGTTAACAGCAAAATGTTTGTTCTACTTGTGGAAGGTATTCCAGGAAGAGTACATAATGTTTTTTTCTTAGCATATACAATGTAGTCATGCTATTTGCCTGAAACAAAAATTTCCTCCTCTTAATTATATTTTCAGGTACTTTTCTGGCTATTAAATCTTTTCTTAACAGTAGGAAGAAGCTTTGGAAGCAATTTCATCATGTACACCAACTACAAGGAGGACTGTTTTTGAGAAACCTAAATGAAAGGCACAGTCCTACTGATCAATAGTACAGCTATGTTTTATCGGTGAGCATGGTACCTCACTGCATTAGACAACAAATGATACATAAAAGGCATTTTTAATACATTTTTCTGGAATAAGTTAAGATATCTGTGTCTGCACAGTCTGTGTGTGATTATATTAGACAACACTGCTGACATTTATGTCCTTTGCATTTAAAAAAAAAAATATTTCTTAGTTGTACAAACCAGTGGATCTTAAATTTACTTGGAAGGATATTTAATCTATTTCTCATATCCCAATTTTCACAATCCCACTGTTACGTGGCTTTTCATAATTGTCTGAGAATGAAGCAAATTTTTCATACAGTTTATGATTACAGATTGCATTAAAATACAATAAATTTCTGAACTCTACAGTTTCATTCTTCTGGTAGAGCCCAATTTATATTTGAGACATAGCTCATACTGTCCTATTTATAAAGTTGATACAGGGCACTTGGATACTTGCAAAGGAAACTCAAAGTGAAGACTTTCTTGGTCTTTGCTATCCAAGTTCCTTTCCTTTTAAATCCTTCAGCTCTCTCAGGGTTACATGTTTCTGAGGCAGTGTATACCTTGGCTTTCCCCTTCTACTCTGTGTTGTACTTTGTAAGCAGTAGAGAAGGGAGAGACCAAACACTGCACATTACTGATACAGAAAAGCAAATGAAGACTGGTCTAAGAATTCTGTATTCAGTGATTAAAGACATGTTTAGCAAAAAGATTGCTATGATGAAAGAGGAACATTAATAGTTGTGAGAAAATGGGCATGGTATTATCGTTCAAGGCAACTGTGAAATGTGTAAGTGAAGCACTACATGACTCCATTTCCCCAGCAAACACATACTATGAATTGTCAAGAAACAGCTTTAAATAAGTCAATTAAAAGCCTGCTAAGAGAACTCACAATAAACACACATTTTCTCTTTGTTTCTTCTTAAGCAACCATGGATGTTGAATTAATTCTAATCCAATTTATTTCCAAAGTTAAAAAAAAACCACCTAAGCCCATTTCAAAGTAACAAGACAAAAAATTACTTACTTGTCGAGCTTCTCCTGTAATACAGCCAAAAACTCACTGCAATTCACAATGTTATCTGGCAACCCAATGTTAAAAGCATGTTCTCTCGCCATATGATTGAGAAGGACGGATCTGCAAATGATGTCCAAAAAGAACACTACATATTTAGAGACAGATGAGAATTATTCAAATAGTGACTAAAATTTACCAATTGCTCTAAAAATTCATAAAAGCCAATACATTAAATGAACAATAATGGTATTGTTGCCACTGCTAGAAAAAAAAAATTGCTATTTTATTGAACACTGGAAGTTTAGAATTTCAGCTCTGCTGAACGTTCAGTGACATTTCAACTGCTTAATAATCCATATGCATGAGATAATATTTTAAACAAAAATTATAATACAGTTTATTTTGACCCTCACTTATTAACTTGAATAAGCAAATCGCATTTCAAATAACTGTTTGAAGAAACATTCTAAGAAGCTATTTGTCAGTTTTCTTTACGCTTGTTAGCAGAGAAGAAGTTGTTGGATGTGATATGCTTTACATTGATATTGCTTCCTGCAGCATTAGCAACACAAACAGCACACCCAAGTATGGATGAACAAACAATGGATGTTCCCGTAAGATATTTTCTGATAGATATATATATATCTATCAGATATTTATTCTTTGGCTGCCCAGTATCTTTATAGACCTTAACTTCTGCTTTTGGGGTCTAAATATCCAAGAATTGACACTGCTAAGCCTTGCTTCTACCACAATTCTGGCATGATTTTCAAATCACGTGTTCTACCTGTTAGACCCAAAAGTAAGTAGAGGATGATGTTCTCGGCAAGTGAAATGATGCGAATTTCACTATACCGGGCAGTAGAGAGAATAGGACACTCACACGATACTGGGATGACCTGTATTGACATGAATCTGGGTTCTTCATCCTTTTCAGTGTATCAGAACTACCTATGCAAGCAGGCATTAAGAGACAAGACTCAGTCTCTTCAACTGAAACTGATTACTGTGTATAAATAAAGTTTTTTTCATAACAAGCACTTGATTGCAATTGCTGCTCGCACTTGACAGATGCTACAACGCACTCTAATTTTCCTCTCTTCATTTGAACTTCAAATTCACAGTGGTTCAGTAAGGCTGAGATACGAAAACATCTAACTGGACAGCCATATTAGCATAAACAGCATTCCTTCCTACTAACTGTTAAAAAATTCACTCTTTAAACCGTTTCAGTTCCTAATTCCATCTTCCTGTGCAGTATAAAAAAAGGTACTTGAAAAAATGAGGGATTGAGGACAAAGTCTATTTAAAATGGCACTGCATTTGAAAGAAATACTTAAACTATACCTTAAAATTAATTCTATTGTCTGAGTCCTACCATCACGCACTAACTGGTTCAATGACATTAAAACCATAGACAAAGGTAGAGCAGATATGAAAAAATAAACCAAAAGCAAACAGGTCAATAAACAAACCTGTTTCCTGTGAATTCTTGATCACAGAACATACACATGCTACGAAAACTTGTGTCATATCTTTCTCGTTGTTGCTGTTCAAGAATTTCTCTCTATGAAAAGAAGCAGATACAGTTATTCAGATAAGAAATAATCATTCTATCACATAAACTTATTACACCTCTTCATCCTTACTGGTAACAATGAATATATAGCATTGAAATGTGCTGCTAATACAAACCAGATATTAGTATTTTTTGGTGTGAGTGTTTTCAAAAGGCATTCTGTGCACCAGTCAAGATCCAGTAAAATTCTAATAATATACAAGGTGCATGGAAAGAAATACAATCTGCAGTGAGATCATATGCAGCTATTTAAATGATTCTATGTTCAACATCAGTTTATTGCTTCAGCTCATAGTTCAGATTTACCCAGTGGAATGAGAAACTGAATTTTACATGGCTAAATGCAAGCAATCTAGAGGACTTTTTCAAAGTAAGGGACTGATAATGGGGGATTTTTCTGCAAGGAGCTATGGCATGCAAAAAACGTCATAGAAAAAGAGAAGCTAACTGCCTTTACCATTGGTCTTGTTTAAAGTAGACCAACAGGCCAGGCTAGACACTTTCAAACATTTCACCACAATTTTCCTAAGAATAACAAAATTGGGCAGCAGGTGATTTTCTCTGCTGCTGTAACAGCAGCCGTGTAGTTATACTGTGGAGTTAGTACACACTTCAGATGGAAAGGCCATAGTCATCTGGGACACAGGAGAATCTGTGTTTGGATTGAAGTTTTTTCATCTCAGCATTACACTACCTTGCACTTCTGTTTTAAGTACTGCTAACTGGTAAAGGATTTTTCTTCTGCCAATGTAGAGGTATTACTGCCTGCTTCCCGACATTCAGAGATCCTTTCTGAATTTCTTAGGGGATTTTTTCAATCTCTTTATCTCCTTAAAGCATGCAACAGTGGAGCTTTGTGTTTCTCATTTACTTCTTTTGTAACTCTTTTGTATGGATAAAGGTCCAAAATCCACAGAAAGTAGAAAAGAAACAGAAAAAAAATGAAAGAAAAAATCCCAAATAAAAAAAAGGAAAAAGAAAAGGAGAGGAAGGTTCACCATTACAGGCTCAAATATATCTTGCAGCATGGATGGGCTTGTGTACCACATGAGATCCTGCTGCCCACAGGCTGATACTGAGCAAATAAACGTGTTGCTGGTTTCTTTCCAGCAAGAGGTGCATGGCGTACCCAGTGAGAGGCAATGGGATGAAAATGATGCCTGCTGGACAGTGCAGGAGCATACAGAACCCGAGTACATTTGGCCTAGATCTAGTGGCTGCTGTGGGGCACAAACGCATCTTACCACAGCCTGTTCTAGTACCCATATCCAACCACATAATTTGGGAGTTGTAGCTGTTGCACACCGGCTAAGAGAGTGTACTCTGAAAATGAAGAACCTGGGGCTTTTTGCTTTGGTACTACAAGGTGTACATTTTCTGCTGGAGTTGTGCTTAGCAGTACCTGCTCAAATTCCAGGCCATATCCACTCATGTCCTTCTGCATTATGCAAAACATCAACTAATAGAGATATAAATTCCTACTTTTCAGGGTTGGCTCCTGAAAGAGATAAATAGAGCATAACACATTTTGTGAAAGCCCTTCAGCAGAGATGCAATTAAGTAAGGATATCTGTCTGCTTTCCTTGGGCAGTGAACGTTCCACAGCATGTCAGTAAGAACTGGGCCTTTCTCTGACTGTCACTTCTCTCCACTCAGCAGCACATCTGACATGGGTTAGCTAACTTTGAATTTGTAGACATTTGACTGTAGTTTATATACTTTGAAAAATGCACTAGAACCAATCTAAAAGAAAATCAAAAGGTATCAGATACAATTCAAACATTAAGATAGTCATGGGTTTAAGCACTCAACCCTCCCATTAACTTTATTCCAAAGTGGCTTCCTAATTGTGCGCTACTAGGAGGGTAAAAAGTATTCTGCAATATTTGGCTGCCTAACTCCAGATTCTCATTTCATATAGATTGCTTACTGGAGTCCTGGTGTGCTGCTACTCCCAGTTATGCCTGAAGGGGAAGAAGAAGCACACTGCATACTCCACGCAGGCGGTGACCCTGTGGCGCTACTCTCTCACCCTTCCTGTTTGCCCCTACATCAGCATGCTCAGCATCGGAGAAGCTGTAACTAAGTCAGTATCATGGCTTTTATCCATTTCCTCAACTCAGTTTAAAGGTAGACCCTCATTTTATCACATGTTGGCATCGTTTGCTGCTACAGAGAACTTGCCAGTGAGCAAATCTGCTACTTGCATAGGGGAGGAATTAAAAGCACGTCTTCAAGTCAAGTACAGTGAAAGCAAGAGGTCTGCGATTCTTCTCTGCAGGCACTCCCGCACACTGTTCATTCTACCTCTGCTCCACTGCTGAGACTACAAAGGGAAAAGAGCAATTGCAATAGTTTGCATAAAATAAAATTACAACAACTCGCAAAAAAATGTGGATCTTTTTCTGAGTGAGGACTTTCACCTGGTGATGGAAGTCAAGCTTAAACTGATGTTATGAGGAAGAAATTGAGTAATTTACTTTTGTACCTCCATCCGTTTCCAACCTGTTGGAACTGTTGGGGTGGCTGACATGAATTTATGGTTGATACTATGATAAAAAAAAAAATCAAACCAAAAACATTTCAGCCATGAATATTTTCCAAAACCTGTTAATGATACGGTGTCATATCAAAGTGTCAGAGAATGAGAGAGGCAGTCACTTGAGGAAAAAGTAAGCAGATCACAATATATATAAAAATTAGTTTTCTTTTTCCATAAAGAATAAAAGAATTGAGCACAGGCAGAAAAGGTAATCCAAAACACTAGAAAAGTAAATGAACCAAATGCCATAGCTTGCTGTCAGGGGAATATTCCACAATTTCATTACAGCTTGTCAAATAATTCTGACCCCCATCTCTCTTAATCTTTTCTGAGATATTGTGACAGCTATTTGTCCTCCACTCTTTCAGCCATATTCTGTGATTTTCTAGTCCCTCCCTCTGAAATCTATTACTTCACTGACTACTGTCAAATGAGTTGTGAAACAATCATTGACAGAACAGAAATCCCCACTGATAGAAAGCAGAACTGAAATTACAAGAGGCTTTTAGTCTAAACTCTTCATCCTCACAAACCTCAAGAAGCTTGTAAGATCAACCAGGTATGGCCAAAAATAAGTATTGCTAAATGAGAAATTCATGGAAGCACATTTTTAGAGAGAACCTACCTCAAATAAGCAGAAGATAACTGTGGCAGTTAGTAGCTTCCCACAGAATAGCTTTAGGAAAATTCTACAGTACATAAGTGTTTGATCACCTTCAAAGATGGCAAATGGAAAGTGGATATTACCCAGCATATTTAGAGGCAACAAAACTGTAGTTACTTTGCAGGAATACTTAAGGTATCCAGTCAAATAAAATACAGTTTTAATTCAGTTGTCTTTTTCTGTCTGCAAAAAAACTCTCTTCTACATCTGTTAGGCATACATTTTCAATTATAGAGGTGATCTGCCACTAAAAAAAATCCAGTCAAATTACAAAATTACTGTGTATTCTGTGTTTTAACTTATAAAACAAAGAGAATAAAAATGGTAAGGATGTACCAGCGTTCACACCAGGATGTTCATCTTTAAACATACCACCACACTAAGCTGCTAGTGAAAAAGAAATTTGATCATTTGCATGGCAGTTTGTAATCTGGAGTCTAGAAAAATGTCCCCTGTACACTTATGATGCTCAGTTTAAGGCTGTGAGGAGTTCAGACTTTCTTGTAGGAGGTAGTAATTTAAAATGTACATGAAAAAAGAAAAAGTGTCTTTTCCTCTTCTAGGAAGCAATATTTTGGAAGAAATTACCTTTTTTTTCCTCCCCCCCCCCCCCCCCCCCCCNCAGGAAGAATTCACACTGGTAATCAGTAAAAGATGAAAAATGCATGCTTGCAGCTAGTAGGCACTTCCCCCTAATAATTACTTCATCTCTGGGCTGTAGTTAAGGGACACTTGAGACACAAAATACGTTCAAAAGGGAAGACTGAAAACGACTCCACTGAATGCCAAAACATAGGGACTCCAGGACAGCAGGTTTTATGGCACATTAGACTTTTTGGTATTGTAATTTCCACTAACCTTCTCTGTAACAGTGTATCCCAGGTGCTGAATTGTCTTTATTGCTGTCCCACCACTGCTTTTTTTTCCAATCATATATTCCTTTACTAACAAGACCCTCATAAATAATTCACATAGCTATTTAAACACATGGCTTGGATCACTAACAGAGAACAGTGATTCAGAATCAGCACAAGCTCTGCACAAGTATTGAGCAATGTACAAGTACTCGGCACAAGCTCTGCTGCTTTTAATTCCAACATGAAGAAAAAATTAGTGCTAAAAATTTTGGTGGTTTTTTTTTTTCCCCCATCTACATCAGCTGACCCATCCAAAAAAACCCCAAAACTTCTCCCTCCATACCCTGTCTTTTTTAATTACTGCACTTCTGATACATAAGAAATAAAGGTGAAAAGTACTGCTTTACCTCTAGGATAGAGGCAGATTGCAGTGCAGTTTGGGACAAGGTCATGCAATGACTCTGACTGCAGTAAGACCTGAATTTATCATTCCTCAGTCCAGGAACCCACTTATGCATTGGAGGATTTTGCAGTTGTCTGCAAAAATGAGCTAACTGCAGTACGTGTCTTCTGTTGCAGGATGTTCAGGATTAAAAAAAAAAAAAAAGAAAAAAGAAAGTACTGCCATAAGCTCTGACAAGGTACAAAATTTCTCATCCGAAGACTTAAGGATGCAAATAGTCTCAATTTGTAAGTATTTCACTATTGGGCATGATTGAGGCAGGAGTATATTACAGCTCGGAGGTTTCGTTGACATCTGCCTTGCTAGTTCTGGTCCTTCACTGTAATTCTTTCTGGGCAAGAGACTAGAAAAATAGCATTCTCTACAAATAATCCCTTAAAAGAAGTTGGAATTATTTTTTTTTTAATAAATGGTGCTATGTCCTCTGGGGAGGTAATTTGCTTAAAGATGTTCTTTTGAAGAGGAAACTTCAAAAATGCTACATGTGCAGGACTCAAAACATCTGAATGCTCAATCACACTGTTGTGGAGTGTGTGATCACAGTCCACATTGCTTCTGTTATGATAACAAACTCATCAATACTACTGAAATCAAATGGTCTGCCTAAGAAATAAGGTATTACTAGAGACAGCAATGTGGGTGTGAATTTGGATGTAAATAATAGGGGCTTTACAAGAAGAATATGTATTTTATCAAGCCTTGTAGGTGATCTCTCAAACACACAGTATGTATCTTTAGTTGTAGTTTCTTCCAATTTAAATGAGTTACACCTCCCTGCTGAGTGCTCATCTCACAGAAATTATTGCTATAGGCAAAGCAAGAAAGTGAAACAGATTCTGATTTATAAAAATAAAACAAAACGCTATCATGGTGACAGAGCACAACAAGAAGCTGGCAGTAAAGCAAACCAGACCAGGACTGGTGACACTTGAGTTGCCCTACAGTTTCTAAAAGCTTGCCAAGCATACTATTTGACAACTATATACAGCATTAGGATAAACTACAAAGAATCATGGTATCAGAAACTTCTCATCTGTCCAAAGACCTGCAATATTAGCTGTATATCAATAACTTGTCTCCTAACTTCTCTATCCAGCTTCTCCTTACTGATCACTGCATTCAGTTCTCCCACTTGAAAAAATACTCTCTTGTCTCTTGAGCAGAGAAAAAAAATAACCTTCCAATTCTTTAATCACTGCTATGTCCTCTTCAATGTTATTTCCAGAAGAGTGCCTTTTCTTTAATATTATCAGAGATGCTTGCTGGAGATGGCCTTCAGGAAACAGTTTAGCTGCAATGTGCATGGAAATACAACAAAATTGTCAGGATGGGATGTCCAGTCTGGAGAACACTCAACACTTTTGAAGTCAAGCTGTCACATCATCTGACATACATATGTTTGCTGACTACTTCATTTACTTGTTCCTCTCATCCAGTGAATGTGAAAATTTATACATAGTTCAGAAATGTCACAAACAAAGCCCCACTGGCTGGACAGGTTGTCTACAGGTTGTCTCCAGGGCAACTGGCCTCCTAAGATGGTAGATGGAGTCAGGGACTGGTATAGTCCCCCTGTAATCCCAGAGGAAGAAGTAAAGGAGCTGCTGAGCCACTTGGATTCTCACAAGTCCATGGGATCAGATGGGACCAGCACCATCCTAGACTGCTGAGAGAGCTGGCAGATGAGCTGACCAAACTGCTCTCCATTATTTATCAACAGTCCTGGCTCACTGGAGAGGACCCCGGAGACTGGAAACTGGCCAGTGTGATGCCCATCCACAAGAAGGGCCAGAAGGAGCAGCCAGGAAATGACAGACCTGTCAGCCTGACCTCGGTGCCAGGCAAGGTCATGGAACAGGTCATCTTGAGTGCAACTGGTGTTCTCCAAGGATTGGTGCTGGGCCCAGTCCTGTTCAATATCTTTACTGATTATCTGGATGAGGGGACTGAGTCCACCATCAGTAAGTTTGCAAATGACACCAAGCTAGGAGCAGGTGTCCATCTGTTGGAGGGTAGAAGAGCCCTGCAGAGGGACCTAGACAGGCTGGATGGGTGGCAGAAGCCAATGGGATGAGATTTAACAAGGCCAAGTGCAGGGTTCTGCACTTTGGCCACAACAACCCCAAGCAACGCTACAAGCTGGGGATAGAGTGGCTGGAGAGCAGCCAGGAAGAAAGGGACCTGGGGGTACTGGTAGACAGTAGGCTGAAGATGAGCCAGCAGTGTGCCCAGGTGGCCAGGAGAGCCAGTGGCATCCTGGCCTGGATCAGGAACAGTGTGGCCAGTAGGACAAGGGAGGTTATTCTGCCCCTGTACTCAGCCCTGGTCAGACCACACCTTGAGTCCTGTGTCCAGTTCTGGGCTCCTCAATTCAAGAGAGAAGTTGAGGTACTGGGATGTGTCCACAGGAGGGCGACAAAGCTGATGAGAGGCCTGGAGCAGAGCCCTGTGAGGAGAGGCTGAGGCAGCTGGGGGTGTGCAGCCTGCAAAAGAGGAGGCTCGGGGTCATCTCACTGCTGTCTACAACTACCTGAAAGGAGGTTGTAGCCAGGTGGAGGTTGGTCTCTTCTCCCAGGCAACCAGGAACAGAACAATGGGACAGTCTCAAATTGTGCTGGGTTGGATATCAGGAGAAAGTTCTTCTCAGAGAGAGTGATTTGCCATTGGAATGGGCTCAAGGAGGTGGTGGAGTCACCATCCTTGGAGATGTTCAAAAAAACACTGACTGAGGCACTTAGTGCCATGGTCTAGTTGACTGGACAGGGCCGGGAGCTAGGTTGGACTGGATGACCTTGGAGGTGTCTTCCAACCTGGTTGATTCTATGATTCTGTGACAGCAGACTAGCATGTTGAAGACTAGTCTCTGAAATGAAGGATAAATGGTCATTTTTGGAACAGAGAAGAGAGGAAAGCAACTGAGCAACGATCTTCTAAGGGATGATGCCTATCTGGAGATTCGACTGAGAGTAGTCTCTTCCTTCTGGTACAGGCTGATCACCTAAGAAGGCATTTCTGGTTTTGTAATAGGTACTCAGGTAAGACATTACCACAAAATGTTGTGAACAAGAATGAAGTAGAAAAAAGACAGGGCATCATTTTCCTATATATTTTCAGCTGAGTATAAGGTGCAGGCATTGACTGACATCTTCTAAAGAGGAATATATAGCTATGGAATAGTGACAAAATAGGGAATATATAAGGATATTGTCATATGGCTGGGGACACAACAGAGAAGAGAAAGAGCATCTTAGGACACCAGCTTGCCAGCTAAATGTGGAAGCTTTAACCTAGGTTTGAAATGACAGTGGAAAAAGAAAAGCCAGAGAGAAATGAGTTGTGACAGACCGGAAAAACAGGTATTTGGGAAAAGAATAGTGGTAGTGAGGGAAAAAGGATGTAGGAAAGAGAACAAGCTGTAATATCTGCTGAATCACAGATCTTAGGCAGACTGAATGAGTATGAACACCAAACTATAACTTAACTGGCATTATAATGAAATGGCTAAAGTCTCAGGACTGTTACACGAGTGTTAAATATTTATTACTATATATATTGATTATTTATTGCACTATATATTGAAATTCCTGAGTTGCATCCTCCTGACTTTTACTTTTGCTTTGTATATCAAGTTGCCTCTTAGAACAGGGAAATTTTCTTTTCCTCCTGCACATATTATGCCTAACTTCAGCCAGCTCTGCCGAGTTCAAGGCGAACTCAATAAAAAAAAGGAATGACATGATGAAAATCAAGTAACTGTGAAAAGAAAAAGAGGGTTGAAATTACAGTAGACACGTGCCACAGGCTGGCAAGCTGAAGCAGGAGAAAGGTGAAGTTTGTCTGAACTAAGACAACCAAACCAAGATGGAGACAGGCTAATACAGTAAAACAAAATAGCAAAACCCAACTTCCCCTCCCCGCAAATACATTAGAAAAAATGGCAAAGAAAAGCAGAGATCTATTACTCAATGTAGGAGGTGATCAAGCACAGAGAAGAGAGTAATGCTTCCAGTTTGCATGGCTTCAATCTTTGCAGGAAAGATTACTTATGTCAGAATTGTTAATGAAATGCATTCAAAACAAAGAAAGAATTGAGACCAAAAAAAGGGCAAAAAGAGGTTAAAAGTTAATGTATTCAAACCCAAGATTCAATATGGAATTAGATAAGTTGATTTCTGACTATTAGTTTGACAAGTCTTCAAATACTTCAAGGTGCTTGAGAAAAGCAAGTAAATACCAAACATAGGCAAAGAATCATAGAATCAAGCAGGTTGGAAGAGACCTCCAAGATCATCCAGTCCAACCTATCACCCAGCCCTGGTGACCATGGCACTAAGTGCCTCATCCGGTCTTTTCTTGAACACCTCCAAGGACTGCGACTCCACTCCCTCCCTGGGCAGCCCATTCCAAGAAGGAATATAGGTCCAAGAAGGACTGACAGAATTTCAGATCTTGACATTGATATGCTGACATTACTAGATCCTCTGAAAGCACCTCCAATGCTGCTAATTAAAGCAGACTAGCATCTCAATTCCTCCTTCAACTTTCTTGAACCTTGTCTCAGCTTATGACAACTGGGATCATACAAACGGCTCACCCTAGGAAGCTGGTATAGCTGTCCCCGTTCCACTTTTGGAGTAGACTGCTCTTCAGGGTCAATTTACTGGGTGGATAAGGAAGCTCTCCACCTAAAACTACCAGTTATATGACAGGAGAATAGATATAAACATGACAGCAGGACAAGATCAAGGTTGTGGTAGGAAGTGTGTATTTTCATATTTTCAAACAAAAAGTTTGAGGTTTTTGCCTTTTGTTAGAAAAATCTTAAAGATAAGCCCACGTGGCTTATACTGACACTGCTCCTCCTACTATCTCTCAAGTTTTGCTGCCAGGACTTTCTTGCCTGGTACTGCTTCACAACTGCAAATTCTTTGTCAAGACAGTGCTTTTCCTATCTATTTTGTATTTCATAGCCTTGTCAGCTATTTCAGCAAGCTGTGCTCTCTAACCTAGTTCAGGCTCATTCCTTAGCCTCTCTCAATACATCATAGTCACCATAATGTCTCTGCACGACATCCACCTTGGCTGGCTCCCCTGCTGCAATACAGCCTGAAATACTCCTAAACTTGAGTTTCAATACTGCAAAATTAAATGCTTCATCTAGCACATTTTAAAGACAACATTTGTCTTTGTTTATTCTTGGTGTTTGAGACAGCAGTGAAGATTCAAAGGCTGCAGAAAAATCACCAAAAACTGTATAGTTCTGGTCTTTATTCTGTGCAACTCAAATGAGTCCATTTGCCAGCTTAGTCTTAATTACTGGACTTGCCTGGAGGTAAAAGACTTTGCAAAGCAAAATAGCTATTTAACTTGCAAGTCAACACTCAGATTGCAGCAAAAGGAAATAAAAAAATAAACAGACTGTATTGCTACAACTAAAGCAGTGACTCCATTAGACCCAAACTACAGTTGCAGCTTGATTTCATAAAATCCTGTAAAATCTGAAGATACAATTCTGATACTTAAACCAGAGTTTATTTTGCACCATAATAAGAGCGCATACCTCTTTCTTTTCTAATTTAATTACTCTGTAAATAAAATCAGCACCTGCTTTGGGCTAAATCCTGCACTCTTTTCTGAATTTGAGGAAACGTCTATTTGCAGAGATGAGATGGCTTACCTGCCAAAAGACTGCACTCTCTTGACACTGGCAGTGGAGAGAAGGCCTTATTGGAATAGGACTGAATAGCGCAAAACACCACAAAACCAGATAAAAAAAACCAACAGAACTACAGTCCAATGTGTAGCAGTCAGGAGTTACATTACAATAAATATGAAAATATTAGCTGCGTGCTCAATCACAACCCTCTCTCCTTAAAGCCACAAGCAACACTGGGAGAGAAACATCATTATGACACTGTGTGTCATTCATAACCTTAAAGGCATTATAGAAAACTGGAAAGGTACAAAGAAGTGCAATGATGGACAATGAAGAATCACCAAATAGACAGCATCTTCAGCCTCAAATCACTGAATCCTTGCAGCTTCTAAAGACCTTTTCAGAGAAGGTACTCCAACCTCTGTGTACAAGCAGGGTAACCCAGGTCTGTGTCTAGTTGTGTTTTGAGTATTGCAACAGATGAAGACTTTACAACTTCTCTGGGCAACTTCTACTGTTTGACCACCCTCGGAAAGGAAAGGAAAGGAAAAGAAAAGAAAAGAAAAGAAAAGAAAAGAAAAGAAAAGAAAAGAAAAGAAAAGAAAAAAGGAAAAGAAAAGAAAAGAAGTTTCCCTGTTTTTTATGGAATTTTCTGATTTTTAATTCATGCCCACTACTACTCATTCTGTTAGTGGGCCCACTGAGAAGAATACGACTCTCCTCTTCATTCCTTTGAAAATTTATATACACCGATACAATCCCTCCTGAGCCTTGTCTTCCAGGCTCAAAAGACTAAGCTCACTCAGCTTCTCCATGTATGAAGGATATTGCAATCCCTTAAATCATCTCCAAGCTGGACTTGCTCAAGTATGCCTGTACTGAGAAGCACAGTTCTGGACCCAGCACTCCACACGTATCTCACTAGTGCTGAGCAGAGGGAAAGAATCACTTCCTTTCACCTGCTAGTAACGCTCCTCCTAATACAATCCAAGATGCTGGTTTGGCATGAGGGTGCATTTCAGTACAAAAGACATAATGTAAGGTAGATAAATCAGGAGACAAATCAATCTGGGTAAGATTGAGGAAAAACTGCTCACTACCTCTTCTAATAAAAAAAACAGCCAGACAAGAGATCCAAAAGGACCAAACAGATGGTTCTCTACAAGTGTGCAGTTAAGCTGTGCAGCTTACTGCTGCAAGAAGCTGTGGATACTTAGGGTTTTGTGGGTTTGGGATTGGAGGTTCATGAAGAAGACTTGTACATACTCCATGGGTTCGAAGGATTTGCTAGTCAAGTGCTGTGAGCAGCACTACATTACTTCAGTCATGAAACTGAAACAGCAATCAAAGAGTAGTTGAACCAAATGGATTTTGCTTGCCAACGCAAATCAGCTGAGAGATGAGAATATCCTTCATTCCGAGTCCTTATGATTTAACATGTCTTTAGTTGCATGCTGTGTATATACAGACTTGTAATAGAAGCATACCAGAAGAATCAGCGTAACAAAGGGGTAAAGGACCTCTTAATAATTCCTATGACACAGCTGCTAACAGGAAACTGAAGCACATTGACCACTCTAACACCTCACAGTGCTGATGACTTGCCAGCAGAAGACCCTGTATCCTAACAGAACAGACTGTCCACAAAGCTGTTATGTATTATGTAACATTCATTTTAAAGTTAGCTCAACAGCAAAACCAGACTACAGATTTCAAACAAGAAAACACAAAAAAAAACACCCCCAGTGGTCAGCAACCAGGACTAAGACATTACGGAAGGCTGAAGTCAGCAAGACCTTAATGTGAAGTACTACACATATGAGAGGTCTGTCGAAAGTACTCTGTTGCCATCATCAAGCAAGAAGCAGAACAGCTGATGAAAAGTCAACAACTGGCACTTCTTCTCCTTTGCATCTCATGGAAACAATACCACATAGACTTCTTCACTCATGCATCACGGTGCTTATAAGCATGCAAATGTAAATTAATGAAATCTGGGTAAGAGAGGGTGAATGCCCAAAACCAACTTGCTTCAAGATTTTGTAAATAAGTAACACCTTCCCTTTCCCCAGTATCACACACTGAGCTTTATATTGCTGATTTCCTTACATGTATACTATCACACAAAAGCCAGTGTATTGCAGATTCTTTCAAGAAGAAAAAAGCTCAGCACACAGTCCTTTTCAGCTCTGGGCATATTTTCCACTTGTGTGAACACTGACATTCAACCTGTAAATTTATTTCAGAGGAAAATCTATAAATAAGGAGTTTATGTATGTCTCTGCAGCATCTAGGAAAAATGAGCTTAAAATCACCCAAACAAAAGCATGTAAAAAGCCCTATAATTTTGCAGTCTAGTAAAAAATACTTTCACTTTAAAAATGCCAAGTAAGTTCCTCTGTGGAACTGCTTATCTCAAAAAATGGAAGAACAGTAATTTCTTACCAGTTTCTTTTGTTGAAGCTGTTCTCTGAGTAATCTGTCTTCTGGTAAAACATCACATAGAAGAAAATAATTGTCCTGCTCTTCTGTTAAGATTAGAAAGTGTGTGTAAGGGATGGGAAATTGCAGCTGCTTTTAATATTTTTAGCACATCATTTGCTAATCCTTTAGAATGTGTGAAAAATGTGAGTTTTTTTTTTAATCTAGAGAAGTAAGATATTTCAGTTTCATAATTTAATCAAATATGCTTAAATATTTGTATATGCATGTTTGTAAGAGCTTTATACCATTTATATTGCTGTACAAAAGTAAAACTCTGGCATAAGTTTCCCCACTACAGGCTTTATTAATTTTAGCATGGTTCTTCTAGAGACATAAAGCAATTCTAATTATTGGCTGTGGTTTCAGTATAAAGTCAGCATGAAAGAAACATCAAATTGCCCTTAATTTTATCTTACATATAGAGTTTCCAGTTATCTCCCTAAACTGTCAGTTTTCAGTAGTTGACATCATTTGGCATACTCTTACTTACCCTGACCAATCTCACCACATTTTACCATCAGATCTCATTTAATCTGTTGATATGCAGCACAAGCATTTAGTAACACACTTTGAGACTTACCTAATTTACACTTCTACTTATATGTTTTATCCACATTTTGATTACTATTTTTTTCTACTTAAGTTCACATCCAATTTAGTATTAGAACAAATCTTATTCAAATAATCTTAAAAATACTCAGCATGTAAGAAAATACAAAAATAGAAAAATACTTTACATTTGAACATTACTCAGCAATTAATCAAAGGGTTATGTAGTTGAACATAACCCTTGAATGGTGAAGTGACCATTAAGTCTTTTACAGTTTAAACTTGCTATATTTCAGTCATTCCCATCTTCTCATACAGAAGCCTGTGTGAAGTAAGACAAACTCTGTGATCACTAAGCTATCAAATCTGAAGGATTTAAAAGCCTTAAAAATGAATGAATTTGTTAAGAAATAGATAACAAAGTATTCTTATTGTCTTTTTGAATGGCTAGTAATGGTTTATAATTCTGGCAATTTCTGACATTTAAGCTCTTGATCTGCAATTTTCAAACCAAGTGGTAAGCTAAAAATTCAGAAGCAGAAACATAGGTACGTAAGAGAAACACAACTATGATGTTTGGGATGATTTCCGTATTTCCTCAGATTATTACAAAAAATATCTAGTTTGAATAATTGAAACAATTTATTTTCATCCATTTTATACTCAGTTATCACTTTCCACCTATCTCTGACATTGGCTGCATGCATTTATTCCTCTCCTTTGAGTGCTCCAGTGAGTATTAAATACGCAGGAAAGCCCTAATGTTTTCTTATCTGCATTTAAGTAAATGATATTTTTCTGTTAGAAGAGGGGAGGACAAATGCAACAGCTACTTCGGAGAAGACACTGCCTTTGCATGCTCATCACTGTCCTTATGATGGAATGTCTCTCTGCCAATGCAGCAGACCTGTCTTTGGGCTGTGTTGGGGCCCAGGAAATGGCAGTCTATGTACTCCTATCATAGAGATACTGTCCTCTAATACACTTGGGGCAGCAAGCACTGTGGCAGGGGAAAGGAAGGGTGACTGTGGCCCTGATATCCAGGAAGAGTTAGCAGTATCAGTGTGGGTGGTGGACAGGGTGAGGTTGGAAAGGACAGCTCAGTGGGCATATTTCTTCAAATTTCTGGGAAGACTGTCACTAGTATTTTATGCAGTGGGTATCAGTTTCACACAGTATCACAGTATCACCAAGGTTGGAAGAGACCTCATAGATCATCAAGTCCAACCTGTTACCACAGAGCTCAAGGCTAGACCATGGCACCAAGTGCCACGTCCAATCCTGCCTTGAACAGCTCCAGGGACGGCGACTCCACCACCTCCCTGGGCAGCCCATTCCAGTGGCCAATGACTCTCTCAGTGAAGAACTTTCTCCTCACCTCAAGCCTAAATTTCCCCTGGCGCAGCTTGAGGCTGTGTCCTCTTGTTCTGGTGCTGTCTGCCTGAGAGAAGAGAGCAACCTCCTCCTGGCTACAACCACCCCTCAGGTAGTTGTAGACAGCAATAAGGTCTCCCCTGAGTCTCCTCTTCTCCAAGCTAAACAATCCCAGCTCCCTCAGCCTCTCCTTGTATGGCTTGTGCTTGAGGCCTCTCACCAGCCTCGTTGCCCTTCTCTGGACACGTTCAAGCATCTCAATGTCCCTCTTAAACTGGGGGGCCCAGAACTGTACACAGTACTCAAGGTGTGGTCTAACCAGTGCAGAGTACAGGGGCAGAATGACCTCCCTGCTCCTGCTGGCCACACCATTCCTGATGCAGGCCAGGATGCCACTGGCTCTCTTGGCCACCTGGGCACACTGCTGGTTCATGTTCAGGCGAGTTTCCCCAGTCTCAAGAGAGACACTTCTAGGCCTTGGTTTGCAGCCGGCCTCAATTTGGCAGTGCAGTTAAGCATGTAATGTGCTCACCCTCGCTCCGCACAGTGAAGAAGCACGTGTTGCAATCCTTGGAAAAGGTAAATTTAAATTATGTGGTTAAGAGTTAAACTTTACTTCTGTGGTTTTCTGACCTACTGTCAGATTACTTCACACTTGGCTGATCAAAGCAGCACCATATGCCAAAAATTATCACATGGTTAGGCCAACAGAGAGTAAGCAGGCAGCACACTTACCTAATGGGGCTTGTGAATTTGTTCTTATCACACTGCAAAAGTCTGTGATGGGCTGTTCTGCAAACCTCTTCTTCCAGTACAAGATGTATCTTAAAAATGAAGGGAGATGATTAGTGAAAAAGGAAAAAAAGTTTGGTAAACAGCTGATTTGCTCTCATTTAAAATCCTATAAATTCTTAAGATTGTTCTGTGCTTTTAAAAAATGCTGTCTGTTTTTGCTTCCTTTACTCTAGTTGTCTAGTTCATTAAATTCATTCAGCTTCATTAAAATTGTGTTTAACTATCCAATCAAAGTGATGAGCTCAGTAAGACAGATTTGCATTATTAAGTTTTACATAAACACTGTGACCTATTCACATCTTCAAACCAAAGTGTCACTCAGACACATTTTTAGTCAAAACATATACTGTGGAGTACTCTCAAGTTCTCAGAGTATGTGCTCCACGTTTTGCAAGATGCAGGCAGGAATCTGAAACTCAGTGAAAATGCCAACTTGTTCAAAGTGAGGTTTTGGCAGGTCTCCTGTGGAGACACAGTGAAAGCTGTAGCTTGACAGACAACTAGAAAGACAGGAAAATGAAGTCCCCAAACACCTGGGACTAGTAGAGCAGACAGAATAAGGAAAGCCCTAAACACATCTTGAAGGTTTAACCCATCAGCTACAGTTGTTTAAAAATATTCTTGTACTATGATTGTTTGTATTACAGCATCAACATAACTCAACTGAGAACAGGTTTCCACTGAACTAGAAGCTACTGTCTAAAAAGTCATCACCTTCAATTATACGATGAAGGGGAACAAGCAAGCCTTGTGCCTTTAAATAACATTCAGAATGTTATTTAAAAATACAAAGAAAAAACCCAAACAACAAAACCACCTGAAAATGTTTAAGTTGTGCTTATATTCACACTTGTGACTCGTGCATGACACAAATCTTAAAAGACTTGGTAATGTAAAGGCTAATTATTCAACAATTGATTTCCATTGACATGTTGTAGCAGGAAAAGAATCATAAAATACCAGACATTGTTATTATGAGGATGATTCTAAATAGTTGCAACTTGTGCAATCTAGAAGTTTATTTGCCGCAGCTAGCACATCCCATGGTGGTTCACATTACTTCTATTTACCATCTAACTTAACATAGGATAGCCAAGGAATACACATATGTTTATTTCTGCTAACTCTGACTCGGAGAGGATTAAACTCTGGTAACAGCACACAGCTGAGCACAGCGAAGTCAGCATGCATACATTTGGTGGCTCATTAGATGCCAGTAAGTGAGAGATGAGCATTTTGTTGTCCCTCTATCTACTCCACCGTTTATAATTCACAATAAAACAGTTTTTCTGCTACATAGAACAGCATGTCTTCCATAATAAGTAATCTTTGAGTTTTTGGAACACAAATGTGCAAATGGAAGGATTTCAAGATTTATTCTGTCCCATGCACCAAAATAAACGAATGCTGTTCAGATGAACTCACCTAACCATGAAGTTTGCTGGAAAGTGATTTCATATCATAAGACTTAGCCAAAAAATCAATGATCAAATACAGCCAATGTCATGTCATATGCCCGAGGAGACAGAATGAGTGATCAGTGTCCATGAGTGATCACACCCAATCATGCAGTGGAAGCTTATTCCCCTTATCTCTTCCCCTTGCTTTAATGCCAATTTATCTTGATTCTCCCAAGTTAAAAAAAAAAAAAAAAATCCCATTGGCATTGCTCTTCTCTGCATTCATCATTTCTTGTATTTCTGTCAAGAACTACTATTCCTGACTGTAACCCACTGCTAAGTATAATGCCCCCTCTGTGTTTTCACAGTTGCTTCCCTTTATTTTTCACACTTTAGATTATGCTTCCTTTTTTGTGCATAGCATTAGACTATTTTACTGATATTCAGTGGAGCAAATAAGAGGAGGCACACTTCAGAGTAACAACTCCATCATTTCACATCCCGAGGCCACTTTCTTTAAGAATTGGCTACCTTCCAATTGCAGTAGCAGCAAAAAGAATGTAAATAGGCATTTTCTTGAAAATGTGATTTTAAAATACATTTCTATTAACAAAGAATAATCCCCCAAGTGCACTTAAACTGGTGGTCCATGACTGAGCAGCTCTGATCCCTTTATTTATCTGAAGAAACTAGCATTATCTCCAGAGAACACTGCCTACTTTCAGCATAAAACCAAACTAAAAAAAAACGTACCAATTTTCAAATTTAAGCAATGAAAAACTCATATATCTGGAAAAGGATTACTATGGCTGTCATTTCTCTTCCTAAATTTCATCTTAGTATTTTGGTTTTTTTCTTAACATCTTGATAGACACAAGTTATTTGCTTTGGCTCAGTATCTAACCACAGAAGACCTACCAGAAAGCTCTTTTTAGCCCAGAAATCATCCAGCTAACATTTAAACACTGCAACAGAACTGTGCACAAACTGGCAGGTACCATCAAGCCTATTGCCTGGCCCATATATTGCTGTGTATGAACGCAAAATGCCACCGAGCACCTCGTCTCTGCCAGCTGGTGCCATGCCAGCTACTGGAGGAAGTTAGGAGAGACAAAGCCAAATGTGATCCTGCTGAGATGACCAATGACACAGCTGTAGGAGTCAGGGGTTTATGTAGGCTACAATACTGTAAAATATAGTTAAGGATTAACTGTGATTTTTATGGGAAAATTCTAGCATCTTTAAAATGGGACAAATTAATTTCATCCCAGAATGTAAGAGATCCTGTACCGAGCATTCTCTGTGTACAATACACAGCTATACGATATTGTACAGCAGTAGAAATAGTCTTGTCCTATACAAATAAAGCTCAAATTTAGGACAGTTGGTTATCTACCATGTGCTTTATGAAATAAACAGCTTTCTGGTTTGTATGCAATTTGTTCATTAGTGATAGGACGTGAGAAGTCCCCAGAATATGTCAAAGAACGTCCAGCACAGAGTGTGCTGTGCTGTATCACAGAATCACAGAATCAAGCAGGTTGGAAAAGACCTCCAAGATCAACCAGTCCAACCTATCACCCAGCCCTGTCCAATCAACTAGACCATGGCACTGCCTCATCCAGTCTGTTTCTGAACACCCTCAGAGACAGAGACTCCACCACCTCCTTGGGCAGCCCATTCCAATAAGTTCCCAGGCTGCAGCAATATCTAGGGGTTGGGAAGTGGGAGAGTAACAGGAAATTAACTTCACAATAAAAATGTAATAAAAATTTTCCCACAACATCCTTATGTTTTTTATTTCAAGTATTTTAAAAATATGATCTCTAGTTTTCTGAAGGTTTCTATAATATCTGCAGACACACACACAGTATCATTTTAAACAAAATAATCTTTACCTTCTAAAATCTGCAACCAGTTTCACATCTGCTATGACAAGCTTGTGTTCAATAATCATGTGCTTCAGGAGCTGGTTTTGGTCTGCTAAGAGATAGCATTCTTCACAGAAAATACAAGGCACACAGGGAGAACTTGCTACAGCAGCAACACTGCAAGCTTCCGGCAGAGATAGAGGCTCCAAAATAGATTCTGTATCTAAAACAAATGAAAATATATGTTGAGTAAGTGAATAAATCTGCATCACTTGGAGTACTTTTAGGTAATCCAAACTCATTTTGTTGGGTCCCAGTTTTGTTGCAGAGATTACCAAGGTGCTTACAGTCAGTGTCAGTCTGTAGTCTGAAGAATTATTACAATGTGTTTACTGAAAAAAGTAGAGCAACTTAATTTCCTTTGCAATTGATGGCTCTTGCTGATGCCAGGAGAACTAAGAACTCTGTCAGCCAGTTCAGCTGCACTCAGTAAGCAGTGCTTTACTTTACAGTGCTTTATATTCATTTCTAGTTTAGGTCATTGGAAATGACCTATGCAAACATTTAGATGTCCAAATAAACAACTTGCTATATGCCTTAACAAACCGACCTCCAAAAGGTAGGTGTGTATGGCAGGAATTGGTACCCAATATAGGCAGGGAGCAGATAGTTATTTAACATGAGTACTTGGAAAGAGCAATTGTTTGAGCTCAAAAAACATAGCTGTTGATTTTTAATTGTAGTAGTGGACTGCTGAAAGGAATAAACTAAGGTGAAGATTTGTTTTCTGCTCAAAGACAATACTTAATACTAAAAGGGAGCAACTTAACTGTAACTATTGGAGCAATGTGGCAACTGCAGAAGCTTATGCAATTTGTCTGAAAGGCACTTAAAAGAGGAGGTGAGAGGAAAAAGAATTGTGAATATATCTTTGTACTCATCTACTGCAAAAAACACTGAACAAGAGAATGAATGCACAGAGCTGAACAAAGATGCACAGCCTTTAGCATAGCACTTAATGGACTAACACATAACAGAGCTATCAAAATAGTACAAATACGGCTAAGTATATCACGGAAAGCTCTGCAAAAGTAGCTAATTTTGATTCTATATTTGGAGCAGAGTGGCCACAGGTGCTGAAGAAAAGCTGTTAACTAAAGCACAGCTAGAGGCTAACAGGGAAATAAAACCACTTAGATCAAGTTCTTGCTCCACCAGGACTCCCACACACAGAGATGCTTGAAAATGAGGGAAAAGTAGTGAGCTTTCCTCTTAAAATGTGCTGTCACAATGATGACTTCACAGTGTCAGATTAAATATCCTTCCAGTTCAAGTGCCCTGGCTGACAATGGCAAGAAGGCATTGTTTTTGTACAGTAGAGAAGTGTACAAAAATAAAGAAAACAAACAGTAGTCACACAAATAGCAGAGTCTTTTAGAAATGTGAGGGTGAGGAGTTTAAGTCACAGGTTCTTTGCCCTGGAAAAGAGAAGACTGAGAAGGGATCTTAGAAATGCATATAAATATCTAAAGGGCAGAGACCATCAGGATGGGGCTGGGCTCTTTTCAGTGATGTCCAGTGCTAGGACAAAGAGGCAATGGGTACAAACTAGAATGCAGAAGGTTTCACTTGATCTGAATGAAAAATGTCTTTACTTTGAGGGTGAAAAAGCACTGGAAGGGGATGCCCAGAGAGCTACTTGGAGTCTCCCTCTCTGGAGGTTTTCAAAACCCTCCACGATGCATTTCTGTGTAACCTGATCTAGAGGTACCTGTGTTAGCAGGGAAGTTGGACCAGAGATTCCTTCTAGCTTCTACCATTCTGTGGCTATAGAAATACTTCAGTAAGCATTTTATGACTTCTTTCTTTTCCTCTCCATTGATTTGTTTCTGTACTGTTTGAACTTACTTGTCTTTCATCACCTGAAAAACCCTGCAGCAACATTTCATGTTCTCCTAACGGTCCTTCATTCCTTGTTGACTTTGTTCAACTTTTGCCTAGTTCTGCTCTACACTTTTCCATGTGCCAGGGTGAGAGATATCTCAAAAACATCCAGTCAGCACAGATTTACCTTAGTCTCCTTTTTTCTTCCTAGCATTTGGCTTGCTTAGTGACTTCTAAGTCTCAGAGAAGCTGTGAATCAGGTGTTACTGAGCAAGACAGTGGACATATTCTCAGTGTCCATTCCTATATGTGTTATTCTGCACTTATTAACATTGAATAGCACTTTTTTTTGTGTGTGTCCAGTTCACTCAAATACCATGAAATTCTTCTGCACTGCTACAACTGGCCTTCCTGCTTACCACTTGGGAAAAAGAAAAAAAAGTGTATTAACTGCAAAATTTATCACCTAACCTCCTCCTATTTGTCTCTGTGGTGAATAGTATGGTACTTAGCTCCCAACGAAAACACAGCCCTATAAAATCTACCCATTAAGTTTCTACCAAATTATCCCATAACCACTGAGTTTTCCTCTACCTAATGTAAACCCAACATGACTGGTATGCAAACAGATGTCTCAAAAGCTTCACAGAAAGGACACTGAACTCAGAACTATGAAAATCCCTCTCTTCATTCACAGAACTGACAATTGTCACCATTTTCTTCAACCTTTAACAGGACAGACAAAATTGTGGACTTTCAGAGCTAATTCAGTGCTAAAAAAATGTAGATCAGTAGAAAGAAGAGACTAGATGAATATAGCCTTTGAAAGAAAAGACTAAGAAGTATCCCCAGTTCTTCAGTCGAAAATAAAATGAATACTTTGAAGACACTTGATAATGAGATGGCATGGAAAATGGTATGGGTTACACAAACTGCTTTCAAAGCTAGACTAAGTATTATTTTTTATTGTAAGCACCCACAGGACACCCAATGCAATGGAACTGTGATCCCTGCACAGAAATTCTACACACTTTTACAACAGTAATAATAATAATAATAATAAAATATCCTGTCTTTTATATAAATTGTATGCCTTTATTTTATTTTAAATGCAACAATCCAAACTAATAGGCAGGCTCAAAATGGATTCATTTTCCTACTGTAACATTTTCAGTTTCAAACATAATTATTCTTAACACAAAACTAATGTTAGTTTGCACATGAAGTAAACGTTACACTCACACAATTCTAATACAGACGACAGCAGTACAGGCGACGTACCCTACATGCACAATCACACATGCAGTTATTACAAAGCAGTATGCCATGTCATCTTATGATCAATACAGTAGACGTACCAGAAAAGTAAGGCAGGAAAGATTTGGCATTTTAAGGTGAGTTGTAAAAGACAAATTCTCAGAGATGATTTAGCCAGTGTAACGGCTTGCTGCCACCAAGAAGTGATGTCTTGTTATTATCTCTCCACCTTATCCTGCCACTCCCCACCACCTGCTATTGCCCTTCTGCTTGTACTGGCTCCTGGGTTTGCCAAATCCTTTGATGAGTTGATTCAACTCTTTAACCAGATAGAACTACTCACTTCTTTCTTTCTGCTCAGTAATACTGAAAATGCTCACAGCAGAGTCCACAAAGTACAGGAGCAAACGAAGAAGCGCACAGCAAGAAGCAGTAAGATGAAACAGAACCTTCTTGTCATCTCGGCTTCCTCCTTTCTTCTCAACTTAAGAGACTAAGCTGTTTCATGCAATTTTGCCATAAGGATGCCTTATGAAGTGTGCAACGTTCCTTCAAAAGCATTGCACACAAAGGAAAAGAAAACGCTAAGATTTTAGCACTGTGATTCTTAACAAGGACATCCAACACTGGCTGCAGTTTGTAAAATCTACTGCTTCCAGTGACAGGCATTTGAAACACACTAAAGGAAGTAAAAGGTATTGAGATCAATTCTCCTCAGCTGTATATCTGAACTATGTGCTCTGACTAGATCTGTGGACACGTTGAGTACTGCTGCATAAATTACATTTTCCACCTGGAAAGGGGAAGTATTAGTGCTCAGATTAACGAAGTAACTTCATTGCTACAACTCCTAACTCACATATCTTGGCCCTGGGCTGCAAGCCACAGCCACGACTGCAACACCAGAGCTCAGGGAGAGGCAGAACTCCTTCAGTAGGCAACCAGCAAACTAAGGGAAGAATCTTCTAAATAAGTCTGAAGGGAATGCTGAAGGGAGGGGCACTCATATCCTTCTTTTTGAAGCTTTGTCACCAGATAAAAAGGAATGGCAATCATGAGACCAGAAGGAAAGGAGGCAATAAAGGTCCAAATACAAGCGTTTTTAACTAAGGGAGAAAAAAATCCAACAATTTTTTTAAAGAGTAAGCATTTTATTATCATCTGAAGAATACCTGAAAACTCAAGAATGCACATAGTCTGAGAAAGGAAATAATGAAAGAAGAATTCATGCAAATTGGCTTAAGACATATACTCACAGGTTTCATGCCATTTTTTGTAGTTTGTGGCACAACAACAAGGTTTTAGGTTGATGTGTATATTATGTAAATATAGACATGTGGAGTATACATTTATAAGCCCGCTGCTGGTAACACAAGGATAATGAAACAAAGTAAGAACATCTGCTGGAATGTTAAGTGTCTTTATAATTAAATCCAGTAGTTGAATGAATCGATTAATTACCAACAACTTTGGATTATTATCTCGTTAATACACCTCGCTAGTATTATGAGAAGATTAGCACAAGAACTTGCAATGTTCCTAAACCAAAAAATGAATGCCATGAAGATACACAGGCAAATAAAGGAATCCTAGTGATGAGTAAAAGACTGAGGTTTCTAGGCACGTGAAGAACAAAGGGGAGAATAAATGACAGAAAAACAACAGACACCTAGCAAACTTGGCACTCCATACTAACAGTGTAACAGATGCCAAATGGAAAACAGAAAGGCTGAGCATCCTTCCCCAATCTTATGCTGACTGCATAGCAAAACCACTTAGTTATCAAAATGACCAAACTCCCAGATATGGTACATTAGGAAAAAAAATTGATTCCTATAGTAATTCTGCACAAAACAGTGCTGCATTTAAAATTCTCAGGGAAATGAGTAGTTTTAAAGCTTTGTGTAGTGTTCAAGGGGTTTTGAGCTGCAATGAAAAAGAGTATCGAGAAGTACCAGCCTTGCACTTGAAATACACACATGACAGCTTCCTTGTTTTGCTGCCTTGGCAATGCAGCATCTCTTTGTTGGCACAGCAGCATTCCCTAATTTGTGGTCATATTCTTGGAAGAGATTTTATACTGATTACAGGATTTTTCCTTTGTTTTCTGGAGTATAAAAGATGGATGACTAATCACTTGCCAAATAAATAGTATACAAAAACAAATTTCAGAATAATGGAAATAAAATACCGTCAGCATCCTCACCAATACTATACATAAATATGTTCCTCGGTGAAAGAAGAATCAATGCACATAACCATTTCCTACCTCTGTATATTAAAGTGCTCAAGTACTTCCATTAAGTTGAATTGAGTCTGAGTTCATGAGGAATTATTTAGCTATTATTTCTGCTTGTTAACACAGTATGAATTATATTTAGTTAAAATGTCCATGTGCTGTAGGAGGCAACACATCCTGCAGCTTCCCTCAAGATCAGTCAGTCTCAGCCCTGCCTGGTTTTTCATTGAATGCAAATGAGCACTTCAAAAGAGTACTTAATCCTACAGCTAAACCTTGTGAGTTTTACAGAAACTGTACATATTCTGTACCATCCACTGTCTTGGAATACGGAAATTTTATTCCAGTCGAATGACAGCTTTAACAAAAGCTTTGAGTTACCAAATCCTAATATATCAGGACAGAGTTTCTACAGAGCAGGTGTCTGCTGGGAGCTGGAACTAACAGAAATACAACTGTGCTTAATAGCCATATTTAACAGGGCTGCTCTGTCGGGAAGCTTAGGATGTTGCAGTTTCATTAGCATTAACAAGTGTTGCTATGGGGACTGGAGCACAGGCATCAGAATACAAGTCAATATAAGGAGTGGAGAAGTGATTAATAAAAATGTGAGGTGCTGGAATTTTAATAAAACAAAACTAATGTGCTTGCCAATAAGATCATGTTTAAATAATAGACTACATTATTGCCCTGTTCACCAGCAGATATATGCCAGTGCTTGTCATCTTTCTGCTTGAGCCCAGACGAGCCCCTTCATCAATAAAAAACAGAGTGCATCCACTCTTCTTACACTGAGAGTGGCACACATGCACACACATTTGCTAATGAAAGTGCCCATAAAAAGTACTTGTAAATAACAATATTTAAGTGCTGATGTTAATATGCAATCTATAAATATTTAATACAATACAGGAAGGTTCCGTGCAAGCTCAGAGCCACATAATACCTTGTTCCTGGGTAAATAGCATAAACGTAGATTAGTGTAAATGCAGGATTTATTATCTTGGTCACAGACATGAAATGCTTTATCAACTTCAGAATGAAATTTTGGATAATTTTATTATTCTCTTCAGAGCTACTCTGATTTCTTATGGTTGTTATTGCGAAAAAGTAGTATCATTTCTATTTACAGAATACCTAAAGGGCAAAATGGTAGCACTGCAGGACAGCTGTGTCATACTCAAAGTACAAAGCCATTTCCTACTCTCAACCAAACTAGGAAAATATGTCTTATCCTGATTATTATATGAATGTATTTTTACACTCCCTGTCCAAAAATTGGAATTTAAAAACACATAACAGTAATTTCCACAAGTGACAACCCTTGTGATGATTAATAGCAGACCCGCTTTGCTTTTTCACTAAACAGTGAAGACTTTTTCTTGGACTCTACTCACAGCAGGTATTTTCTTGATTTTAGCAGTATCTTCAAAGTGTCTCTCTAGTCCTAACATATTCTCTCTCACCCACTTTTGCCAGTCAATAAATACTCATTGATTCCTGTGGAGGTGCCTTAAGATTTACTCACATTGCTTCCGTCAGCTATACTGTGTCCCTTCCATTCGAACTACACTGCAACTAGTACAAGTTTTTTCATGTTGTATTTCAGCACACTTGTCTTTCACACCTGTGAAAAGCTTCCATTCTAACCCCACTCTGCCTTCTCCTCTAGGATGACATTACCAGTCTTCCTCCTCTGAACACCTTCATCACTCAAATTTCCTTACGTGCATGATAGAAGTCAGGAAACCAAGCTCATTCATGTGATTTTCCATAAAACCTAATTCTCATTTCCTTTTACCCCTCCCTGTGTTCCTGAACTACATAGGTGGCACCCATATGAGTTACAGCACCATCGGTTTCCTTTCATGATGCAGCTCTTTCATTCCCAGAACACTTCTTTTTCTTTAGTTTTATCATGTGATCTCCCCAAAGCCCTTCCTTTCCTGAATTTTGGCTTTGGATTCAGTTTTCCTTGCAAACTCCGAGGTTAGTTCTAAAAACCTTTATTTGTGAAACATTTTACTTATGTGAACAATCTCACTCAGTTTTCTATGGGCTACTGACTTGTTATTCACCTCGGTGTATTTGGAAGACGAGAACTATAGACTATAAATACATGGAGGCTGTCTTAACATCCATAAAACTACATTCAAATACCCTTGTGGTTTTTTAATAGAAAAGCAATAAAGCAAATTAAGGGCCTGATACTCAATACTCAGTGCTCTTCCTGCACATTGTCTCTATACTCAAATGTTTAATTAACCCCCCCCTGATATTTACATATCACTTAGACCTGTATGAACATACTGATCTCCAGAGGAATAGGTTACTTCAATAACAACAAAACTCCAAACATATTAGAAGTAAACAATAGTGACCTTGTCTTGTTTAGTATAGTCTCACGATATGGAAAACATGGAGAGCTGAGATCCACATTATGTATTACAATCAGAGATTAAGAGATAATGATTAAACCTTACCCTTTTATCTGGAAAGATTAGCAAGGTAATTATGTATCCTGAAACTCTGAACATTAATTACAATGAAGAGGAATGAAATATCCAACAGAAGAATTTGAAATGGAAGGACAAAAGTGATCATTTGGGTTCTTCTTTTGTACTTGGCACCCAAAATCTAATGAATAAAAATTACTATTTTTTCTTGTTTAATTAGTGATTTAATACAGAGGCCTATCAAAGGTGTCATAATAAAGCATAAATAATGGTGTTTAAGACTAAATTTCCACTATTTTTACATAAAAATTAACTGCATTAAAAAGAGTACAATTTCGTGCCAAGTCTAACAAGACTGCTGTTTAAAAGCTCTTAAAAATACACTCAGAAAGGTGTCACAAATAAAGAGGTGTATGTGAATTTAATATTTGTATGTGTCACCATTGCCACTGTTCTGCTGACTCCTCTGAAAACACTAGAAAGCTGGAAATAGGCACAAATTCCATTTACCGTGATTGTGACCTTAGCTGTTCTACAAAGGAGTCTCAATAGTGTGGTTAACAAGGATAGTAATATTTTTTCATTGATACAATTTATCTTTGCAATGATTTTCACACCTACTGTACTAAGCCTAGTATCTTTTATGCTAGCATTGCTACATAAAACATGTTCTCGTTATCATTATTTAGTAGAGATCAATAATTCTTTATTAAAATTATTTTCCTTATCTTCTCTCTTGTCACCTGTCATTTTCCTCTAACAGCATTAAATTCCCTAGCACATTTATCCTCTTGATGTTAAAAGGATTGCCTAGTGGTCTTTTCAAATGATTGCTTTACATTCTGCAACTGAAGGAAAGGCTGTCTGAGTTTCCTTTAAAAACCTAAGGCCTGCTTTAGCCATTCCTGTGAGACCACTCCTATGCCATTGTGACAGGAGCTTTTACCATGCTCCTGACTAAAACATTTGCATGGAATCATGCAATAGTTTTGGTTGGAAAAGACCTCTAGTAGTACTGAATCTAACCACCAACCTAACACCACCATGGCCATTAAACCACATACCAAAGTGCCATGTTCACACATTTCTTGAACACCTCCAGGGACAGCGACTCCAGCACCTCCCTAGGCAACCTATTTCAATGTCTAGACACTCTTTCAGTAAAGAAACCTCCCCTGACACAATTTCAGGCCATTTCCCCTTGTTCTACTGCTAGTTACTTGAGAGGAGAGACCAACCCCACCTCACTACAACCTCCTTTCATGTAGTTGTAGAGAGCAGTAAGGTCTTCCCTCAACCTCTTCTCCAGAGTAAACAGTCCCATTTCCCTCAGCTGCCCTTTGTAAGACTTGTTCTCTAGACCTTTCAACAGCTTAGCTGCCCTTCTCTGGACATGCTCCAGTAACTCAATGTCCTTCTTGGAGTGAAGGGCCCAGACCTGAACACAGTATTTGAGGTGAGGCCTCACCACTGCTGAGTACAGGTGCAAGATCACTTCCCTGCTGGCCACACTATTCCTGATGCAGGACAGGATGCTGTTGGTCTTCTTGGCCATCTGAGCACATTGCTGGGTCATGTTCAGATGGCTGCTAGCCAGAACTCTCAGGGTTTTTTCTGCTACGCAACTTTCCAGCCACTGTGATCCAAGCCTGTAGTATTTTGCATGGGGTTGTTGTGACCAAAATGCAGGATCTGGCATTTGGCTTTGTTAAATCTCAGACAATTGACCTCGGCCCACTGATACTGCTTGACCAGATGTCTTTGCAGAGCCTTACTACTCTCAAGCAGATCAACACTCCCACCCAATTTAGTGTCACCTGCAAACTTGATATTAAAGTGAACTGGCTCCAAAATTGAGCCCTGGGGAATACCCCTAGTGACTGGCTGCCAACTGTATTTATCTCTACTCACTACCACCCTAAGCCTGGATATTCAACCAGTTCTTAAACCATATGAGCCACAGGTAGCCAGTTTCTCCAGCAGGACACTGTGGAAAATGGTGTCAGAGGCCTTGCTAAAGTCCTGATAAACAAAATTCACAGCCTTTCCTTTACCCACTAAGCAAGTCACCTTGTTGTAGAAGGAGATCAGGTTCATTAAGCAGGATCTGCTCTTCATCAACCCATGCTAACTGGGCCTGATCATCTGGTTGTCCTGTATATGCTGAACTAACGGCACTCAAGATGATCTACTCCATGACCTTCCTCAGCACAGAGGTCAGGCTGACAGGTGTGTAGTTCCCAGGGTCCTCCTTCTACCTTTCTTTCACATGGGCATCACATTTGCCAATTTCCAGTCAGCTGGGACCTCTCCACTTAGGCAGGACTGTTGGTAAATGATGGTAAGTGGCTTGGTGAGCACTTTCACTAGTTCCTTCAGTGCCCTTGGGTGTATACCATCTGGTCTCATAGACTTATGCATGTGTAAGTGGTGCAGCACGTTAGTAACCATCTCTTGGATTAAGAGGGCTTCATACTGCTCCCCATCCACATCTTCCAGGTCAGGAGGCTGGGTATTTAGCAAACAAATGGTCTTACTACTGAAGACTGAGGTAAAGAAGATATTAAGTATCTCAGCCTCTTCCTCATCCTTGACCACTGTACTCCCCACTGAGCCCAATAAAGGACAGAGCTTCTCCTTAATTTCCCATTGGGCTTTGATCCTTCAAATTTTCTCCCTGCATAGTCTCATGACAATCATATATTCCTCTTTCAGCACACAGAGACAGCCTGTTCCTGTGCCTTTAAGACTTTCCTCTTGAACAGCGTCCAGCCTTCCTGGACTCCTTGGCCCTTCCAGACTGCCTCCCAAGCAGTTCTGACCACCGGTCTCAAAAAAAGGCCAAAGTCTGCCTACTGGAAGTCCCAACTGGCAATTCTGCTTACCCTCCTCTCTACTTCTCCATCTCAGGGTTTATAATTCTTTTCCACTGGTAGACATTCCTTGGAAAAGGCAACTATTTGAGAAAATAATAAAAAATAGTGTGAAAATTTAACAGCCTTTTTCCCCCAGACTTATAAATTAGAAATGACCTCAAAGTGCATCTTGAGAAGTCTCATTTCCAGGATCCTGATGTATACTGACAGAACATGTGGAAATCTCTCTCAAGTATGATTGAGCTTTGTGATACTAAGAAAGCCATAAAGGCTGAATTGTTTAACAAAATTTTCTACCTAATGAAGAATCAGTATGAGGAAAAGGCCCTGCAGTGTTAGAAGCTCTGTCGTCTGTTGCTGCCTTCACAGTGAACTGGAGCTTTTCCAGATGGAGAGTAGCAAAATAACTTGTTTCTACTTTTAGAATCAAACACCCATAAACTGCTATTCAAACTGGAAGAAAAACAATGGCTGAGAAAGAAGTTCATTATAGAGTGCAGTGATGTGCATCAAGATAGTTCAGTCTAATTGATAGCTCAGGAAAACAAAGCTTTGACTGTATTTCACATAACCCACTATTTACACTATTTACAAATGAAATTTTGAAAATTCAGACAAAAGTATTTTCACATCAAAGCTCAAATACTAACATCTTATAGATCAAAAAGACATTTCTCAGCAGGCTATATCAAATTTCTATGAGCACATTCTAACTTTGTGCCAATGTTTGAAACAATTATTTCTGCGATACTGGACTTATTTCTCTTGTCCTTCACACATTCATTAAACATATGACACAGATTTTGACTTCTTAAATATATTATACACTAACTGCCAACGTACTTCATGGACATAGATAGTAAAAAAATGAAGTTAATTTCCTCAAGGAACAGAGTTAGAATGCTAGAATTAGTGATACAAGTTGTCTATGGTTTTCAGACAACAATTTGCTAACTGCATAAATATATGCAGACTCTTGAGCATGAAATTAGTACAATAACACAGGCTGCATGTTTTCATCTCATATAAGACAAAATCAAATTAAAGCCACAAACAGGATGTTTTCTGTTACATACCAGCCTTCAGAGAAAAACCTCTGTCTCATTTATTCATGCATTACTGAGTCATAATAAAATTCAGTGCTGGCACAATGGTCAAGACAAATGCTAGCAAAATGCTCCGGTGACAGCAGGATCACTTATTACTGCATGTGTTTGTTTCATAACCATTCCTGTTTTAATACTGTGAGTCTTGTGCACTTCCACCACGGGACTGCAAGGGCTGATCTGGAGCACATGCTATGAACTTTGTCAGTGGTCCTGAATTGCAGGACGTAGTGCTGTGCTTCCTTGCGCTTAATCACCAGCCCTGTCCCTCTCCTTGCATTTCAGCACAGCTCTGAGCCACATAGGTAATTCTCCTGCTTCTTAGCATATTGGCTGGGTGGAGACAGAGCAGTTTTGGTGCACATACACTGGGTTTGTCTGGAGTCTAGATACATACGAAATGTATTCCAATTGCTAGCAAAGACAGCAGAGTTCAAACCAAGAGGCACAGCTTCAGATTGTTTTGAAACATCTGCACATTGACTCAGTTTCATGTGGGAATACTGACTACATATTATCCCGAGTAAAAATGCCAAATCATATGACATAGTTGCAGAGGCTGGGGCATAATTTTCTTTATCTACGGTGCCTTACTATTTGTTTATGTGTCTTGAGCCACACTATACCACATCAGCATGTGAGGTTGAAACAGATGGCATATCCAGTTACAAAGCTTCTATACCAGAGGGAAAAAGAGAAGGCTTTTAACCTGCTACTACTACATAGAACAAGAAGCAGAAGTAGCTACTCCTTGGGGATGATGCCACTGATGACAAATGAGAGTATGACATCTCAATGAGCAAGAACCAAACAGAAGCAGCTGGGCCATTTCACATTGGTTGCTGTCCATTAGCCATGAAAATCAGAGAAAAATACATGAAAGTGGAAAAGAGATGATTTGGAAGATGTAATCCAGTGAAAACACAAGACAAAAAAACCCCAAAGGAAAGTTCAAGAAACTCAGTTGAAATATATTAGTAGGAATAGACAGGCATCTGAGAATTTTGGACTACAGAAGCCACTGAAAACATCTACCACAGTTTCTTGTTTATGGATCTGCTAACGCGAAATATTAGGATAGAGTGGCAAACAGTGAAGATGGAATTGCCTGGTAGAAAGCAAGTTCTTGATATCAGTGATTAGACATCAGACTTGCAACTATACTGTTCCCTATAATGTCAAAACATTAAAAATTGACAGTTACTGCTGCATCCTAATGTTCTAAAATCCTTTATAATCGGAGAATAAATTCAAGCAAAATTAAATGCCCGTTTCATTTACTTAATCATTACAATTTGACTGCCATAACACCTAGAATGTTTTGAAAAATCTGAACAAAGACTCCAGCTGAGGACTTCTGACTTCACATGGTAATAGAAGTATCAAATATGGATACTATTTCTGTACCAAGCACTTTGAGGACTTCATATCTGTACAGTGGAAAAGTGTCATTGTTTATACTATTGTGCATAAACCTACTGCCCTACCAAGTGGGGCAGAGTACCTCCCTAATGTGAAACTGTATTGCACACAGGCATTACCTTTGTAATCTTATGTAGTATATAGCACATTTTCACTGAGGAAAACTGCTTGCACATCCTCAAATTCCTAACTCTACCGTTTAGCAGTTTGGTATCTTTCAAAAATGTGTGTGGTATATCAGAAGCCACACAGCACTTTCAGTCTGTTTATGCAGCTTTGATTGTACTGACCAACATATTAATTAATGCAACAATTATCAGGTCTTGAGATACTAGCCTTTTTTTTTTCCCCTGCACAAATGACTACAATCAATTACTGATGACTCAAGCCAACAACTCTGCAAAGAACCCACACTTTCACAAATGCATTACCTCTGATTTCAGTGAGATGCTGGTCAGGATGATGTGCTCAACTATTCACAAGCACAGACCTGTTTCAAAGTTGCACAAAACACATCTCTGTTTTCCTGCCCAGTTCTTCAACACCATATTCTTTTCTAAATGTGAAGGGCTCTTTTATAGAGGCAGTATTTAAAGCTATTTTAAAAGGTCCATAGAAAGACTTTCAAATGCTTTCAGGCTTTTCTCCCAGACTCATCCTGCTGGGATTTTGTAGATGATAATGTAAGCAGAAGCCTGAGGGTGAGTCTAGGAACAACTGTAGTTCTAGAAATCAGGTATTCACATGAACATGTGAAGCTCTAGCAGGGGTTGCAAGACAGGACATGGTGGAAGGAAACTCAGGGGGCTAAGAAAGGTTTTAAAGACACACAAGGATTTCACCTATACTGGAGTTAAAATACGTAACACTTTTAATTTTCTAATATTTAAGTCCCATTCTTCCTTTCCTGCTGTTCACTCTCATCCTAATCATGCCCTAGTTCAAACCTTGCATTCCTTCATTGAGAATGCTGGCTGAAGTCTCAAAGGGAGAGCTCTATCTCCTGTTTATATGACAGGCACATCTTGTGGCAGGCATTGCTAGTGATAAGGATTCACAATTCTGATCCTCTTCCAGGAAATCAGTACACACCAGTAAAACAAAATGCTGAACAAGGTGTTTCAATAGGCATAACAAACTATCCTGGCAACTGTGTTGTACCTGTATAATACTCTTACACTTAAAACTTGTAATACCTCCCTAGTCTACATCTCTACATCTAAACAAACCATGTCCACACCTATTACTTCTTCAGATTCTGAAGAAATCTTATTGGGTAAGAATCAAGAATTTATGAGACAATTTAAAGGTGTTCAGCAATCTGTGGGCTGATGAATCGTCACTCAATGTTGCTCCATCACAGGTAACAGAAGGCTTGAGAAGAGATTTCAAACAACTTACAGGCTTTAACACCATGCAAGCAAGTTATTAGGTGTAAACTGTGTACATGCTCACCAAGTAGTCTGAAGGTTACCTCTCAAAAAGCTCCAGTTAGCATATAGAGCAGCTGATACTTGGTAGTTTGATCAGGTATCAAAATCTTTGCCTGCTATTGAGCAGGCACGAATTGTCTTAGATCACTGGAATTAAAGCTTTACATTTGCTACTGTGCAGTTAAAAAATTATTTTTTTCTGAAGATAAAACCAAATAGCAAGCCTTTATTTGGGCTATTTTTTGGACAATACAACATATCCTATGTCTTGTGCCAACAGGAGTTACAGATTCATATCAAGAGGACACTCCTTTGTTTTTGTATAAAATATGGTACACATTTGTAACACAGTTACTTAGAAAATTATGGCAGGATCATAGATAATTGAGATGTGTACTAACAAGCAATACAAAACTTTATTTATTTTATTAATCCATTGATATCCATTTAATGAAATACCTTGTTTCAATTGTATATTCTCCCACCCTTTGTTTTTGAAGAAATGTGCTGTAAAACCTAAAAGAATTTAAATCTTGATGTAGCAAGAAAAGATTTTCCCTTTTTACTTTTCCAACACAGAACAACATAGAAGGAGATTTACCAATACTAACTTCATAATTTCCAGTCCTTCACAAGATCCATTTGCTTATCAGGCAACCATTTAAAATCACTAAGAGATTGTATTTTAAATTAAAAATCAAAACAAATGTTCCTAAAACATTTTCAAGTAATACTGGTTTAGAAGATTAATTTTTGTACTGTTATTAAAATAACTTATGTTGCACTTACGGAATTAATTAGCAAACCTGTCCTCCAGGTATAATTACTAGCTGTTCAGTTCACAAGGATTAATCTGTGTCAAACCAAGATCCTTCACAGAACTTTTAATACTTACTGGTGGAAGGAACCCTTTCTCCCCATCTCCAAAATCTACGGTGTGGTGGAAGCCCCAGGTCTTGAAATATTCCACTCAAAACATAGATCTAACCAAAGAAATGGATCACTATTGGTACTCTAGATGCTTCAAAGTGCCCTGTGGGGGAACAACTGAGGATGCAACCAAGTGTGTGAACATTTGGAACTAGCTTGGGTTTTAAGGAAGAGTACTGCACAGGACATCAACTCCTAAAACCATCAAACACAAATGAGCAGATATAGTAGGCTCTGAATGAGCCTATTAAGCTAATGTGAGACCAACTCTGATGAATGAATAGACAAGAAGTGGCAGCAGTATGCTTGGGGAAATGGCAGTTGGCTCTACCACCTTCTGGGATTTTCAGCCCTGACAGCAAGCAGCCAACAGCTCCCTATTCACAACTACACACTGCAGGTATTTGAAGAAGGAGGCAACCTGCTCCCTCTGGGATGATCTGAATAGGAGAGGTAGTATAACGATGTGTGGCATGGGAAGACACTTAATTCAGTGTTTTATTCGATTAAGGACTATTCAGTATAAGAGAACAAGAAACAAGGAAAGTTGTAGATTACACACAAACAGATATTAATAATCAGGTGGTAACAGCGACATCAAGTCATCTTTGATTGCTACAGGAGCTAATACCATTAAAAAAACTACTCAGACACAGGCTTGAAAAGGTTCAGCCTGATTTTTGTCACTGATAAGAAAGGGAAAACATTATTGTCACATGTATCATGGTGTATTTGTTGGTGTATGTGAAATTGTGTTAAGCTTGCTATAGGATATCTGAAGGGGCTTGTGGGAGTATACATACATATATCTCATGGGAGGAAGAGTTATAGGCAGAGAAAGGGAAAGACTAGGAAGGGGGAAGCAAACACCAAAAAATGGAGACAGGAACAGGTAGGAATAAAAAAGGTCAGTTGCATTTAAACAGCCCGACTGTGAGTATACTTCTGTGATCAAACCCCACACCTCATCATCACAGTCTTTCTTATTATTATTTTCTTAACTGATTTTTAATAAAATAAGTCACCCTCTGTGTGATGTGTGTCACTGCTGCAAGGTCTAACTGCCAGCAACTGCAGAAGACACTGCACATCTCAAGGTCTGCAGGTTCAAGAAGTGGTGACTAGAGGGATCATGGTGTGTCAGTGCTTTCCTAGCAAACTGAACCCTGTATTTGTGTGTGTGTACCTGTAATTTGCTAGCAAGGTTCAAACTGGAGTAGTCAGTGAGTAAAAGGAAACTCCATTCTGGGAAGACTCAAGGTCAGAGTCAGTATCTGGGCAAGGGGCTTTGGTGTCCAGCCATGGGCAGAGTTTTGATGCCTGTCAAGGCAGTTCAGCCAACAGACTTTGAGACTTGATACTTGAGTGATCCATGACTGTGAGAAGATTTGTGAGAGAAGTATGAATGCATGTACCCATTTTGATAGCAAACATCAAGACGGATTTGTTAGCAAACAGGAGCAAACCTGCATTTTGGGTAAGAGGCTCCAGGGACAGATATGAGATGGATTTAGAGGCCATGACAAATGCCCAAAGGACCCAGGAGTACACACATGCTTCTAAATTGGACAGTGATGATGTCTACTTGACGTTCACAGTGTTTTCGCTGGCACACTACAATCCTGATCAGTTCTTTCAACCACAAATGCCTCTCACAAGTACCACTGTCCTCCATCCTCCACACCCTGAGAACTGGCTTTATGGCAGGGCATGGCCACATGTATTGCTGCTGTTGCCTTTTCTCTCCCTGCCTGGCACTCACAGAGAAAGAGAATAAGAAAAGGAGTATAAGAAGTTTCCTGTTCTGTAAGAGCTGTAAGTGCAGGACTGCTCTGATTCATGCATGAGCTTTGTCTAAGGTGTGGTTGCAAGTATACCCTCTAGCAGAGCTTGCAGTAGCAAATGTGAAGGAAGCTGTCACTGAGGATGTAACTCAGGAGCGGAAAAAGGGAAATACTTGCCTACTCAGCTCTGCACTTTACAACATCCAAAACAGAAGTGAAGCAGCAACACGGAGGCCAAATCTGATCTGTTTTATCACATGGGCCTCAAGAATTGTCATGATTCCCTTACTTCCTAAAGTTTTTGGGTGGACTTTCAGCTATCAAGCTCAGCAGGCAGGAGAGCAAGAAAGAAACATCATGTTTCCAACTCCCAAGTTGCTTCTGCCTAAAAGCAGAGATTATGATGCTGCTGAAAGTCAGGTACTTCACTGGCAGTCATGCTTTTATGATTTGCCTCACAATCTTTCATGTTGTTGGGACTTCATCAGGCCTAAAGAAGTGGACAGAGAAATCTTTCAGGTCTGAAAGTACATGGGACTGGTTTTCAGTAATCAAGAAAGGAATCCTTTGATCCCACAGTACACTGGGTTAAGCAGCTTTTGTAGCATCCTTAACAGAGACAACTTACAAGTTGAGCTAAAGAAGTGATGCTTGTAGCATCATGAACAAAACAACTTTAACTAAAGTATCATCTAGGCAGCAATGAAAAAATGTAAGACCTGTGCAAGACCAGTGAAACTTCAATTTTCCACAGTAAATTCAATTATCTTAAAAATGGGACACAAGAGACTGATGTGGATAGAGTAACACGTTGTGCCTTGGCATGGTACACTTGAGCAGTATGGTATTAAAAAGTACTGGAGCACATGAAAACACTGAGTAGAAAACTGTAATTGCCAGACTGCAAATGACACTATGAAAGACACAGTTCCAGAAGAAACTTCATTTTAAATGTCATTGACAGATGCTGTAAGAAATGTTGATATGTAGCATAAATAATGTAGACTGAACAAACCTCACTGTGGACAGTGATATGTTTATTAAAAGCCACTTGGTGAAGGCTGCTGGAGGGAACTAACTAGAAAGCAAACAGAACTGGACTAGAATATAAAAGCACAGGCTTTCCTGTAAATAGGAAACAGCACAACAGGCTAAAACCACTGTTATTTAATTCCCCTATATATTGTGTCCAAAGGAGTAACATGGCTTCTCAGGTGTACATGCAAGTACATGATTTGCTAGAGCAAGTACCTTGGAAGAAATGAAACCTCTGGAAGAATATAGATTTTTCTCAGAGACAGGGAAATGCTAAATGTTACAGTAAGGTATATATACCTTTGCCCACAGACATCATGATTTATAGTATAAGATCTGTTTACCCTAAGCGACTGGATTCCAAATGAGTAACTGAAAAGGCTATTTCAGCTATTGGGTAGTCTTGTCTTTGTTCAAGGGAAGAAGAAAGATGGGCTCCGAGCCTAATGTAAACACGCTGAAGTCAGTCATCATTAACGTGACAGACAACAGTTAAAAGGCTATGGCAGAATTTCATGACTTCCAGCCAAGATGTTGGCAGACACTCTCTTACAGAGAGAGAGGGATAGTGTGTATGTACATGGAAGTCCATAGGCTAAGGGCAGAAGTTAATACAGAGCAGCACCTATTAGTGTGATTTTCAATAGTAACGTTTGTGTATTTCATCACCTAGAGACTTCAAAGGATACGCCAGGGGATAGAGAGCAATTTAGTGAGCAAAGACACTGAAAGTTCAGTAGTCCTTTCAATGAATATTTGTTCTCACTAATAGGAAAACTGCATCTGGGTGCAAATACGCCGATGTGAAAGTGCTCTAGAAGAGTATGGCTTTTCGTGTAAGACTGGCCTACACCAACACACTGCAACACATAAAGTGCACTGCTTTATGTACTAGCATAAATACTGTGATATAATAATGATATGACTTCTATGAACAGAAGCAAGGTACATACAAGAGACATAACACAAAGGTAATTAAAAACTAAATATATTGCTCACTATCAAAATTTGACAACTAGAAGGATAAAGACGGAACAAGTGCCCTCTAATTCTAGGTCTGAAACTTCCTACTTGTACACAACTTCCTTTTGGTGTGTTCTTCACACTACTGGTGACCTAACAAGTCAACATAACTTAGCACAGAAGCTAAAAAGCCAACCTGAAATGAAAAAAAAAAACAACCTCCTTTTCTCTCTTTAGTATGAAGATCCTTGAGGGACAGCGATCTGCTGGAGAGTGTCCAGCAGAGGACTATGAGGATGATTAGGGGACTGGAGGGCATGGCTTATGAGAGGCTGAGGGACCTGGGGCTTTTTAGTCTGGAGAAAAGACTTAGAGGAGATTTGATAAATGTTTATAAGTATCTGAAGGCTGGCCAGGAGTGGGGGGACAGGCTCTGCTCACTTGCTCCCTGGGATATGACAAGGAGCAATGGGTGTAAGTTGCAGAAAAAGAGGCTCCTCCTCAACACAAGGGGGAACTTCTTTGCTGTAAGGGTCACAGACCACTGGAATAGGCTTCCCAGAGAGGTCGTGGAGTCTCCTTCTCTGGAGACTTTCAAGGCCTGTCTGGATGTGTTCCTCTGTGATCTGTGTTAGATAGTATTGTCCTGCTGTGGCAGGGGGGCTGGACTCGATGATCTCCTTGGGTCCCTTCCAACCCCTAATACCCTGTGATCCTGTAAACAATAAATTGTTTTTTCCTTCATCTGAAATTGAATCAACCCATAAAACTTCCAATTTCCAGGTCTGAGCAATGATTTGATTGAAGAACCTTTTTTTTTTAAACCTGGTGTACTCAGAGAAAACTTATACCTGGTGAGGCCTGTGAAGCAGCATTGCACCACCAGAATTTTCCCTCTTCTTTTTGTCTGTGTCTTCTCTCAAGGCCAGAAGATGCAAACCAAACTCCTACTCCTGCTTTCAGCATCTGGGTTTCTTGCACAAGGATCAGTTCAGCCTGACGATTGCTGGCAGTTTACCTACAGTGAACTCTCAACTAAGCTGCTTCTAGATGAGCGTAGAAACGCAGGCCCTTCAACAAGGATGAAAACTTTGCTGTTAGTGCTGCTCAGTGTTTACCGTTGCTGGGTGCCACCTCTAAGAGTCCACTTGTTTCTCACTGTACACTGCCTGCTATTCTTTGTGCATATATGTGCCGAGATACAAATTTACGTGAAAAGTGATAAAGCCACTCAGACTGCCAGCTCCTTGTCCCACCTCTCTGACACGTTGCCGGCACGGATTCCCATTCCAGCGCAACTCACGGCCGAAAACCTCACCCTGGCCCGAGTTTCATGTGCCAAACGCGGGTCTTCGCTAGGAGAAGATTTGGCAGCAGGGGGATCAGAAGAGGGACATACATCCCTTGTAAACACTGGGAGGCGAGGATGCAGTTGTCCGGGGCTCGTCTCGGATGCCCCCTCAGTCAAGCGACCGGCAGGGCCCCAACACGCCGGGCCCTGACGGCTCCCAGCCGTCTAGCACGTGTTTGCCGCTCCCCACCCCGAGCGCCTCGTGGCGCTGGCGCCGTCCCACAGCCAGACCTGAGGGCCGCGCGGCCGTCAGGAGGAGGGACGTTAGGGTACCCCTGGACCCGCCGCTGCACTCACCTCTCCGCGCCAGTGGCTCCTCGGTCCTTCGGGACGCTGCCATACTGCAGGCGAGCCGTTTCCCCCGCCCCGGCGTGAGCCGGCCTCCGGGAGCCGAGCTCCGCCTTGTCCCGCCCCGACTGGGAGCGCGGTGCCAGCCGGGGCTCGTAGTCTTTTCCCTGGCCGTGGGTGACGAGGGGTGCGGCCGCGCCGAGGCACTACGTTCCCCGGCGTGCAGCGGGACGGGGCATATAAGTGGCTGGCGGGGAGCGCGCTTTAGTCAGTTCGTCAGCCCTTCTGAGTGAACAATGCTTTTGCCTCCGAGGCTGGGTAGCCGCGGCTGAGGCGCGGCAGGAGCAACCGGGCAGCAGACGCGCTCGTCGGCCACCGCCGCTCCCAGCGGAGAGGCTGCCGGCCGACGAAAGAGGGCTGGCTGGCGGGTCTGCAGGCGCCCACACGTTACCACCATGTGGATACCCACGGAGCACGAGAAATACGGCGTGGGTGAGTGAGTGAGCGACAGCGAGCGGGACAGGGCGGGGGGCAAGGAGCGGCGCTGTCGGCGAGGAGCGCGTCCCGCGGCGGAGCTCCGTCTCCCGGCGGCAGAGGAGGTGGCCACGATGCCCGTGTCAGCGGCCTCGTCGCCCTTTCTCTGCGCAGGGGTCGGAGGTCCCAGCCCCATCCGCTGGCAGCGGCACAAGGCTCCGAAGCCGCTGCTCGTCTCCCTAACCGAGGCGGGCGCTCGGCTTCTCCCCGCGGCGTTGAGTGGAAAAGCTGGTATTACGTGAGAAACAAAGCACCTTAAAAAATATTGCTGGGAGAGACGACCCAGCGGGAATACGGTCTCCGGCTGTGGAATCGGCGCTCCGGGGAGGAACGGGAGCGGGGCCCCGGGCATTGTTCGGTCGTCGGGGGTTTTGTCGCTGCTTCGGCGTAAACCAGACAAAGTGTCGCTTGTGGGAATCACGCTTCCTTGGCTATTTATTTAACTCTGCCCGGTGCAGGGCTATGGAGCCCGTTGATTTGGCTTACTGAGTGGTTAGGGAGCCTCACTGTGATTTGGGCTTTTTTCGTTCTATCTATTTTCTTGATACCCTCAGTTAACATCACCAACACTCGGTGAGCTCCGGTGGCTTGTCCCGGACAATAGCCCACTTCTGACGTAGTGAGACTGAACTGTTACACAGACCCGCTATCATAGCAAGCAGCTTTAGTTCTGTTTACGTCGCGTTCGAGGGCAGACTTGTACATAGTATGGAAAAAGCAGGAGGAGCGCGAAACCCTCCTTTGTTGTTTTTGTGTGTGCGGCTGTGTGTGTAGCAGCGCTGTGGCAAGCGATTAGCGCGGGAGCCAGCCCCGTGCGGTGCCGCTCCGTCCCATCTGGAGTTGAGCCCAGATGTTGCCATCCTATGAACCTTAGATTATAGGCATCATCGATGGGATTTATTTTCTTGACTTCATTACTTGTCGGGTCACAGCTGGGCTGCAAGATATTGATTAGTCTTACACCCGCCTTTCTTTACGAGATGACCAGGGGTTTAAAACCACTCTAGGACTCTCGGGAGAAGCGCACTGGATATTAGCAGTCGAGAATTTAAAGATGCAGCATTCCTTTCGATCTGTTTGTTTTTATTTTTGAGCATAGTATGCTGTCTCACAACTGAAGCTTTCTTTTTCTTCCCCTCCCCCCCTCCGATTTATGAACCAGAAGTCTCTATGGAGCTTCTTTTCCAGCGCTGAAAACAATCAGTCAGACGTATTTCCCTGTGTTTGAATAACTAAGCAACCAAGTGATAACTCTTAAATAAGATTTTCTGTTTAGTGAACCTATTCGAGTGCTTGCATATGGATCACTGTCAAGTGCTTCTTGACTTACTAATACCGATGTTCCCTGAAATCTTGCGTCTGCTAAAGAGATACAATTGCGATTTCTCAATAACGGTCTTCCTTTGGATCAACCAGAAAATGTAACTCACTACAAAGGTGCACTATATTTTTGTAAATATAGTATAGTCACAAAAAATATGCCTATTCTTATTTAAATTCATTCCATGGTTTTCTGTGATTTGGCTTCTAAAGGCTATTCAAAATGGTAACAAAAAGCCACTGTTCAGTTGGTATCCTCTATACCCCTAGGATGACGTTGACACTGTAGTTCATGTGACTATTGCAAAATGTTGATATATGAACCTAAATTAAGTGTTTCTCTTGGACTGTTTCCTATGTGATGTGCTCACTCACCTGCATGATGAGTGCTGTCTGCAAAATCCTCATGCCCAATTACTGTATAAGCTACTGTGTTGTATAGTAGTGGCAGAAGAGAGAGTTTGTATCTTACCATGTATTTATTTAAACTTTACATCAAGTAAATTTTGTAGATAAAACTTGCATTTTGCTCTACAGACATATATGTTTTCTTTTAGAAATGGGACTATCATGTTTCCAAGTAGTATTTTTTAATACTTGTGTATTTATCTACCCTAGTGAAATGGGTATATTATAAAACCCCTTTGAGAATCCTGATTAGTTGTACCAAGCATATTTATCCTTTGTATAAAGAGCTCACAGCTTGCATCAACATCAGACCTCATCTGCATTTTCAATCTGAATTTTGCAGCACATGCTGTGTGCTGCACATTTCTACTGTGACATGCCAAAATGGATGAATAACCAGGCAACAGCCACCTGGTTGCTCTGAAGGGTTGCTGGTAACCAGGTGGCTGTTGCTTACATGCACAGCCTGACTTTATTTCCACTTTGAATGGTAGTTAATACAAGTAATGATCTTCTCCTCTTCATTTTTTTTTAAACTTCTGCCTGCTAGCCACTGATAATGTCTAACTGCTTTTTACTGAGAAGATTGCTTTACTCTGGGTTCATATACGAGTAGGCAGCCACACTACCAGGTCATTTCCTAGTAGTCAGACATACTGCTATAATGAAGAGCTATAGATGGGGCTATAGATTTTGTCAGTTATGTATTATCCCTCTGGATGCAAAAGATGAAATATACATTTAAATATTTCTGGTTTAGAAAAAGTTTGCTTTGTCTGGGTTTTGATATATTGAATTTCAGAATTACACCTTCTGATACTATGTCAAACTGATCACATCACAAAGGATCCAGTGTTCAGTTATGTGGAATATTTAGCACAAAAATGCTCATGTAAGAGTAGAAGAGGTAATCTCTTTTTATTGTTAGTAATGTCTAAATCTGGTGGATGTCAAGTGGCTTATGGAAATGCCGTTTGCTGCTCTATGTGAATTCAGAGGTGAACAGAACAATAACCAAATGCTTTGAAATGAATAATTTTAAGACTGCATAGCAGTGGATGTTCTGCAGATAACAAACCAGAAACCTTTCAAAGGTGTCTCATACTGGTTGCTGCAAACTTAACTGAAAAGAATAAATCCTAGGAATGTATAATTGTTTTGTAGCTACTGTTTGGATTAAGAATATATGTCCTGTTATCCTGAATGTAAAGAATTTGTACTTCTTTTTGTTTTACTAGATCTGGATACTACTGTATCATCTAATTCCTTAAAGTTACCTGAACTTGTAAGGGTGCAGATGTGCATTCTGGAATGTAGGTGATTTTACCTTTTTCTATTGAGCACAAAGCTTCTCAGTATTTCTTAGGAAAGCATTTTTAGATGAGAATGGAAAGATTTAATTAAGGAGAAAAATAAAAAATAGTTGCTCAATGCATCACCTGATTTATAAACAGGATAGTAGTCCAGGTCCTGAAGTAATTCTTCACAGCAAAATAAGCCAATTTAAATCCAGATGAGTTTAAACACAGTGTGGTGTTTTTAGTGTGGTTTAGTTATAAATCTGCCATCCCAAGAGAGTATGAGTTGTGGCCATCTCTTGTTTTATAGATGGAGAAATGGAAGAATCAAGTAACTTTGTGCGGTAATCTGAGGTTTTTAGGAGGAAAAAGACAGGGGTGTATTAGTTGATTACAGGAGTGGTATTGACTTGTACATAGACCAAACTCAAATCAATTGTCTTGTGCCCTGTCCTGAGCTGCAGCGAGACTGGTCTTGCCAGCAGTTCTGTTGAAAGACAGCTAAGGCCTATTTATCTTCATGCTTTTTTTTAGACTGCAAGTTAACTCCACTGCTAAGTATTTAGTTTGTTTAGTTCTACAGTGTCTCTGTCAATAACATGCTGGACTTCTAATGTGTTTTGTTTAACATAAATACTTCATTAGCCTCTCTTGTGCCCGTCTCCAAATAGTACAAATGAAGCCTTCAGTCTTATTTCCTCTCTTCTTCGACGTTAATCTTGCCTCACATTTCTATTAGTTCAGTTTGTTGTTTTGGTTTTATTACCTTAGACTGACAGTGACAATAATATTGAGTTACCTGAAACTTGTGTCAGTCAGTCTAAATAGCTGCTTAGTGATGAAGTAGTCATAAACGTGATAGTCAAATAAGTCTCAAAATTCACTAAGGAAGAATTGGAGGATGATCTTTGTTTTCTCGTTACAGCTTGTGATGGTTTGTGGAGTTGGTCACCTGCAAGTAAATGAAGGAGGGGTACTATGGGGCACTGAGTGTAGTTGGCAAAATGCCAGTGCTCTATTCACTTCACTAGGTGATAGAAGCCCATTGCCGTTGTATGAAGTACTCTGAGTTCAAGCTATCTGAGACAGAAAATATGTGGGTCTTTGCTGTAGGAACACTTTTGACAGATGACAGGTTTTCATGGAAGTTTTTACATCAGTTTAGGATGTAACTCGATGGTATTTTCCCAGTGTTTTGTATAGGTGGTAGCTTTCAGTATCTTTCAAAAGCATAATTATCTGTGGTCGCAGCTTTTGGTTAGAAATAAAATCACTGACTATTCTGTTGGAGTGGAGAATATGAAGGCTGAGGATTGCAAGTAATTTTGGTAAGAGGACTAGTCTTGAAATGTTTATAAACTGGTGAAATTGGCTAAACCAAGGTGTTAGACTCTACATTTCATTTTTAAACAGCTGTCCTCAAAGTCTAGAGTCTTCAGTATGGATGTGGTGTTTTAAATACCTGCATTGCTTAAGGACAACCCAGAGCGAGTTGGTTTACTAACATCTTCTTAGCACCTTCTGTACTATTCACTGCATATCTGGAACTGCTGGGGAAGATTTTTGAAGGCTGATGTTATTTCACAGCTAGTTGTATACTGAAGACACTGTTTTTTTTTTTTTCTCCTTCATTGTATTGAGTTATCTGGGGTTTTTTTGCTACTGCTCTCAGTGTTGGACTTGTGGCTGCTAGCTGGGTCACATTTAGCCAAAAAATGATGAAGTGGTGAATGAAATAACATAAAGAGGGACATTAAGAAAATGGCCTGCTTGCTGAAAGGGAGAATGCTTTTTTGTTGTCTAGCCTAGACTAATGTAATCTGTGATTGCTTCTGGGAGCTCAGACAGCATGTGACAGTCACCGACTTCTCTTTCGAGGAAGCTATAATTGGTTATTCCACCACACAGATATCAGCAACTTTTTGCACTGCTGCAGAAGTGTCTGCTGTTGACAAATCTCTGCTTCCCTAACCTGCAGCCCAGAAATAAACCTCTAGAATAAAATAGGGTTTCGCATATACAGCCTGGTTCAAGATGAACAAGTTATCTACCACATTCTGTAATTTCCAGTTCATTTCCAAGTGTAATTTACTGTGTAGGTTTTGGTCTATGAAGTTCTCCATAATTTGAATCTTGGGATCAGAGAAAATCCTGAAGGGAGCGTTTTGCAACACTTGAATACATTCAGCAACTGAGACAAGACATTTTCAGCAGAGAGTTTTCACCTCTGGGAGAAGTGTGGCTTTATTTCTTTAGTTTTGAGAGACTGAGTGTGTGAGCTTTTTGTGTAACTGCTAATGAACTTGTAGTTGATTCTGTGAAGATACAGGGGAACAAGCTATGTAATCCCTCAAAGTCCTTTCAAGCCTGTATTTATGGCTCAGAAGGGTTGAAATGAGGTTTTGCTTCACTGCCCAGGCTGCCAGAGTAGGCTGCCCAGAGGTGTTGTGGAGTCTGCTCCTCTGGAGATACTCAAAAACTGCCTGAATGTGTTCCCTTGTGATCTAATCTGGGTGATGCTGCACTGGCAATGGGATTGGACTAGATCTTTCAAGATGTCTTTCAACCCCTAAAATTCTGTGATTCTGTGACTTTCAATCTGGGTTTTCTTTTGTTATTGTAGGACTTTCTTCCATATAAGCATGTACATCCGTGATTAGCCCTCTATTTTGGTTTTGTTCCTTTTCTTGCTATTTGTACTTTTATGAGGGTCTGAGCAGAATACTTTTGACCACTGTGACCACTGTCAGGGGTCTAACCTGAAGGGAGGTGTTGCTTTTTGTCATGTGCATTTAATTAGTTATAAATATTACTAATGTTTTGTAACAGGATTGATTTTTTTTTTTTTTTTTTTGGAAATGATCAACAGAAGCATACAAAAAATAGTAAAAGTGTTGAAAGACTTAATCTGTACTTTTTTTTTCAAGGCTAAGTCTGATCTATCAGTCACTTCTGAAGGATGCTCGGCAGTGTTCTTCAAAACACTGATAACGGAGCATCAGTAACTTCAGTCAGTGTTTGGCAATCTGATAGAAAATGTTCAATACTGGATTAGTATTCCTTCTGCTCATGTGTTTATATGAAGACTTACTGAGACTGTCTCCTTTTTCCTTATATGAAGTAGCTCAAATTATTTCATCCTTTCCTTGTAGATGATATTCTTATCTTTGACCAATTGATCTATTTTCAAAATGGGACAGCTTTATCAGGTAGAATAGGAGAATACTTTTGTGTGCTCAAGGCATTGTGTCTGCATGTCACTGTTGGTGTGATGTTTGTTCCTTCTACAGTAGCATCACATGGACTCATGTTTAGTCAGGAACTGCAAATCAGTCCTTCAGATGCTTTTCCAGAGAACATCTAGACAGTCATTCTTCCATCCTGTGTTTGTCAAATGATTGTTTCTGTTTATGTACCCTTGGTGAATGGCACCTCTCTTCCATACTGTTTCTCCTGTTAGTCAGCAACACTGGTTTGCACATTTCCTTTCTCACATAAGTCTGTTGGAAGCACCTTGTCTGACATCTTTATTGTAAGAGATGCCTTTTAAGAACTATATTTGCTAACAGAAACTATGCATAGTGAGCTGCTAAAGACACTTGGATGCCACAATGATTTGCCATTAGTTTGCCTTTATATGTTTAATGAAATGTATTTATTCAGACCTTTGCAGTGACAAGCAACTAAAATGATAGCTGTTTTCTGTTTCTCTCCATAATACATATTTCTAGGTATTCAGAAAGCATGTTCCCAGTTATAGTTTGAAGACAGTATGACAGCTTGTCAGCTTTGCATTCTTGGGCACTTGAAATGTTTTGTTTAACAATAACACTGATCTCACTTCCAGATGCTCAAGGTTGGATAGGAGAGCTGCAAACAGTGCAGCTCTGAAAGTCACCAGTGCTATAGGGACAAAGAAACTGAGATTTTGCAATTTGTAATGTATTGCACTTGCTGAGTTCTGTCGCTTTTGAGTAAGAAAATAGCATAAAATCAACAGTTTTGCAGGATTAAAGAAACCACAACAGTCTTACTATGGCATGAGGTAAAAAAATATGTTCATGTACTTTGGAAGGAGAGTTAATATAAGAAGGGAGGGAACCCTGCTGATAAACTGATGGTACCTTTCATCTTTCTCCTTATAAGGACCCAATTTATTTTTTCAGATGCACGTGCAATTAGATATCTTATTTAATAGTAACAGCTGAAGTTATAACTGAAGTAGGTAAAGTCCATTTACTCGGCTCTCTACTAAGTTTTTTTTCTTTGATGGCTTGTGTATAGAAAGGTACAAATAGTAGATGAAATGCTAAACCCCCAAATGGAGTTTAGTTAATGGAATTTAAAATAAGGCATTGGAGGAATAATTTTAAGTTTATTTCAGGTTTGCTTTCCGTATTACTGGATTTCAAGAGTGTGTCCTTTCAGGCCTCGGAAGTAGGTGATTGGTCTTAGACAATTGGTAATTAAATGAGCTTGTTTAGATATTTCTGCAGGAAAGTGGAGTACCCTTTCAAATACATTGCTTGGGATTTTTTGATCTTTCTTTACGCTGAACTTGTGTTTTCTGAGTTCTATTTGGAAATGCAAAATGAATTCTTTATAGTAAAGGTGTGTACTGACACGTTTTCATAAATAATTTGCATTGAGTGTATGGGAATCTATTACATGCTGTGGGTAAGAAATGTATTCCAATTGCACAGTAGGGGCTCTTCCATAACAGAAGTTACTGAATTTTCTTGAGTAATTTTTAAAACAAAGTAGTTTCTTTTACTATCATAAATCATTGACAACATATAATAGCGTTATGTTTCATTTTTGAAACTCTTTCAGAGTACGGATTACTTTGCAGAAAGCAAATGATTACTCTGAAGCCTTAAATTAACTTCTCTTTAGAGTAATGTGGTGAGCTAAGAACAGTTGATATGGTGGTGGGGAGGTGATGAACACACCCATACTTCTGATGATTTGTTTTGTTACATAAGTTAAATGCAAATTAACTGCAAATATTTGTATTACTTCATTATTGTATTACACAAGGAGCAGTGAGTAACAGCTTAAACTGTAGATAATGTTGTGGACTGTAAGTATGAAGTTGTTGTTCATGAAGTAACATTCATGCTTTTGTAGATAATTTTGCTCATAAAATACAGAATATTAGTTTTCTGAGGAAAAGCCCTGAATAAAGGTAACTACTTGATTTTTTTCTAAGTGTACTTTTTTGGAGATGGGGAAAGCAGCTTTGGGAAAAATGTGATCAGTGGTTCATAACATTTCTGATTCCACAGGCACAACTGTGAGGTGCTGTCTCTGAAACTAGGTAGTGTAAAGATTTATCACAGGTTGTAAATACTATTTTTTGGTAAGTGTTAGTGGTGGTTTTTATAAGGAATAAAGTCAGCTAATATTTTGTACCTTCAAGAAATATACCTCTTTCCTAGACAGTGTGGTAAACTTCCTAACATCTGTACTAGCTCTGTTAGTACAGCCAGGATACAGAACCTGACTTAGGTTTTGCCTTTGCATGGAATTGCTCATTCTGATGCTAACATCTCCCTTCCTGCTATGATAAAGAAGAAATATGAGCACAGTTGGGTTTGTGTGGTTTTGTGTGTGGTTTTTTTTTTACAATTTAGACCATGACAGCTGGCAGAGCTGCTGTGTTATTCACAATTAATAGTGAAAACTTCTTAACTATTTTTCACTTATTTGTCTCTTTCCTATTCCTCTACCTTCTCCCCTACTCCCAGTTTACTTTCTTTTCTTTTATTGTCTCCTCTGTAAACTTACAGGAACAAAAAAAAAGAAAAAAAGGAAATCCTAAGGTAGAAAACAGAAGATGTCTGGTTTTGGTTTGGTTTTTTTTTTTTTTTTTGGTGTAAGAGAACACATGTTGATTCTGTACGCTTAATTCACTCGCTTCTATTAGGAAACACAAACAACAACAACCTGAAAACTAATTATAAGTCAACCCAAAATGATATTGCTTCACAATATCCTTTCTTCCACTTGGAGTAACAGGGCTTGAATGCTAAAATTCTTACTGGGCTAGACATAATTCTGAGTGCTCAGCAGTGTTAACATATGGACTTATTCCTATTGTTCACCAGGTTAAAGAGGTAAGGTATGGGTAGGGATATCCACCTACACACATTTCATTTTGCCATTATATTTGTCATGGGAACATATGCCGATAATAATAAATCTCAAGGTACAGATTCTCCAGTTGCTTAAGTGACTGGAAAGCTCAATTGAATTACTTCTTTTTTGGCAAATCAGATTGGAAGACAAAGGACTTGCCTGTTGTCTTTTCTGGATACAAGTAAGGCTTTTCATAGTGATTTCATTATTCAAAGGCTTTGAGCAGTTTCTTTCCACTGTTTAATTGAGAAAGCATAATATGATGCTGAAGACAGGTAAAATAGTGGAATAATTTATCTTTTTCCAGGGAGGTATTTGATCTTGTGTGTGAGACAACTATTGGTTTTAGAGGTTAATCTTTGGGGATATAATATGGAAGAGAATATTTAGAGGAATCTGAGGTAATGGACTTTCCAGCTTTAGAGACAGGATAATGTGGATATCACTCTATAGTCACCTTCAGGTTTTGGGTTTAAGTTACTGTCAGTGGTTGCTTCTTACACCATTGTTTAGGTTTTTTTAAACTTGAAAGCAGTTTATTTCAACAAAGAAATGATGTGCTTTAAGAAACGGTGTTGGAAACTCATTCTCTTAATGAAAAACATTGGTGTTCTGGCAGTGTGAAGGGTGAGTGGTGTCAGTCTTGCTGCTACTACCTGTCTGTTCAGTGTTAGACCACCGTGATTACTTCTCTATCATCAAGCTTGAGTGTGGTCATGCATGACTGCATTCAGAAAATTCTCTGGGAAGTCTTTTAAGACTGAAAATGGTTGAGTTTTAATGTCTTTGTAGTCAAAGGAAAGAGTTTCTTTCACTTCCGCAAAAACTACATTCTACTGAATAGGCTGGGGCTTGAATATCAATGCCTCTAAAAATGTGTATTAGAGATGTTGAATAACAACAGTTTTAAGGTTGGCTGAAATAAAGTATAGAAGTTAGTTATAGTAAATAGACATGGATTATGTGGTTGCTTCTTTTTGTAATGTAATGGGGGAAAATGTAATCTAGTGAAGTACAACTGTAACATTAAAAAAAAATCAAAGGCTTCCATGATGATTCTTACAAAGATCTGTTTGAGTTCATATTGGTAAATACTGCATTTGGCTCTACTTCGGCAGCTGTTTAGCAGCATCACAATTGAGCTATGGAGGTGACTGTACAGTCAATAAAGGTCTTTGTGTTTTTGCTTCTTATTGCAGGTTCCTCAGCAAAATAATGCCCATTAGAAAGAGACTGGACTGATAGAGAGCATTTGCTTTTAGAGAAGCAGAGATCCAGAATAAACTTATCTGATAAGTTTCGAATGGACTCTTAAACAAGTTAGAATCGTTTAGCTAATCTATGAAGTAGATTATTTATTGTTTGCAGAGCTGTCATAAGTTTTGCTTTTTAATGATCTGTAAAATAGCATTTTCACGTAGCTTATGAAAAACCTCAGAAGCATGACGTGGCAGGTTTTATGGGGTTTGTGTAAAATAGGAGTTGACACAGCTATAGTACTATATGCTGAAGTAATTCAGGAAAGTCAAAATAGGCTATTACCTAGAGTGTGTGTGTGTGAACTTTGGTATGCACATTTTAATTCTGTGACAACCAGCATGACCATGACAAGGCCATCTCGGGTGCTAGCTCAGGTCTGGCCATGCACTTTTCCCCTGCTCCCTTTCAAAGCTTCTGTGATGAATAGTTGACAATAGTTAATCTGGTTAAAAACCCATTGCTCTTTTCTCAAGGAGGAATTTCTACTAGATGAGAATCTCTAGCTTGGATTGCCTGCCAAAGCATGTGTGCCAGCATGGGGGAGGTGAGGGAGGATGCAGCTGGGTGTACAAAAGATGGTAGGACCTCAGCATTCTCCATGTGCCTTGCTCAAAGAGTCTTTCAGTCACAGTGTACCAGTGGTTCCTTGTGCCATGCTGGGACTTTGAATGGGACTTAGCTGCAAGGATGAACCTGCTGAGTGTTCTGAAGACACTGGCTTCCTTGGCTGGTTAGAGATGACTGGGTGCTGCTGTGCATCTGCTAGCTCTGGTGCAAAGCTGTCTTCCGTAGTCAAACCTGCAAGTACACCACATGAAGTGTAATAGAAAGCTACAGCACGATAAGGAATGCAGTTGACCTGTCAAAAGTATATGGCTGTTTTAATGGGGCAGGACAAATGTTGAACTGAATTAGACAGCTTAATTGTATGTCTTCCCATCTAGCTGTTCGGTCTGAATTCATGAGTGTGCTGCTTACTGAACTCACTGCTAGTTCTAAAATATTTACAAATTTTAGCTTACTCCCACTTGCTAGTGTTGTTCAGGTAGTTTTACTTCATGCACTTTGTCCAGCATGGCAGTAAGCGCTTCCCTGTCTTTGGGAATTGATTCTTGCCAACTCTGAGCAGGCTGCTAAAATAGTTCCAGTGTCACAATATTAGAAACTAAACTGTAAGGGCATGACTTCAGTTCTGTAAATGTAAGGTGTCTGATTTTGCCATGGAGCAAAGTTTTGGGGAAAAAGTAGAATAAGAACAGAACTAGTAGATGTACAGCAGGAACTCAGTGAGACAAGAAAAAAAGTGAAACGTAATCCTTCTAACAGCCTTTTGAGAGGTCTGTGTCTCATTGCTGCATTTAGAATTTGATCAGATAAACTATGAGTTCTTTCAGTATAGTAATATGGGAAAGAAAAAGAAGCACTTCCATCTGACACAGTTGAAATGTGTGCTTTGTAATGCTAACATGTGGCTGATAAGAGACCTTGAATACCCTCAGATTAATGGGAACTGCTACTTCTCTTAAAAAGATGACTCTTAATTTTTATTGCCTTTTTGGTTGGGATAATTCCGGGGAAAATTCTGAGGAAAAGGCCTTAGCAGTTGTTCCTTCCATTTTCTCCTTTGCTGTAGATGTTTCTGATAGACCTCCTGGAAGCCATCAGTGAAGTGCGTGGGCTTCCCGTACTGCCAGAATTGTTTCATTCTGCTTTTTGTCCCTTGTCATTCAGCTCCTTTATCTGTCATTCTCCAGCGCAGAGGAAGTACTCTTTCGTCAATGATGCAGTGTTTGCTTTTGTGCCAGAGTAAGGTTTGGATGTGTAACAAGAACCTTTAGCACAGGAAGAATTGTTTCATTTGCCTGATCTGTGGAAACACTGGACTATTCAATGTCTGTCAAACGTGAAAAAGCATCCTTACAACTTCTCTGATATCATAGCTATAAATCTAGGGGTTTGCATATATAATATTCATCATATTGGGAGGTTGTTCTTGTAATCTTCCTCCTCCCCTTTTTTTTTTTTAGATTAGAATAGTTGTAAACTGACTTCACCTGTAACTGCCTCCTTGGGGTGTGTGATGGGTACACTTGATGTACAGAAATGCATGAGACTAAGAACTGGAATGTAGTATGTAACCTGTGCATGTATTTTTTCTCCTAGTTTCTTCAAGTTGGCAGTTGCCTTGCAACACATTTCCAACTGCTGAGTGTTTGTAACTAGCTCTCATACAAGGTTTTGTATTTGTATATCCCTGCTGTTCAGACATATCAAAATAAATTGGGAGGTGAAGGGGGGGAAAAAGCTATCACATGTCTGATAATCATTGGGATCTCTCAGATTCAGTACTGTGTTTATGAAGAGTTCTAGAGTGTGATCTTAAATATGTAACTTGTCTGGAAATACTACTTTGCCTGAAGTATTGAATCCTTGAAACACCTTTAAAATGTAAGAGGCATATAGTTGTTACCAGACACTGCTATTACTGTTGCTTTTTGTGAAGATAGCTTAGGAAACTGTTACTTCTCACATCTGTTTGTGTGCTGAAAGTGCTTTATGGGTAATATCTTCATGTGTACAAGATCATTTCATGATAAAATAACATAAATGATTTGGAAAAGAATAGCTTGGTCTCTTCAGATCTGTATTTAATAGGAAAGCTGTTTGGGCAGGTTGTGCTTTGCTTTTATTTCCAAGGTTGGATACCAAGTAATTGTATCATACAGTCATTTTTCCTCCTCTGTGGAAGAATGCAGCTCCAGAAATTCATCAATGTACCTCTGCTATAAAAATCTTTTGCCTTGTGCCTAGTGTTAGTTACTACATACTAGCTAAAAAGAAATTTGTTCCGTGTGGATGTTGACTTTCTGAATCTGTGAAGGCATTTCTGCAGCCTGTGGTATGTCATGCAGGCCCCTGGGAGGTAAAAGGAATTCTGTGGCTTCAAATGTCAAACTGAAATGCTGATTCTGCTACTGTAAAATGTTGCAGCACATAAACAGCATAGCATACCTGATTTAAATACTTAGAATTTTCTGAGCTTACAGATGGAGCAGGATTTCATATAATTTGCTTTGTAATCTCCTATAGAGCTCTTTTCAAGTTGTCATTATACACTTGTGCATGTGTGGGTGAATAGTGCTTGGCAGGCTTTTCTGGCACTTGGCTCTTCTAACATCTCGTACAATAATGACTTGGAGCCAGAACTTCTGCCCTTCCCCCTGCTTGATTACCCGTGTGTCTTCTACCAAATCACACAATGTTTTCTGTACAACATTAGTTTTAAAATAAATTAGTTAATTTTTCTGACAAGATGAAAAATTACCTATACAGTTCTGTGGAGATACACAAAAGCCTCACGCTAATTGCTTTATCCTCACAAAATGTTAAATGTATATTTTTATTGGAAAGTTTTTGGAGAGGCTTTTTAAAATTCAAAAAGTTGCAGGTGATTGCATCTCAGTGGCAGATAGTAGTGAGTTTGGGAAGAGTGGATGAAGGATTGTGGAGCTGAAGTGACAGACAAGGGCAGAGAGGTCTAAATTGTTACATGGGTTTATCAAGTAATGAAGTGAGGTTTGCAGAAGTGAGCCAATAGGGGAAGAAGTTGGTATCTGGGTACGGACAGCGAAGAGGAGTTATGAGGTGCAGAATGTATGAACATGTGGGAAGCTTTGTGAGACACTTTCTTTATGCTCCACTGATGACCTCTTTGTGGCTGCCTGCCTCTCGAGTAGGAAAGATATAATTAAGGCTTGCTGCAAAACTTGCAGAATAAAGATAGCTTGGGGAGCAGATCTGGTCAGTTGTTCCTAGACAATGTGCTGTCAGGAATTACGGTTTGGAAAGGAGATACAACATTACTTGTGGTAATGTGTCTTAATAAAGCATACTACAGAAACAAGACCATGTCAAGATTTTGAGAAGTGTTTGATTCAACTTGAATTTTCATGATATCTTGTTTGGTTGTGTGGTTTAAGGTAAGGATCTCAGATTTGAGCCTTCTTTAATCAGTTTTATTTGTCTTAGTTTGTAGGTCATGCAGGTTTTAGTTTGCTAGCAACCACAGAGATTCTTGAATGTTCCTAATGAGCTTTGGGCTAATCAAAGGACCTTGTCCTGCGATGCAAGTAAGGGCTTGCTGCTCTGAATGAGCAGTTCCTGAATATAGTTTCTCACTTTCACAAGGCTACTTGGAAACTTCTGGGTCAGTGTTCAGTTGTGACCAGAGTAGTGTCTGAATTGAGAGCTCATCGAGTAATGCTGTTCCCTGTGTTCTGTGTTACGGGCTTTAGCCATTGAGATTTTAGAGCACTAACTAGACACAGGCAGTGTTTACTTGCAGCCTGAGGATTTGGTCACTTACAAGATTTACAGATAACAGACAGTGGTTGATGTTGAAAGTAGACTCTACAAGTCTTATCTGTAAGATGCTATTTATGCTGCTTCATTGAAGAAATGGATTCTGCCCTGTTGGTTGTGGGAATCAAGTTTGAATTTCATTGGTTTTACCATGTAAATTCACTTAACGAATCTTGAGCAAGTGACATGTTCACTGTAAAAGAAATGTTTTGTTTGCTGCATTATGCATTGTAATTCCCTGTATTGTTTGGACCACTTTGTTTCACCTCAAAATATAGAGACTAACAGTACTTGTGTACCATTAAACATGCTATTTATTAAACAAAATGAAGAGCCCGTGTTTGGAATGGTAAAGAGCGATGAATGAGTGTGATTTTTTTTTTTTTTGTTTTTTTTTTTTGTTGAGCTGAGGTTGATTGTACTCTGCAGGACTTCTCTGAAGCAGCTGCTTAGTGAGCCTTCTGGGGCTGCTGGCAGGCACTTTTAGGTAGAAAATAAGGTGAGTGTGTAACAGTGTTTGTACCAGCAATGCGCAAGATGTCATCTCAAAGAACTCTTGCAGAGAGTGGTAGGAGCTGAACCTGTATTATCACAAACTGCAACTGGAGTATGAAGGAAGAATGCAGTGTTTGTGCAGTGATCTTTTTATGGATGAATCAGAATGGATTATACTACTTTTAAATGCCTAAGCTCTTCTATTACCTTCTAGTATGTATTTGACAATGCTTTTTGTTTCCTTAAAAATATGACTTAAGTTTCCAAGTAATGCAGCTGTGTGTGTTGTGGGAGACACTGGTGACCTTACTAAGGACTGAATTCAGGCCATTCGGCTACTGTCCAAATGCCCTGCCAGCTTAGCTATTTGACCACCTGCTTCTGTTTTTCCATTCCATTTGCAAATGTAGGTTTTGTTCATTTTCTATTATCTCAGCATTGCCTTTTGTGGGGAAAAAAAAATACATGAGTAAGGTCTATGCTGGAGGCTGCATGGGGATCTGTGGTTCTTGCAGTAATTTGCATTTTCATTAGCCATTCAAGCACAGGCATGCTGAAAAGGAGCAGGGGATGATGGCATGTGCATCTCCAGTCATATTTTCTCTGCTGGGCTTGTACACTGTACTTTGTAAGACAATGGCTACTGTGTAGTTTTGCTTAGTCAACACTAGCTTCCCTGCTCTACGTGAGCTTGATGGTTACCCTCAGTGTTCCAGGTAGCACCGGCATGGGATGGGACAGTATTCCTTCAACTGCCAAAATAGAACTTAAGCTTCATGTTCGTATCTTTTCCATGCAAAAAACTGAGGGCAGAGAAAACATGAATCATAAATCTGACATGGAGACATATTGGTAAATACATTCAGTATGAATCCCTGGATAGTCTAATGTGGTTGGAGTGCTGAATGGGGAGACTCCAGTAATGAGGTAACATCCCCACAGCTACTGCTGATGTGCTTACTGACTGTGTCCAAATTACATGACCTCAGAGCCTGGTTTGTAAAGCACCATGCTGAAAAGCAAGCTGTCAGTGCTGATTTGAAGGCTTCTGTACTTGCATCCTCTGACATAGCCAGGAGAGTTCAGGAATTATGCCTGTGGTTGGTTAGTAAAGCTAGGAAATAGCTGGCTGCTCTACGATTTCTGTGTTTAAGCACTGCTGTAATTTTCCTCAAGTTTCTGAACCATTTTTGTCAACAGATAAAATCATGGTGCAGTGATTTGGGACAATGTGGGTTATCAGACACTAAATAACAGAACATCTAAAATTATTTCTGGTATCTGTAGGAATCCCTATGGACAGATTTAATCCTGTACTTTTAAAATTGCATTAATGTGGACAGAAAAAGCTATCTTGTGCTTTTTTGTTGTGTCTGAAGACTGACCAGGAGAAGACGTATCTAGCTGAAACACGGCATCTGTGAAGCCATGGCACACTTAATAGTCAGCCATGATGATAGCTGTGTTGCAATTACAGCTCATAGCACTGGTTGTGTGAAGCTGCTCTGCATCTTTGCAACCGTCCAGTGGTGTGACACTCAGTATGTATCTGTGCCTAGCACTGCTATCCATGTTGTTACATTGGTCTGTTATTTTTCTACATAGTTGGGAGTTCAGTGTGTTCTCTGGCTTGTTTCTCCCTCTGTCCCTGCCTGCTTCTCTGTCAGGAATTGTCTAGGCTATGGTAAGAACAGCAGCAGGACAGCGAACTTGTTAGTTGCTACACAGCCCTCTGGACTTTTGTCTAGGGTGGTCTGGGTTTGTACAAGAGGGGTGTCCCTGGGCTTTGTCCAGGGGGAATAGCTAGGCTATTGTCTAGTTTTATATGTGTATTTATATATGTTTATTACCTTTTATATTTAGCCAGCTTTGATAATAATTTTATTTTACTTACAAATTCCTAATAGTGTGATAATTGTCCTTTGGGGGTAAATAACAAACTCTGTAAACTTGCCACATGTGCACAAATTGCTTAATGTATTCTAATGTCATCTTACAGTCAAAAAAGTTCTGTTTTTCATCTTTCACCACCTGTCTCTATAGACACCAATGTATGCACGTGGTCTCGCAGGCTTGATTTACTTGAGTGAATAGGATGGAGTAGGCAGGTACTGCAGAAGCTGCACAAATGTGTGAAGAATGCTCACTTCTAATTTTTGTTTCCTTTTTTTTTTGTAATATCTGCAAGAAATGACATCTTTCTAAAGGTGGCTTGACTACCTGGTCTGTCTTCTGCTGGTTGTTAGGGCAGGAGAGGAAAACAGGAGGAGCAGACACTGGCTGCACATACTTGCAGCACTGGATGGACAAGGGTGATGTTGATAGCTGTCTCTATTGCTTGTTAGACAGATTACAGTGATTTGGCAATGCTGAAGTGGGAATTTTGGCTTGTGAGGCAGAAACGGCTAAATGTCTTTGTTCCAGTATTTGTTAAAGTATCTGTTAGGATGATGGCATCTGACACTTGGACATGGTTGTGCAGGCTCTGCTGATGTGCAAGACTGGCTGCCTGAAGTTTGTGTAGGTGTGGGGTTAAGAAGTTTTCTAGATTGTCTGAGTAGTATCTGGAGGCTTCAAAGTTTCACGGTGTCATGAGACAATTGTCAGAAGGCTCACAGTTAAGAGTGAGACAGTGCAAGTTGTCAAGAAACAGACCTTACTCTGCTGTCATATAACAGAGGCTTCAAGAGAAATGTGAGGAATTATTCAAGAATAGCTTACTAGTCTTTATAACTTACTTAACAGAACTGAAATACTTGAGTTCCCATGGTTAAGCTTCCTACAGTAAATACGTCTACAACTACCTGAGGGGTAGTTGTGGCCAGGGGGAGGTTGCTGTCTTCTCTCAGATGGCCAGCACCAGAACAAGAGGACACAGCCTCAAGCTGTGCCAGGGGAAATTTAGGCTCGAGGTGAGGAGAAAGTTCTTCACTGAGAGTCATTGGCTACTGGAATGGGCTGCCCAGGGAGGTGGTGGAGTCACCGTCCCTGGAGCTGTTCAAGGCAGGATTGGACGTGGCACTTGGTGCCATGGTCTAGCCTTGAGCTCTGTGGTAAAGGGTTGGACTTGATGATCTGTGAGGTCTCTTCCAACCCTGATGATACTGTGATGTACGTTCTCTCTTGATTCCTGTTTTTCATCTGTTTGGTACCAAAGGCATACTTTAGGGACCATGTTCCTCCATTCTTTCTTTTCCTCCCGTGCATTGTGAAAGAATCTGCTACAAAATAGCTCACCACAGAAGATGATAATTTTTGGGGTGTGGTTTTCTTAAAAAAACCCAACAAATAAAACAACAGAAAACCCAAAAAAATCAACAAAAAAACCCAAACAGCAAAAGCCACCACAAAGGTCCTTGAAACAAATAAGCCCCAGTCTAGTTTCTATCACTTCTGTTAGTGTCTAGTATTCTGCTTTCAGGATATTAGAGAGACAATGGAATTAAACAATACCTATGGAAACAATTTCCTTCATAAAGCTTCCTTTATGAAGTTACTTGTGAGCATTCATTTCAGCAGAGAGAAAGAAATATAGTGGTAAATTTCTGGTCTTGTGGCCTGTTGATTAAGATTTATACTTCCCAAGTGATACAATCTTTATAATATAAAGATCAGTTAAGAAAACATTTCCTCTTTGAACCACTTGCTATTAGTTGCTTGTGTAAATCACGTGCTGTCAGGTGTTTTTAGTGTTAAATGGAGATTTCTTGTTTTGTTCACTGTGGTCTGCAGGCTGTGTCACCAAGTAATGGATTGCTATGTGCCAACAGTATGCCACTGCAAGTTTGAAGTAATAGTACCTGGATTATGGTAACAAATAATACTTTTCTTGAAAATACCCTAAAGAGAGAGTTGTTAAAGCATCCAAGATTTCCAGAGATTTATTTACTTTTGTTAACTGTATGCTTGGCATTTAGGTTTTAGCCTGGATAGATTTTTTTTTTTTTTGACACACCTACTAGGGAGAGTTTAAAAGAATGAGGAAAAAAAATACCATTTTGTTTCCAGCTTGTAATTGTAAGTCATCAACATTAAACCCTAGCTAGGTTTTTGGTGACTAAAATTGAGAGTCTTGTTCCTGAAAATAAAGGCAGAAACTTAGAATTTCTGTAATGCAAGACATAGGGTTTTTCCCCTCTTTTGACCTTTTCAATTTCAGGTATTTGGACAAGATGCTATGACTATCAAAAGCAGGTAACTGCAGTAACAGTTGGGTTGAGCACTGACCATTTGTTTTCCCTGCCTTGATAAGTTATTGAAGGAAGAAACAGGATCAATATTGTCTTTGCTATTGTCCAGACATTGTCACTGGAGAGAGACTTAGACTTATTCTGGCTTAAAGAATTGACACTTGACTTTGTCACCTTAGGCGTGATGTGAACATTCCATACATGAGCTAATGGTAGTTTTTGTGTAGTCTGGAGAGAGTGGTCTTGGTTCTCAAGCTGTTGTACTTCTGTCAGTAGAGTTTTAAATAAATGAATAAGTAGACATTGCATTAGTTTGCTGTGAGAAGCTGTATTCATTGTGAATGACTACAGATTTCTTAGGGGGAGAACAGACAGTCAGTATGTAAGCTTCTTTAAGGTTTGGAGTGAGAAATGCCATATGAAAGGCATGACAGATCTGAGGTACGTAAACAAAGCCATACTTGGATCGTCTATTGTTTTCCATTGGGTTACAAGTTTGTTAGCTTCTAGGAGAGGAGCAAGCAGAACAGAGGAGGAACCAGACAAGGTAAAATTGGAGTTTCTTGAGTCCAGTTACCTAAAGTATTGCTGCTTGATACCAAGATTTTGGTAGTATCTGTATGCAGGATTGAGATGAACATATTCAGCAAGACCAGGGTATTTTTTTCAGACAATTGTACTTTGATTTATTTCTTATCAGCTCTCTTGGCTGACTTGAAAATTAGCGACAGAATAGAATAGAATCAACCAGGTTAGAAGAGACCTCCAAGATCATCCAGTCCAACCTGTGACCCAGCCCTATCCAGTCAACTAGACAATGGCACTAAGTGCCTAATCTAGTCTTGGACACCTCCAGGGACAGCAACTCCACCACCTCCCTGGGCAGCCCATTCCAATGGCAAATCACTCTCTCTGTGAAGAACTTCCTCCTAACATCCAGCCTATACTTCCCCTGGCACAATTTGAGACTGTGTCCCCTTGTTGTGCACAATGAGCACATTGTCTGGGAGAAGAGACCAAACCCCCACCTGGCGACAACCTCCCTTCAGGTAGTTGTAGACAGCAATGAGGTCTGCCCTGAGCCTCCTCATCTCCAGGCTAAACAACCCCAGCTCCCTCAGCCTCATAGGGTTTGTGTTCCAGGCCCTTCACCAGCCTTGTTGCCCTTCTCTGGACATGTTCCAGCACCTCAACATCTCTTGAATTGAGGAGCCCAGAACTGGACACAGGACTCAAGGTGTGGCCTGACCAGTGTTGAGTGCAGGGGAAGAATAACCTCCCTCGTCCTACTGGCCACACTGTTCCTGGTACAGGCCAGGATGCCACTGGCTCTCCTGGCCACCTGGGTGCACTTCTGGCTCATCTTCAGCCTACTATCCACCAGTACCTGCAGGTCCCTTTCTTCCTGTCTGCTCTCCAGCCACTCTGTCCCCAGCCTGTAGTGCTGCTTCAGGTTGTTGTGGCTGAAGTGCAGAACCCTGCACTTAGCCTTGTTACATCTCATCCCGTTGGCCTCTGCCACCCATCCAGCCTGTCTAGGTCCTTCTGCAGGGCCCTTCTCCCCTCCAACAGATCAACTCCTGCTCCTGGCTTGGTGTCATGTGCAAACTTATGATGCTGAACTCAATCCCCTCATCCAGATCATCAGTAAAGATGTTGAACAGGACCAGGCCCAGCACTGATCCTTGGGGAACACCACTAGTGACTGGCTGCCAACTGGATGTGGCACCATTCACCACAACTCTCTGGGTTCAACCATCCAGCCGGTTCCTGACCCAGCACAGAGTGAATTTGTCCAAGCCATGAGGTGCTAGCTTGGGTAGGAGCTTGTTGTGGCAGACAGTGTCAAAGGCTTTGCTGGAGTCCAGGTAGACTACATCCACAGTGTTCCTCACATTCACCAGACAGGTAATCTGATCATAAAAAGAGATCAGGTTGGTGAGACAGGACCTTATGGCTACAGGAGAACAAAAGATCTGTTGGTTTCAAGCAGTACTGAACAGTTCTGTCTTAACAGATCTTTCTGGCGATGATCTGTGAAATTACAGGAGACACTGAAGTCCACCATTATTCAAGTTTAGGTGTTTCACTTCCATTGAAACATCTCATTAGCTATATCCATGACTTTGTTGTACCTCCAAGCTATGTTCAGAATGCAAAGTGGGAAAAGTGGTGGAAAAACACTGAATTTTACAAGATGAAGTCAGAGGGCAGACATTTGAGTGGGAGCTTCAAACTCTGAAGGAAGTACTTAAGAGAAGACACTTGGAGGCAGTAGAAGGAAGTTTGTGAAAGAGTATTGGAGACCTCTGTCTTTGCCTTAAGCTCATGAATGTGGTAAATAAATGAATGTAGAACATTGTCTATGGTTTTGCAGTGAGCCTCAAACCAGCAGATAGGAATATTTTCCTGAGAGAAATTAAATCCTTAGCTGTGAGAAGAAAGAGAAACCAAAGTGGTACCCTATATCACCCATTCTTTTGCTGAGAAATGCAACTAGTCAAAATATGTGTACTTCCCACACACTTCTCAGCTTTCAGTTCTGTTCCTTCTTTCTGGCAGTCTGGTCTCTCTGGTTGCCTCTTCCCTAACTCTTTAATCCAATCTAACCTTTTTTTCCCTCTAACCTCCTTGTTGTCTTTTTGACATCTCACCTCGCACCTCTCCGATTTATGTGAGACATACAGGGACCAATCTGGTTATTTCTGAAGGGATGGAAAAAAGGGGGAGAGGGGACAAGGTTTGGGTCAGGAGCTTCCTGGCAATTTTATTTCTGGGACGGGTATTGTGTTTCTGTATTCCTTTTAACTTGTATATAATTGTAAATATTTGTGTATATTGTAAATATCTGCTTGTATAATTGTGTTAAGCTGTAAATACAGCTTCATTCTTTAACTTCCAGCTGGCTGAGTGATTTTTTTTTTTTTTTTTTTTTTTAGGTGGGGGTGTGGGGTGGGTAACTCCTGAACAGCAGCCTCCCATAACTGTCTCAAGGTAGTGGACAGTGGAGATGAGATGCTGTTTTCAGCTTTTTAGAAGGAAGTAGCATCCAGTCAGCCCAGATGGTGCTGATGATGGTGAATGCAGGTGCTCTAGTTTGTTCTGTGTAGGCACTTCATACACTAATGTCCTGGACTGCCACTGTCTTTTGCAGTCTGCACTTAGCAGTTGCATTCATTGCTTCTGTAATGCCTTCCTTAGCTGAGAATTAAGTAATGTCCTTGATTCCAGCTCTGCTTTTCAAGTTCTTCTGGCATGCATTGCCAGTAGGTTGCTGTAGAGTGACAGGAAGTCAGTGGGACTGATTTGGGGAAGTCAAATGTAGAGTTGTACAAGTGGAAGCATCTCAGGCAGGAGCTGCAGAAGCAGAAGTGAAAACAGACTGATGATTAACAGACAGTCTAGGACTTCTTGTGCTATCTTGGTAGCTTTTTGGTCTGTTCTGCTCACATGTACACACACCAGTGGTGAGGGCGAGAATTCAGGTCTGATGCAGACTTAATACTGTTGATTCTGTTCAGTCTTGTCTGGCAAATACTGAAGTACTCCGTGGCAAGTCAAAAAGTATGGTGAAAGCTCAAATTATTAACTGAAGTGTAGCATGGTATTTTGATAAGTTTTAGAGTTACCAGAGGGTGTCAGTAGAAAGTCTTGAAAGTACTGAGTATTTTAGGTTCTATTGTAATAGAAATAACATTCTCTGTTGTGGTCTAGAAATCTTACCTAATACCCAATATGTATGCTTTAAACTGACCACAAGTATTACATGTAAGCTTCTTGTACTTGCAGTCATGAAACATCAGTGGATTAGTGTAAAGTACATTTGGAGAGCTACCTTGGTTCTGTCCATTGACAGATGTCAGTGTGGATATGTCTGTTCTGAGGCCGTATCAGGTAGTTGGTGAGGAAAAAGTTTAAAAAAATAAACAAGCTGAAACATACGAGAGAACTGAAGTCTTAGACTGGAACAATTTGAATATGCTACCAAGGCACTTCTATAAGCTACAAGTGATTCATTCTGAATTAACTTCTACTGTATACCTGACTATATAATCTAATAACTGTGTACACAGGCTGAGGTTTGTTGTGTCTGTGTAAATGTTAGAAGATTGCAATAGTAGGATAGGTGGGAACTTAGTAGATTAGTGGCCTGGTTAAGTGTTAGGGCAGTCTGGCATGTGAAGAACCAAGACTTATCACAGGCCATCGCACTGGTAAGAAGTGATCAGCTTTGCACATTTCATGTAATGCAAAACATTGTTACAATTCTCATCTAGTTTAAATGGATTTGGAGTGGCATGTAGTGAACTCAATTTCATTCTCTTATTAATCTGAAGTAATATTAGGAAAGATACTTTACCTGAACAAGAGGAAAAGAGGGAAGAACCTGACTTTATACCGTAAGAACCACATGTAATTGATTTTAATGAAGTTGCTATCAGGTTTAATGCATAGAAATATGCTAAAAAATGGACCTTTAGAAAAAAATTTACTAGTTACTTGAAGTAGATTTCATCAAGTTGTTTTGATAAAGTAGTCTAATTTATGATTGGCAGCATCTCTGGTATTTACCAGAGAATTTCTTTTCTACATGAATTCCTTTTTTTTATATTAATGAATGTAATGTCAATGAAAATCACTTCATAAAAGCAAGCTAGTGAAAAGAAATAATTAGAGAGCTACAAATACTTGAGTAAATACTGTGGATTCTCAGTTAATTTTAATGACTACTTTTGGAAAAAGATTTGAAATTTGTTTTAAACTGTCTGCATTTCTCCCCATGCACAGAAATCGCTGTGTGCCAATGTTGAAAACTAGCTGCAGACTGTGGAGTGGTTTTGGTGTTGCATTGCCTTTTTTGTTTGTAGGTTTTTATTCTTTTCCTCTCCCTGGTATTGTAATTTCTCTTGTACAGGACTCATTTGTGTTCATGATGATTCAGATTATTAACAAAATGAAGTACAAGTCTTTGTATTTTAGAGAAGAGGAACTGTCATTGCAATGAGGCCTGTTAGATCTTCCCTGTCTGAGTTAATTAATGTTGTGCCAATATCTCTGTAATATGAGAGCTTATATCTTATGGAGGAATAAATGTCAGTCTCTGTTTTTTGGTTTTTGTAGTTTTTTTGCAAATTCTTTGCAGAGAATAATTGTTCTGTTACAGTGTATAATAATAATCTATAGCTTTTCTTCATGAAGCATGGACACTGTCCTAAAGAACAGTTCAAAATTTTGGGAGGGAAATGTGCTTTCTTCTTTTCTAGAACCACAGAACTTAATTGTTTAGGGTAACCACTTACCCCAGCAAATATATAGAAATATATAGGGCTTCCTTTAAGAAATGTTGCTCCTTCTACTTTGTTTGTGTGTGGTTTTTTTTTCTTCTGTGACTTTGTGCGGAGATATTCAAGTATAGTTTTATTCCTCCTTTACTACACATCGTATAAAGCTTTATGCTTAGCTGGTATTGAGAAGCATTTCATTCTTGAAGGCTGTTAAAACCTGCAGTTACCACACCTTGCTTGCCAGTGTGTTCTGATGCAAGATTTTTTTTTAGTGCAATCCCTTTATCTTCATCACCCTTTCAACTCTCTCAAGCTTTTAAATGTCTCCAAGGATGGAAGTTCCACAGCCTCCCTCAACAACTTATGTCAGTGCTTAGATACTGTTGCAGTAAATATTTTGCTCAAAGGGAGCCTCCTGTACTTGAGTTTGTGTGCATTGGCACATGTCCTCTTACTGGGCAGCAGTGAAAAGAGCCTGTCTCTGCCCAATTTTTATTCTCCTTTCATGGGGTGAATAGGATTCCCTTTGAACCTCATATTCTGCAAGCTGAGCAGTCCCAGCTCTTAGCTTTTTACTTCAGTCTGTTAATGATTCTTCACATCCATTCTTAGACACTCTCCAGTATGTTTCTCTCATGTACTGGGGAGTTCAGAATAGGTGACAATATTCTGGGTGTGATGTAATTGGTGCTGAGTAGAGGAGAGAAGGATTACCTCCCTTAACTTCCTGGCAATTTGTGTAGTGCAGTCCAGGTTACCATTGTCCTCCTTTGCCACGAGGGCACGTTGCTAGTTTATGTTAAGCTTAGTGTCCACCAGGATGCCCAGGTCCTCCTCTGCCATGTGATTTTTTTCCAGTTAGGTGGACCCTGCATGAACTGTTGTCTGGAGTTGTTCCTCCTTAAGAGTTTTGCTTTTCATCATGGGAAACTGAACTTCAGAAGGTTCCCGTCAGCCATTTGTCCAGCTTATTGGGGTCCTTCTGGATGGCAACTTGACCTTCCAGCGTACCAGGTACTCTTCACAGGTCTATCATCAACAGACTTGCAGAGTAAACTGCCTGTCTTGACCAGGGTGGTATGTAGTACCGACTCCTGGCAGATGCTGCTAGTCCCTGGTTGGCACTTGGACTTTTTGCCACTAATCATTACCCTGTGGGCCTGGCTATTTAGCCAGTATTCAGCAACCTCTGTGTCTGCTCATCATTTCCTCTGGGAGAGTTACAGGAGACAGTCTCAACATATTCATTCTCAGGTGTACACTGCTGACTGCTCTCACACTGTCTGTACCAGGTCAATCATTTCAACTGAAGAAGGATATCATGTAGGTTCATGTTTGTACAGATGTGCGTTAGTTTGCATCTCTCACTGTTGCTCTGTCCAGGGTTACTTTTAGGTTTCCACACTTGGAGCTATGAACTCTTCTGTTTAAGATAAATGACTAATGTTATGCTCATTGGAAAAAATACACCATTAAGGCATTCCACTATTAATAAAATGTATTTCAAGATGAACTTTCCAGCTTTGAAGCTTCGTTAAGTATATCTCTGTTTTTGTAAAGACATTTCATTAAAAGTAGCTATTCCTGCTTAGTCTGAGCTTTGGTTTAAAGTTATGTGCTTATAATAAGCCTTACACTGTTCAAGTGAAAGACAAAATTACTAAGTTTCTACCACATGTTTCTGCCTTACGGCTTTAATATAAGCAACTCTGAAATGAAACTTGCAGCATGAGGACAGCATTATGATATTTCTTTCCCATCTGTTAAAAACCTCCCCAAAGTGTCCCAGGTTGCCATGGAAACTAACTTTCCATTGTATTGTTTCATAAGTGGATGCACTGTATTCACACACTTGAATTGACTCAACTGCAGCCAAAGGAATGGTAAATAAAGTGTACAAAGGTATAACTTTAAAGTTCATCTTAAGCACTTTCCTGTGAATCTTTACAGTGAGAGAGTTTGTATAATGTTTTTACATGGAGTTTTTGTGGTATTTGTCAAATAGAACAAAGGTTTCTGGTCTAGTGACTGTCTACTTCTCTTGAAATTACAGAGATAAATGACAAAATAAGCTTTAGTCCTTCTGGGTAAGATTGTACCATATTCAGTAGACCATTCAGTATATCTTCCTAGGTCACTTCTTATGGGCTTCATTTGAGTCTGATTGTGAGACTGGAGTTCCGACTAGCAAATTTGAATGTACTTATTTTACTGGTGGCAGATTCAGCAGGTATTATGTTAATACAGTGAAGAAGCTTTCCTTTGTAATGTCAGATGCAGAAGGGAGCAAGTGTTTTCCATAGACAATATTAAGATTTTTTTCTTGGGGGGTGAGGAGAGTGTCTCTCTTTATTCTTACTATAATACCTTCAGTAGATGCTGCAGCCCAAGCATCACGGTGCAGAAGATGCAATGGGACAGATGCTTTCTTCAGTTCTGCTCCAGTTGATGTTAGTTGGCTCTCTGAGTCCTTACATCTATACTGTTTGGACTCAGAAGGGCACGACTTCACATAAATATCAGTTGCCAGAGCTCCCAGGACAGGTCTGAGGGAAATATTTGGACAGGATTCTGTCAGATACCATTGTACCTGAAACTAAGGTCTCAGATTGAAGGGTGTCTGATGTGCATGTGTCTAAGTATCTGTACAACATGTAACACACACAGGATTGGAATGGTTTGGGATTGTTCACTTTTATAAATAGAAAATGTTTGGAGGAGATACTTAGCTGCTCTGGGGCTCCTGGTAATTACAGACCAAATAAGAATCAGATAACTGATGTTGTCCACCTAGACCTGAGTAAGGCATTCGACTCTGTCCCACATGACACCCTGGTCACCAAACTGGAAAAGCACAAACTGGATGGGTGGAGCACTCACTGGATAAGGAATTGGCTGGATGGTCGCATGCAGAGAGTGGTGATCAATGGCACAATGTCCACCTGGCGACCGGTGACAAGTGGTGTTCCTCAGGGGTCAGTGCTGGGACCAGTGCTCTTCAACATCTTTGTCAGTGATATGGACAGAGGAATTGAGTGCACCCTTAGCAAGTTTGCAGATGACACCAAGCTGTGCGGTGCAGCTGACTTGCTGGAGGGCAGGGATGCCATCCAGAGGGACCTGGACAGGCTGGAGAGGTGGGCCCAGGCCAACCTCATGACGTTTAACAAGGCCAAGTGTAAGGTCCTGCACCTGGGTCGGTGTAATCCCAGGCACAGATACAGGCTGGGTGATGAATGGCTGGAGAGCAGCCCTGAGGAGAAGGACCTGGGGGTCTGGGT